>CM050840.1:28026281-28348781 GCA_027580175.1 Siniperca scherzeri | reverse complement strand
TGTGTGTGTGCTTTATTGTTCTGCCAGGTAGACTGATGATTTGTTTGACTCCTTATCCCTGTGGCAGTGTGTACATTGTGTGTGTGTGTGTGTGTGTGTACATGCAGTTGGAGAAGTTTCAGAAAAATACTCCACACTGACAAGTCATCATTCTGAGATATTGTTATGCATGTGTGTGTTTGCTCATAGTGTACGTGGCATTTGCAAGCAGGACTTTGTGTAAATTTGTGTGTGTGTGTGTGTGTGTGTGTGTGTGTGTGGACCGTGGAGGTAAGACAGCTGGTCTTTTGTTCGGGGAAAAGATGAGTCAGACAGGCTGAGCAGAACAAAACAAAGGGCTCCGGCCTCGGAGGGATAAGACAACACACCGTGTGTACGTGTGTGTGTGACTGTGTCTCTCGTTCAGATGAATAAGCTCTATGATAAAGGTAAAAACCTCAGTGTTTTGGATGAGCAGATATAAAATTACAAACATAAAGCCGTATGTGAGTCAGCTGTTGGTGTAGCAGAGGACGATCCATTGAGTTCAGTTCAGTCTCTTTTCACCCACTTGCATTATTTCACCTAATTAACTGACACTTTAAAGGACAGATTCGCCCAAATTTACAATTCTGCTTCCACCCCAATTCAAAGGAGGTCAATGGAACGTAGTTTGTGGTGGAATCAGTGCCACTCTTACTTTTTTTAATCCACAGAACACATCAAAGTTCAGGGAAATAAATTAAAGGGATAGCTCAACATTTTGGGAAGAACCCTTATTTGCTCTATTTCCAAGAGTGAGATGAGAAGATGGACATCAGTTTCATGTTTGTGTGTTAAGAACGGAGCTGGAGTCAGGACGTGGTTAGCCTAGCTTAGCATAATGACTGGAAGCAGAGGGAAACAGCTAGCCTGGCTCTGTTAAAAAATATGCTTACAACACTTGAACTCAACTCAAACTTGACATGTTTAACACATCTCATTTGTTTATTATGTACACAAACAGAAATGTAAAACTGACAATGTGTAAAAAATGACAGCTGGTACCACTAATGTTTCAAACTGTCTTCTCGACAAAAAGTCAAATCTTTTTTTAAGATGAACTTTTCCAAGTGATGAGTCAAACATTCTTTAGCTAACATCGCTAGCATTGTAACCATTTCCTGTGGTTATTTCACAGTAAAGGTCCATCACTACATTCACATTAAAATGCATTTATTATGTAACACATGGAGGAAGCATTGTATTAGTATCAATAGTAGTACTTCTATCTCAAGCTGACCGTAGTAAATAACCTTTTTGACAAGCCTTAATTTCGTTCTATAGCAATTATAATGATAATGATCCTTATATAAATAAACAAATAAATACATGATCTTTATATAAATAAAGAGTATTATCCTGATTATTGAAAAAGAACCTAAACCTATAGGTGTGACCAATTAACAGGATGTTAAAACGCCACAATATAAAGGCTGTAGCGGTGCGGAATGGCTGTGATAATGGAAATGATACAATGGCTCGGAACTAACAGCGTTCACTGCTTCAGTTGCTTTTTGCCATTCAACATGTTTCATTTTGTTACTAATGCCCGAGCTTAAGCTTCCAAATAATACACATTTTCTTCTGTTAATTTGATCAACCTCTACTTCCAGTTCACAATCCGTAAAATTGTGCTTCTTCTTCATCAGGTGCTTCTTAGATGCTTCTGCCATTTCTCCTCAAAATGTAACTAAATGCCTCCCTTTTATATGCAAACCAGGCAATTGTGGGTGTGTTTGAAGCCCTTTAAAATAAATTGTGGGAATGGTCACCTGCAGATGTACGTGGGGTTTTAGAAATCTGACGAAAAGACTGCGTATGCATGTTTCCTGTTTTGTGTGTACACAGATTTATACACCTAAATATACACAGAGTTTTATACATTTGGCCCCTGGTGTCATAAATACTCACTACATAACCAAATGTGTGTAATTCCACTTGTCTTTGCTCCTAATTTTTAAACTGGAAAATCATTGACAATCTTCTGGATATGTTGTCGAATGTTCATCATCCATCATAATTGTTTTCTGAATAAATCATAGGAAACAGGCTATAGGCCACATTTGCAGAATCAGGATGTTTGGGATCATCTATTTAGATCTGTGATTGGTCGGTCTTGGAGCTACCAGATTCAGTTTACCAGGTATGAAAAGTGACCTTGTAATATTTAGGCTTTCTGGGGCTGCACCTTCACTTCTTGCCCACACTTTTGCACTTTCCACCACAACATCTCAGAGCCAGTATGTCTGAAAAACAGACCGACCCTGCAGGCTCGACCAGCTTGAGTGTATGTTGTTGTTGCCGAGCAGCAGCAGGTGTATGGCAGGAGGTGGATGGAGTGTAGTCTGGTATTCGAGGAATGCAGCACGACTGGTGTTTATGTCTGCATACCTCACAGCCCTTCAACCCTCCCTTGCATACTCTGGGTGTCGCTCACTCTGTCTATGGCTATTTCTGATCTATACTGAGCCTGAAGTACAAGTATACACCCATTTTAAATCATTTCTGTTGGTTTTTAATTTCTTTTCCCAACATTAATTTCGATGTGTTGTCAGTAAGAATATACAGCACACTTTTCCAGGTGTCATACTCATTTTAGGCTGTTCTTTGCACGCCCTAAAGCCAAATTCTTGAAATATAAAATGTAAATGTCAGCCTGTGTTGTCTATTCTGATCATACATGGCTCTAATTTACCACTGAAATTCTTTATACATGTAAATACACTGAGATAAATGTAAGCACCTTTAAAGCAGTTAAGTATTTCCACCCCAGTATCCTTGGAATTATTTATATTGGATGATTCAGCAACACACAATTTACGTCCAATGCTAATGTCCAATCTGACTTTCATGTGGGAGACTGGAATTCACGTACCATTACAGACCTGCAAATAACATTTTCTTTTGTATTCATCTTAACCACAATATTTTTCTAACTTTAACCATACCTTAGTTGCCATGCGCAGATATTGTAGAAAGCAAGAATTTCAAAAACAAGCAGCACTTTTATTTCAACATGGATGCTGAAGTTAGACTGGCCGAGCAGGTTCGCCTCTACAAACACCTCTACCACCCTTCTCTGAGAGACCACAGGGACAGCCACGTGACTCTCAATTCATGGAGAGAGATCGCCACCACACTGGCAAAAGAAAAGTCATTTTGTAGGAAAGTGTGGAAAAGCATGAGGGATCGCCATGTTGGATAATGACATACTTCCGGTAACACTGGTTCACTTCTTGCTTATTCACATGATATTTTGCCTGTACGCCCCCTGGTGTGTCGGAGAATATTGCAATGGACAGCGCGTTGAGCATAAATGCCTCTGTGCACACTCGCAGCTCTGTGGAGGCCCACGCCACGACGTCTCGCACGAGTAGAAAGAAGTTTTTCACCTCCGTTCTCTGTGATTACCTACAATGTGTTTCAATGCAGCTGAATTCACAGTATAGTTGTTCTCCTTTACATATTTTTCTGTTCCTGTTGTCAGACAACTGAACAACTGAAATAGTTACTGAATTCAATTCGTTATCTCATTGCACTTTTCCTACAGAGCAGGTCTAGACTGTACTCTTTATAATATTAATTACAGAGACCCAACAAATCCCGCCATGAGCAAGCATTTGGTGACAGTGGCAAGGAAAAACTTCCTTTAAAAGGCAGAAACCTTGGACAGAACCAGACTCAATAGTGGTCGGCCATCCACTGCTGCCGTGTTTGAGAGAGGGAGAGAGAGAGGAAGAGAGAGAGAGAGAAAGAGAGAGAGGGGTTTGGAGAGAGAGAGACAGAGAGAGGTTTTTGAGGAGGGGGGAGGCACAATGCAAATACCACCTAGAATTTTTTTTAAATAGTAGTAATGTAATTGTAGTGGTAATATTAATAAATTAATAATCATAGGAATGACAGCTATAGGAAGAATAATGTCAGTATTAGTAACAGAGCCAATAACAACTACTGTAGTAGCAGCTGTTGAGCAGGAACACGAGGGCAGCAGGTGGCCCACAACCACAGATCCAGACTCTGCAGCTCAGGAGGCAGAAATACCTGCTGAAAGCGACAGAAGGAGAGAGGAGAGAAACAAAAGAGCACAAAACTACAGGAGTGAGAAGATGTCGAGTTAGTGACATGCAGTAATGGCCTGCCATAATCCCAGCCCATGAACACGACATGTTAACCAGCAGTCATTCCCAAGCTGCGGTGATAAAAGAATTATTTTAGAATCACAGCGTTATCTGACAAAATCATCATAAATCCAGGTTAATGACTACAGCTCTGCTGTATATTGAGCTATATTGGCATTTAAAATGAACAATCACAGAAAAACTTGACTAACACGATTAAATGTCGTCTTCCTAACTTTACTGTCAAACAACTGGCTGGGCTGGCTTACGTCATCATTTTGTGAAAGCTCCCCGTTACCCCATTCACACTGAAACATCAAGCCAGCATTATAAGATTTACACACTATGGAGGCCGTTTTGGAGAAAAATGCAGTTGTAGTCTGGACGGAAGTCTGATTGATGGTGAAGTATGACTAATATAGCTGATGCCACTCAGCTAATGCAAGCCCAACTTCAGTGCTCAGCCTGAACTGACACTATGCTGCATTCCTTGGACGTAATTCAGGGTTTCGCAAAATTGTCCAATATCAATAATCTGTCTGGTATTAGGGTTGGTCAGTTGCTATTATTCAGTTCAGTGCCATTTTTGTTCATTATCTTATTCTTGTGTTTGAGGTGAAATATGTGTTTCCATGAGCCTCGGTTTTTATATCTGTTTTGCTCAGTGTGCCATATTTTCAGCTGCTGTTTGAATTTCTTGCTTGCTCATGAATAAAGTGCCTCTCTTTACCCATATACTTCTACAAACAGTTCAGTTTTAGAAGCACAGGACTGTCTGTCTGTCCATTGAAGAGACAGTCTTGTACAGACAGTCTACTATTAGCTGTGTGTGTGTGTGTGTGTGTGTGTGTGTGCCTACCTGATGTAATACATGCACTCTGTACACAGCAGGTGACATAATTGTGTGTTTATGTAAAATGTATGATAATAAAGCTCTCACATACACAGCTGAAGAAAAAGTAGTATTACAGAACACGTGTGTTTGAGAACAGGAAGTATTACTGTACGCACACACACCTCTATATGTAAATAAATATGCACATATATGCTCATGTCTGCTCTGTCCTGCTTCCATGGCAGCGCTCACATACTCGCACACACACACACACACACACACACACACTCTCTCTCTCCCCCAGGGACCGGCTGGATGAAAACAAAGGAAGGAGAGCTGACTTGTTGGAGATCAAAGGCACACTGACAGCAAGAGTCTGCCTCTGTTTTCTGTCTCTTTGTCTCACTGTCTTTTGATTTTGCACTTTGTTTTGCTCTCTCTCCCTTTCTCTTCCACAGCTTCTCATCAGCTTACATGCTTTCTGTCTCTTCATCTTTGTCTTTCTTTTGATTTTCTCTACATATGTACTCTTTCAATGATCCATAGTTGTTTGTGGCACAACAGAACAGCAGCAGCACTAATATCTGAAAGGGGTTCTCCTGTCAAGTCAAACTGCTAAGGGGGTAAAACCTCTAATCTAAATCTCACTCAGCTGTGTACTTGGCTTATAATTTAATAATGCACATGGGCCTAGCTGTTCTATGATGTTACCATCAGGCTGAGAAGCAGCTGAAGAGCCCTTGGACAGGCTCCTCACTGTGTTTCATTGTGTTTTATCCGTGTGCAACTCTTCCTTGGCCTCAGTCCACTCTCTTCAACATGAAACAAAGCAGAAATCAAACTTCTGCATCTAAACCTTTTCAGCTTAGTTCGTGTCCTGTGTTTGTAGTTTTTTATAACTTTTAAAGATAAGTTAGCCATTGTGCTATATATTTTTATTGAAAAGACCAAAACCAATAATGTGTTAAAGCATCTCTCAGTTCTTTGGGACTTCTCCGCCTTGTCTGTGGCTCTCAGCTCCACAGCTGCTCGCTGTAGTTTTTATCAGACCAACAGCAGGAAACGGAGCGTCTGTCGGGGACTATTTCCAGCGGCGGATGAATCCACATGTGGTGCTGTAGTGAGTGTTTGGGGCAGCAGGACGGTGTGTGTGGGACTGAGGCAGAATAAGCTACAGTGTGTGTGTTCACGGTGAAGAAGGAACATGTCAGCCAGTGCAACAGAGCGGCTCGCTTTACAACATGAGTTTGCTCTAACTGACGGGATTATCAGCTATATCAGAATCAGAAATACTTTATTGATTACAGAGGAGGTTAATAACAGGCTGCCCAAATATACACAATAGAACACAAATACAACACACCTCTTTTTTAACTCCTTTTCACTTTCTGTATTAGAGAAGCCCTGAACACTCACATGCCCGTGTGCATATGTGTTACTATGGTTACCAAATGATCTTGCATAATTATCAATCAAGGAATCAATTAAGGAATCAAGGTCAAATATTGTGCAACACAGGGTTGCACAATGAAATGTAAGTTGAAGCCCCTTCATGCTGCACACGCATATAATATATATACAAAGATTTAAATTTAGAATAGAATAAAATAAAATAAAATGAATAAAACATTATATACAGTTATTTACATACATATATACCTATGCACGTATACACCCAGAAAGTAATCATTCGGTAGTGCATTTTTTAAATTTGCGTCTGGGGGAATGTAAACAGCAGCAAGATAGCGTTGATAATATGGTTCGGCATCTTAACATAAAAAAACCTCGACGTCTGGGGAACATTGTCCATCAACTTTGACTACGTTTGAGCACCAAGCATCACTGATGCAAACACAGTGTTCTGTCAGCGGGGAACCAATCCCTGCGCTTCCTTTTCCAATGCTGATGAGTAATAAAGGTGACAGATTGCTTACATTGATTCCCGACTACCACTGTCACAAAGTCCTGCAGTTGGTCCAGTTCGTGTTCACACCAAACTAAAGTTTACTCAAGTAGATTCCAATCAGCTACGAACACTGTATTATCCTTTTCATAAGCATACCCCGGCCCGAGGCACGAGCTGTTCCCATCGGTTGAATACACACTTACCAAGTGGTTGACTTCACTGTTGTTTTCATTTCAGAGCATCATTTCATGAGGTTCCTAGTGCCACGGTTCACTGAGAGATTTATTTTTACACAAGCTCCAAACCAGCACTTAAATGCGCTTGGATCTGTGCAGGGAACTTCCAACTGGAGATCAAGACCAACGCCTTAACCGTTCCGAATGTACCACAAAATGAAGTCTGTTTCCAAGTTTCTTCTGTGAAATCGAATTTTAAGCTCATCACCCAAAACACCAACGACCATATTCACTTCTTGAATAGGAGAAAGTTGTAGTGTTTGACCCTGCTCTAAAACCATGACTTACTCCAGCACACATTGAATGCTGGATTGTGTTAAAAAGCACCAAACTGCAGGACAAAGCATTTTATGTAACAGTGGGAGGGGGCAGAGGGGATTCGGGGTCCCCATGGACACAGTGGGGGTGGAGAGAACACCAGCATGGGACCTCTAAGCTAATTATATTGTCTCCATACTAAACCACAATTTACACATCCAGCAATATGTCAGCCTATGTCTCTATTGTATATTCATTTCTGGGTAATGCACACACATGTAAAGTAGGTGCTCTCTTGGATTTTATTATTTGACTGGTAATTGTGTGTCTGTACATGTGTACATTACATGGATGTGTGTTAAAAGTGTGAAATATCAATAGAACAGTGCTCTGAATTTAAGCCATTTCGCTGGGCTTTAGATAGATAGATCTGTAATGCTACAATGTAAATAGAAAAAATATTAGTAAGTATATACATTACAAGTGAACAAATGTCCATCTTTACCACTCCCATGATCGCAGCAAAAAAGTAGCTTTGGCAATAGGGCTGGTACTGTTTAACTTTATTAAAACAGGGTGCAATAGATATATACAGACACCAATGTGGTGTGTGGTTTCTGAGTGGTTGAGGCGTTAGACTTGAAATCCAATGGGGAATCCCCATGCAGGTTCGAACCTTGCTTGTAGTGCTGTTTATGCTCCCCAACACACACTGTTGTCTGTTGCTGCTGTTAAGTGAGACATCCTGTCTCCTCTGGAAGTAATTAGTGTGGTTTCCTCACAGACAACTAGGCCCACTAACAACACAGCAGACAAAAGGTTCGCTTGCTGGCTTCGTCCTCTTTGAGAAGTCCCTGTGACATCTGATGAACCCTAAATCACACAGCTCATCTTGAAATGGCAAAAACGTCAAATTAATCCTTCTCCTGTGGGTCTTGGGTGATCCAATCACAAGTGGACAGCTCTAAGTACGTCAGCTCACACCTGGCATTAAAATGCGTCTTGAGTGACCACTTGTGATCTGAGCTCACTTCCCCGCTCTATACGCAAAGAAACACGTACATCATTTCCGTTTGCAAAGACCAAATGCTTTGTTGCTTTTAACCTGAATTTGATGAATTTACTGTATATCAGACCACAAATAAGACAAGAATTAGGTTGGAAAAACAATAGACGCTGTTTAGTGTTGCTGTTTACACTGCTAGCACAGGAGCTTTGGACCGCCGGGAGGAGGAGGTTGAACTTAATGAAGCTAATACACTTTACAGCTATCTGTTCATCAGGAAACTCTGTAAATCACCAAGAGTTAAGGCAGAGCAGCCAGAAGACATCAGACAGCATGTTTCGTGTGCACTCCATTCACAAGAATCCATTTTGCCTGTTGTTGTGGCTTCTACTTGTTGTTTCGCACTTTACTTCAGCTTACGCAGAGGACGTCAGTAGGCGGTCCTTCAGTTTGGCCCAGGACACATTCGCGTACACACTGCTAAAAGAATGTGGCCATATGCGGCCCAGACCACCTCTGAATGTGGTCTGAGTGATCGGATCTCAATGCGTCCTCAATGTGTCTTGGGTGCATTCACACCTGTACTTAGAGCTGTCCACCTGATCGGATCACCCAAGACACACGTTAATGCCGGGTGTAAACAGCGCCAGGCATGCACACTGGCCTCTCCCCTCTAAACCCTTTAAATCCCACAGGTCGTAAAGTTAGGGACCCTGATGCCACAGTGTTATGGCCACTCACTGAGAGGTAACACCTCCTATTCTTCTCTGCTGCCCTCTGCTCTTTGTCTCAGTCCTCTGTTGCTTTTACAATTAGAGCGCCGACATTTAATCACATATATCACACTTTCATAGTTTGTAACATTGTGCAAGAAGATTTAGTGCTACTATAAGTATTGTTTTCTCAGCGTTGTTATCATGATTTTGGCAAAAAATACAACATGATGCAAATTATTGCATCATGTTGTATTTTAAATATATAAATATTTTATTTCCTGTTCCTGTCACCTTTCAAACCTTTCTGAATCCAAAGGACTGTAGTGAGTGGTTTACATTATATCACAGATAACTATCTCTATCAACAACATCAACATTTATATATATATATACTTATGTATTTATATATACACATATATACAAATATACACATATATATACATACCTATACACTTTATTTATTTATTTACTGAAATATACTATATATGCTTTTTCTCTTGAAAGTAAAGTGGGCTCCAAGCCCATTGGTTCGTACTGAAGACATAAATCTTTGAAGAGAACATTATATATATATATATATATATATATATATATATATATATATATATATATATATATATATATATATATAAATAATAATAGTATTGATAATGATAGGAATAATAGTGATAATAATAATAATAAGACTAATAATAATAAGTGAGTCGTCCATGCACGCCAAAGTTAGTCACGGAGTTCCACAAGGTTCTGTGCTTGGACCGTTTCTATTCTATGAAACTAACCAGTTAGCTAAACTTCAAGCAAGCAAGGACATAAAAACCTTGATGATCTGCAATTTTCTGATGTTAAACTATTAAGTATAAGTTATTGTACTTGGCCCTAAACACCTCCAAGACACATTATCTAAAGATATAGTTGCTCTAGATGGCATTGCCCTGGCCTCCAGCACAACTGTAAGGAACCTCTGAGTTATCTTTGATCAGGATATATCCTTTAACTCCCACATGAAACAAACTTCAAGGACTGCCTTCTTTCACCTACGCAACATTGCAAAAATCAGGCACATACTGTCTCAAAATGATGCCGAAAAACTAGTCCATGCATTTGTTACTTCTAGGTTGGACTATTGCAATTCCTTATTATCAGGCTGCCCGAATAAGTTCTTTAAGAATCTCCAGTTGATCCAGAATGCTGCAGCACATGTACTGACAAGAACTAGGAAAGAGATCACATTTCTCCAATATTAGCTTCTCTGCACTGGCTCCCTGTGAAATCCAAAATAGAATTTAAAATCCTTCTCCTCACCTACAAAACTCTTAATGGTCAGGCACCATCATATCTTAAAGAGATTATAATACCTTATTACCCCACTAGAACACCGCGCTCCCAGAATGCAGGCTAACATTATCACTCAAGGAGGCAGAAAAATAGCTAAACATTGACACACCGAGGAAGAGAGAGCAGGAGAGTGAGCGCGAGAGAGAAGCCATTGCTAGCTGCTAAGCTAGAGAAAGGTAACTAGCAAAACTGAATAGTGTGTAAACTGTGGGATTAAGGAGAATGTCACTAAAAGAAGGAGAAAGCTATGAGTGCTTGAGTAGAACTAGTGTATGTTTAAATGTATAGCAGATAATTAGCCTCTGTAATGAAGAATCAAACAAAATTAACTATGATGAGCTAGAGCGGCAAAAATACGCTACCAGTAAAACACAAGCACTAGCAACCGGAAATGAGACAATACACTTACTGCAGCACGTCAACACATCAGCAAACGAAATGAAGGAACATGTCACCCAGTGCAACAGTGCGGCTCATTGATGTGTTTTAATAGTTTTTGGACAACAATGGAGCTCTATGGCACAGAGGAAGAAAATATATCAAATACTTGTTAGTAGGATCACTTCATTGTTGGTTTGGGTCTGCACATGGGATTTGATGATAAGAAAAATATAAAATATCACCAGACCTGATGTCCAAATATAGGAATAATCATTTGAAAATCGCTCCTGTGAACATTCAGAGATGTCCTTCATGTTGTTAGTGATGTAACATTTCGAAACACAACAGTGTTTGTGCCACTATAACGGTGTGGTGCTATAGATGTCAGTCAGCCGGTCCACCACTTTTGTCCAGACTGAAATATTTTAACAACTATTGGATGGATTGCCATGAAATTTTGTATACATATTGACATTCCCATCAGCCTCAGTAGTACTTTGTGTTTAGCGCTAATTTAGTGCTGTTTAACATCAGCATGTTAGTGTTGTTTATGTGAGCATGTAATCATGCTAGCATTAGCATTCATCTCAAGTTAGGATTTAGTGCCTACAGTAAGTACAGCCTCACAGAGCTGCTAGCATGGCTGTAGACGTGTTCACCTTTAGCAGGTAACAGAAATACATAACACAAATCAAACCATTTAGCTGGATCAATAATCTGTTCCAAGATGAAAAATGAACCTTTTTATAATCGTGTTTTTGATTCATTTTGGTTTTGAACAGAAAGTAATTGAGACTGCTGTTCATATTGAGGTAGAAAGAGAAACAAAGAGAAACACATCCTGTCTGATTGAATTTAAAGAAGGCCACTGGAGAAAACATTTTGGAGACTAAATGAAAAGCAGCTTAATACCTGAGCTTTCACTTTCCAAACCAACAAGCAGTTCATCCACAAAGTCATGACCTCACTGACCTCTGGAACACCACCCTCCTTTTCTCTTTTTTTCATCCAGAGTTTAAAGTAGCAGCATGTTGATGCCACAAATAAAGGATTATCCTTTACAAAGACACCATTGTGCTTTGTGATTTCAAATGTCATCATATTTCAGCATGTAACTACCGGTTGACTCTGTACATCGAGTCTGGAAAATGATAGAGTGGAGTAGAGTGACACATTGGCACAGTCACACTTTGGTCTGAGTCCAGCAGAAACACTGCAGCTGTTACATTGATCTGGTTTATTTTTTCCTTCTGAAATTGTATCTACAGCAGGTTTACATGAAAACTAAAAGGAAGCAACCAAGACAAACCTGAATAATATCCAACAATGTGTATGAACCATCATTTTCCCACACATACACTGTGACCTGCTACGCGACAGCAGTCATCATGAAAGTGATTTTGCAACACAATGTGTAGTATTGTCTTCATCAGCTGTCTGAGGGCAGAGAGTCCCCGAGAGGTTCCTGTTACACCTGTCAGGATGCCAGCATTCACAGAGAAACACAGGAGAGACACAAACGCAGAGATAAAAACAAAAACTGGAAAAAGTGTAACAGTGAAATAAGTTAAAAGTAGTTTAAAGCTAGTTACATGACTGTTGGCTGTAAGTGTCTTGGAAATAAAAATATTGAAAAACTAAACCAAATCAATATTAAAGGAATAGTTCCACATTTTCGGAAATACGCTAATTTCCTTTCTTGTTGAGAATGAGATGTTTAAGTGGATATCACTCTTATGACTGTTAAGTGTTTTCTCTGTGCACAGAGCTGGAGTCAGGAGGTGGTTAGTCTAGCTTAGCATAAAGACTGGAAATAGGGGGAAACTGAGCCTGGCTCTGTCCAGAGTTCAAAAATACACCTACCAAAGACCCTGAAGCTTACAATCAAAGGGGGCACTCCATCGATTTTACATATGAAGTTCAATTTACTCGTCGTGCGGAGTACTGTGAATACAGTTGTATAATGTCTCCTGTCGCTCTAGAGGGATTTTTTTCATTGTATAATAATTAATTGAAGTGTTCAGTCATATTTTCTGTAAATTTGTATCATCTATTTCAATTTATTGCGATTGTTTAGCCTAAACATATTCACATTAACAGGAATAGTTTTACATTTAGAAAAATATGGTTAGTTTCTTTCTTGCCGAGAGTTAGAAGAGAAGATTGATAGCACTCTCATTACTCTGTTAAACAGGAAGCTGCAGTCAGTAGCTGCTTAGCTTAGCTTAGCATAAAGACTGGAAACAACAGGGCAAAACAGCTAGCTTTGTTCTGTCCAAAGCTAATAAAATCCGCCTAACAGCACCTCTAAAGCTCACTAATTAACACATTATTGTTGTCTTGTTTGCTTAATCCATACAAAAACTTAAGTGTAAAAATGACGTGTCATGTTTCCCCATGTTTCTAGTTATACTTTATGCTAAGCTAAGCTAATTTAGCTAATTTACCATACAGATATTAGTGTGGTCCACAATGCTACTGACTGCTAGCAACCATATCAAGAAGTAACTCCCATTGCAAAACATTAATCAAAGACGTTAATGTTGACTTGCTTTTTAAGTCATGTATTTTGTAATTTTCATGAAAAGCTAATTGCAATCAAACAACATCATATATTTAATCATACAAATATAAGAAAAGTACAGTTTACTTAACCAAAAGCAGTTCTATTTACTGAAAAAACAAAAAAAGAGAAAGAGAGACACATCACTGATAAATGCTGTGCACTCTCACTCCTACTTGGCAGCTCACTTCAGGAACAACCAAGCTCTCAAATCTATCACACCCGACCTTAACCTCATCCAACACAATGAAGAATACATGTCAACAGTAATACTACCTACAGCTTTTTATTCACAGGTCACTCACGGAGTCTGCCAAATTGTCATAGCCTCAGTGTGTGATGTGGTCAGTATGACCTCCTCCTCAAGTCCTCAAGTTACAGGCTTTGTTCACATCATGGTTCATAAGATCATATATATATATATATATATATATATATATATATATATATATATATATATACATATATATATATATATACTGTGGAGGTGGGTATGGGTAGCTGTCAACTGCAGAGGGAGAGGTGGGGGAGTTGCTCAGGTGAGCAGCATCAAGGAGAGATAACTGGCACAGCTGAACCCGGTTAACTAATTATTCTCTCCTTAAATACAGTAGCATGCTGGACACAAGAAGGAAGAGAGGAGAGGCGGTCGGAGGAACGACGGATGCAGAGAAAGAGTGTGTGGACAGACAGAAAGAACTGAAAACCTGGTCTCAGCGTGGTGTCTCAGGGCCAAGAGGAACTCACGGTAACTTGGCTTCTGGGATAAACATGACAGATCCACAGCAGGTGCAGCCGGTGGCGATGCTGGCCCAGATGCTGGGCGAAATCGCGGCGATGCACCAGGAGCAGGCGGCGGTGAATAGGCAGCAGCTGGAAAGGATGCAAGAACAGGCAGATAAGCAGACCCAGCTGGTAGCAAGGCAGGTGTCCCGGGCCGAGAGCCGCACTACCGCCATCCCCACCACTCGCCGTCTCCGGCGTCACCCTCCACAAGATGTCGGCGGTGGATGACCCCCAGTCATTCCTGGAAATGTTCGAGGCGATGGGAGTGGCATGTGGATGGCCGGCGACAGAGTGGTCGGTGCGGCTGCTGCCACTGCTCTCCGGGGAAACGCAGACAGCGGCGCTCGGACTCCCGACTGCAGCGCGTTGGAGCTTCCCTGACGTGAGGAGGGCCGTGCTAGATCGGCTGGATTTATTACTTTAAGATCCACAAGTACATCAAAGATAAGGCCCCAACAGATGACGTGCTCAGGGAATGTCTCAGGCAATGGGGAACAGAGGAAGACGTGCTGGAGGAGGGACCATCATGGGAGGACAAACCCCTACATGGGATGTACCACCGGAACATAACTGAAGTGGCTGATATCAAGAAATTCTACCAATGGCTAGAGCGGGCCGGACTGAAGGACAGCACAGAGGCACTCATCATGGCTGCACAGCAGAGGAAAGCCGTTGTGGTTGACGTGGCGATACCAAGTGATGGCAACATCAGGAGAAAGGAACATGAGAAACTAGAGAAGTACCAAGGGCTCAGAGAAGAGCTGGAGAAGGCCTGGAAGGTGAAGGCGACAGTGGTGCCCGTGGTCATCGGGGCACTCGGGGCAGCGACCCCCAAACTGGAGGAGTGGCTACAGCAGATCCCTGGAAGAACCACCAGACATCTCGGTCCAGAAGAGTGCAGTACTAGGAACAGCAAAGATACTGCGCAGAACCCTCAAGATCCCAGGCCTCTGGTAGAGGACCCGAGCTCGAAGGATGAGACCCCCCGCGGAAGGACGAAGTTTTTATATATATATATTGTGTATGATTATTCATTTCTCTTTGCAAAACCACACACATACACACACACACACACGGCCATGTTTTGTACTGTTACTCAAGCTCATTAAAGGGGCAATGTGTAATTCCTGGCCACATGCTCGAAAAAAATAGGGGGCAGCATTTTACCTCCTCCCACCATCAATGCAATGACACTGTTCAAGATTGTGTACAGTTAGACACATGTAATAAACCTTGCAATGTCCTCAAAAACATAGTGAACTTTCCAAACTTCCAATCTTACCTCATCTCATAACAGTAAGTGGTTATACTATGGTGAACCGATCAACATTTTTTGATCGGTTTCAATTTACAGTCATCAGTTATATGAAAAAAAACAACTACTAACTAACAGCAGAAAGACTGCTCAAAGTCTGAGAACTGGTCAAAATAACACTACTATCTTATACTCTTCACATGTTGCGTCAGCCTATAGTAAGAAAACATCCACATCAACACCATATATCAACACCACTGGTTACAGTTTGGGTTGTCATTACGTGCACTAAAGATACGTTTCGCTAAATAGCCAACATTAGATGTTACTTACTTAGTCTTAAACTTTCCAGTAGTGGAAAGCCACACCAATTTTTACTCCTGTTTTGCTTTTTATATCTCTTCTGTTCTTTGCCGCAGAACATGGTTTCTTGCTGGAAGCGGGTGGCTGGGATGGCAATAAGTAGCTTGCCAAGAGCTTCAGCCATCTCTGTGTTTCTGTGACACTACGGTTAACTTATAGCATCTTTGGCCGTGATTGACAACTAGCCCTCGGGGCAGCTCTTCTTCTTCGTCCACTCATGTTGGACTGAGGGCAGACTGGACGCTACAGTGACTCACTATCGCCTTTTGAGGCACAAGTGGTATTACGAGACAGGACGGGCCAGGGCTAGATGGTTAGCATGCTCATTTCAGTAGATATCTCTGCAACACAATACATAGACGTCTTTGACATGACGTCAGAACTGTTACTTTTTGACATTCTCTTAATAAGGTTAGTTCATTTTTTGAATGTTTTAAATTACAGTTCTGGACAAATATTACATATTGTCCCTTTAAAATCTTGAAAGGGGAAAAGTTTTAGACAGTCCTTTATTCTAGCCCTCTCTAACATTGTCCCTCATCCTCCTCTCTGCCACTGACTCCAGACTGTCCAGTTCCAGCCCAACCACAGAACTGGCCTTTCTTACTATCTTGTCGAGTGTGCTGGCCTCAAGGCTCAAGGGGCCATCAAGGCTGGCCTCACCAGGTACTTGGATGAGTCCACACTCTCCACTTCCTCTCCCTGAATGATAACAGGGACAGCTCTTTGGTCTTGCTGATATTGAGCTTCAGGTGATTGTTGTTGCACCATGTGACAAAGCTCTCTATTAGACCTCTGTACCCCTCCTCGCTGTCTTTGTTGATGCATCCAACAATGGAAAACTTTTGAAGGTGGCAGGAACCTGAGTTGGTAGATGACTTTGTAATGTGGACAGCGTAATAGTCCCTGTTTACCTCATGATTACTATAGGTTTGCAGGAACCACATACATGGTAGATTTACACTGGATTAAGATCACTGATGAACTCTACAATTACCACTAATCACTAGATTTCCCCAGGTAAGACTGAAAGCCTGTAAATACATTATCAACATTAAAGTTGAGGTGACTTCTGCAGCTCCTACAGTACCAATATCTTTTGTGAAATCTGGACCTGGATGTCTCTCAGATGCCACATTATAATCCCCCGCTCTCTCCATCTCCCTCCGCAGCAGGAACACATGTACACATTTTATGAGGCGTTGAACAACCTCATACAGTGCATACAATTATCTGTAACAGCTCACAGATGGGCGATTGCTCTGCCACATCTACATGCTGTATAATGCAGTTTCAGTGCGCGCACACACACACACACACATACAGTACATATGGAGAGTGGTTGTGTAAATGGCTGCGTCTTGCTGAAAGGATGCCATAGGCAAGAGCAGTCACGGGGAATCTAGCTCCCACGTGCTACACCTCCACTCAGCACTAGAGAGAATACTGGGAGCAGAGGTCCAATAAATCACACACTCGAACAAAGGTAAGAGCAGGTATATATGCATAAACACAAACACTGAAGCAACAGTATTGTCTTTGGTAATAAATACTTTGTGTTTAGTGCTTATTGGCAAATGTTAGCATGCTAACACACTAAACTTAGACAGTGAACATGTTAAACATTACATGCTTCATATCAGCGTGTTAGAATTGACATTGTGCGCATGCTAACATAATGACGTTAGCATTTAGCTCAAAGCACCACTGTACCTAAGTACAACTTCACAGAGCTGCTAGCATGACTGTAGAGTCTTAAAGGGCCAGTATGCTTCATCAGAGACCCCACACTTTTCCGCCAATGCAATCAAGTGGCCTGTGTACAACAGAGTGCAACACTGTAATTATCTTCCAGGAGACTGTCTGAAACTGTGTGCCGTTATCCCCATATGTAAACGATTATCGTATCTCGCCCCTCTTTATGATGCCCAGCTTTTCACTCTGTCTTCAGTGTGCAAGCTAGGAATAGATGTAAACACTTTTGTCTTCCAAAGCAGTCAGACAATACCGCATATGAACCAGGAAGGTGTTGGAGTTAGTGTGTGAATTTCTGTCCACCATAATGCAGTGAGATATGATGGCTGTGGCTATCAGTCATTCATGATTGGTAGGAGAGCACTAGAATAGTATGCAGTGGAATCTGCTCAGCAACAGCCAAATGAGGTAAAGGTCCACCTTTTCTTTCATCTCTTATCATTTCATTATCCCTCCAGACTCTTTCAACTGTTATGTCCTCCTCAGTGTCAGTAATAAAATAGCACCAGCTCAATTCAGTTATTGTCAATTGACCTTGAACCTGCCAGTAGAATTTATGATTTCTTTTCAGTTTTGCCTGGCCATTCACACATTTGACATGCCCCGCCTCAGAAATGTTACAGATGTCTGGGCAATTACATTCTGCAAGCCCAAAACTAGGAGCTACATAAGGGTCACACACCTTTGCATCTGGCCTGGCACCAAGGTGAAGAGCATCAGGAATTATGACAAAGCCACAGGGTGAGACATTTACATTAAACAGATTCGAGTATTGATCCAGCATCTGAGATTCACGCTCAAGGCCCCTTTTCATTACGCTAGATTGTTGTACTCATTCATTAAGTATTCGCGCTGCCACTGCCTGACCAGAAGACTCCCCTCGCACATGGCAAACCTCAGAGAACCTACTGGCTGTTACTCTGGGCTCACACCTTTCTTTCCATAATGGACACTCAGACTGCTTTTGTGTGCCCTCCCCTATCATAGCTGCAATCTCTTGAGTGACTGGTGGCAGTTTGGGACAAAGTGTACGAAAGTGGAAAATTTGGCACTATCCACAGGGAGTTTGGGGAATGCTGGGGCATCTGGGTGTTTGACATGACTTGTGGCCAGAACAGGAGGACACTGATATGACAGTGGTGACCCTCGCGCACAGGTCCAAACCAGTGAAAGCTCAGACAAGCCATGCAGCATCGAGGATATCAGCAATTGGGGTCTGAGGCTTTTTAGTCCTTCCCCAAGCAACACTGATGGGTCAGGGAGGGATCCTGAAACAAATTAAGCATAACACCCCCCATAAAACTTGATTTGACTACAAGAAATTTCATATTTTTTAAAATCATAATGTGCTTATATTAAGGTGCATAACATTGTAATGTGATCATACAGAGCAAAGCATAAATGCTAAATGGACAGTACTTGTATAGCGCCTTTCTAGTCTTCTGACTACTCAAAGCGCTTCACACACTACAAACCACATTCACCCCATTCACACACATTCATACACTGATGGCAGATGCTAACTGCTCACCAGTCCAAAGAAACTAACTAATCATTCACACACACTCACACACACAGCCCAAATGTCTTGCCCAAGTACACTTCAACATGTGGGCTGGGCGGATCAAAGTGCCGACCTTCCGATTGGTGGACGACCCGCTCTATCACTAAGCCACAACCGCCCATAAATGTTATTCACAATTGATTCCGGTCATGCAGAAGCTAAACAATACTGCAAGACAATACTGGACAACAAGTAATATTTTATCTCTCACCAGTAACATCAATAATACTGTCACTACACATTCCCATACTTATTAAGTTAAGTAGCCATAAAGCCATATTCCCCAAGGTAATTTCGTTTGGTGGGCCAAAAATCGGCAAAAGAAAATGCGAACGAATGCTTTGTTTCCATCCACTACCGTAATGTGATTTTTAGGAGTTGGTGCATCGAGATAAGCAGTAAGTGGCGCCAATTTTCCATTATAAGAGGGCGCAACAAGATGACATAATTGACAAACAATGTAGAAAACAAGAAGGAAATGTGACATTTCTGTTTGTTTCATGTGTTAATGTGAGGAAGGTTACAGTCTCCTCATCGCTCCACACAGATCTGACAGATCACAGGTCTGCCGCTATTATTAAAATTGAAAATACGCATAAAAACAGGTGGATGGAACCCAGACAGCTCAGTTAGTGTGACACCTAAGATGAGGAAGTGACTAATGTTAAGCTGGCTACAGGCTGATAAAATAATACAACATGTCACAAATACAGAATTAACTAACGTTGTCTAGTAACAGTGGATGTTGCCAAGTTGTCACTCAAGGCTGGCCAATAGGGACGTGTCTTACATCTTTCAGCGTAGGTGCCGCCCACAAGAGTCAGCTAACAGCAAGCAATGCAAAACTTTCAGTTTCAAAAAGCAAAACTTTTTGTTTTCATTAATACATTTTAATTCACAAATACATTTCCCTAGCAATAAAAAAACATTTTGATTGCAGTGTCGATAGTTTTGCTCTCAAATCTATTTTTTGATTGCATAATAAAGACATAAAGTACCCTCATACTGAGGTTACTGAGCAAAGATGTGAAAAAAGCAGCTATGAGATGTAATAAATACAGTCTTTACTTTTAGGGATGCCAGTGTCAGTCGGTCTGTCGGTTAATTGGTTGGTCCACCACTTTATCCAGACTGAAATATCTCAACAACTATTGGATGGATTGACATGAAATTTTGTACATTAATGGTCCTCAGAGGATGAAGCCTACTGACTTTGACTTTACATCTAGTGCCACCATAAGGTTGATACTTGTGGTTTTAAGTGAAATATATTGAATGGATTGCCATGAAATTTGGTTCAGACATTCATGTTCTCCTCAGGATGAATTGTAATAACTTTGGTGATCCTCTGACTTTTAGTGTCAACATCAGGCTCAGCTGTACTTTGTGTTTAGTGCTAATTAGCATGTTAGCATGCTAACAGACAAATCCAGATGGTGAACATGGTCAACATTATTTTCATTCATACATTCAACCTTTATTTACTTCTCGGGAATACATTGAGGAGTGGACCCTCATTTTCAAGGATGCTGAGATTACATTAAGCAACAGTCTTTCCGAGTTCAGAGTTGACCTGAGGAACATGATGTGTAATCCAGTCCTGAGAGCGGGTTTGATAAGCTCCTACCTTGAGGTCTAATAATGAAGTCATTTAAATTGGTAATTTGTTTAGGAGCACTTTATAAATAAACATATACTAGTGTTGATCTTGTCTCACTGAGAATGTGTTTAGCTCATCTAGTAATGTCACACATGATAGGGGCGCTCCTGCTTTTGTAGCCTGTGATGTTTTTGATCGCCTGCCGTGTGTCTTTGGTGTTGTTGGTGTTGAGGTCTCTCTCTAGTCTCTCCTGATGTCTCAGCTTTGCCTCCTTGATGCCAGCTTCCTTGTCTCCTGACCAAAATGTAGCTTTTTTGGCAGCCCTCACCTCTCCATTCATCCAGGCATTCTGGTTGGGGAATGATTTTATTGTCTTTGTGATCACCACATCATCAACACATTTGCCAATGTATGATGTCACTGATGATGTATGTATGTATGTATGTATGTATTGCTCAATTCAATTAAATTTTATTTATATAGCGCCAATTCATAACAGAAGTTATCTCATTGCACTTTTCCTATAGAGCAGGTCTAGACTGTACTCTTTATAATATTAATTACAGAGACCCAACAAATCCCACCATAAGGAAGCACTCAGACGACAGTGGCAAGGAAAAACTTCCTTTAAGAGGCAGAAACCTTGGACAGAACCAGACTCAATGGTGGACCCAACCATATCAAGGTTGATATGGTTGGGTAGCGGCATCTCTAAACATGAGCCAATAATAATCAGATGTAGGTTTCCTCACTGACTATGTGAATTTATTTCTTAACTGCCTAAAAGCAAGCTAATGGGAAGGGTCTTCAGATTTTCTAGCTAAGGCCCAAGCTTTATTCTTTAATTGGAACAAAGATGAGAGTTCAGAGGTGAACCAAGGACTAGACCTATCTTTAGTTCTTTGCTTTTTAAACGGGGCATTTTTGTTAACCTCTGAGTCGAGGTTATTTATAAAATGATCCGATGCAAATTCAACATCTGGGATTTCAAATGTATTTGAAATATTACTATGATGACGATCATGTAAGAAGGGCTGCTCATTAAAATTTCTAAAATTTCTCTTGACAACAACTCACGATTTAACTTTCTTTAGTTGCGTATCCCTTAATGCAAGCTATGGGGCAATGGTCACTTATTCCAAGGTCAAAGACGCCAGAAGCAACAATTTCTCCTATTGGATAAGATCATCTATTAAAGTTGACTTTGAATTATTTTTTAGATTAGGCCTGATAGGGTCAGTAATCAGGTGGGTTATGTTGAGATTATCACATACATCCCTCCAATAAGCAGACACATTAGTTAACCAGTTTAGATTAAAATCACCCAAGATTATCATTTCATTAAAATACTATATTGAGAAATTAAATCTGCCAATTTATCAATGGCGTCATATTCAACAGACTCTTGAGATGATCCAATTTTTAATATTGAAGCAGACTTCTAATACTACTTTTTTTTTTACATTGTTGGGGGGCTTTTTGCCTTTATTAGATAGTGCAGTCGAAGATAGACAGGAAAGGGGCAGAATTCGAACCCGGGCCGCGGTAAGGACTCAGCCTTGAGCTACTGGTACTCGGGCGCCCCAGAACATTTCTGCTTGTGGATTAATTAAGAAGACTGGGGTAGACCCAGGCTTATGCAATAAGGAGGTAGTGGTATGGGAACTGTAATTAGATTTGAGGTAGCTACAGTACACTTTGAACATTGTAGATAATGTCTTGCAATGGACCTATCAGGAATGGTTGATCTTTGGTAACAGCCCAAGCCTGGACTGAGAGTGGTCTGTGGGGGTATTAAGGTTTGTGGGTTTAACAGGCTTGGACCTACTAGATTTCAAGCAGAGACTGGAAACTCCAATGTGAGTGACTGTGGCGCTAGCCCCATGTTTGACATCAGCCAGCCCAGTTGGGATTAATTACATCTCGTTTTAACAGTGCAGGTCTATCAAAAAATACATTGAAATTGTCTACATGTCCAAATTCACCACATGCGAAGCTGGTGAAGCTGGCACAGCCGAATGAACCTCAAATCACCAAGACAAAGCCCAGGCCGGGGTCATTATGAGCGGCAGCCATAGGGACATCCGCTGGGTGAACAGGGGCCTCATTGGGCATGGCAGCAAAACAATTGGAAAGGTTGAGCAGTGGTGATGACAAAACCTGGTGTTTTTCCGTTTTGTCTGCCTCTTATAACCACCTCTAACCAGGTAGTCTGAGGGTTGGGGGTTGAGCAGGAGGACGGCTGCAGACACGAGACCGGATCCCAGAGGATGGTGTCTAAGACAGCTGAATTCATGGCTTTCTAGCCTGTGCACCTGCAACGTCGATAAAGCCAGACAACAGAGAGTCCTTCTTTCAGTTCTTCAGTGAGTCGACGGATATTTTCTTTGAGGTTGGTGACATCCCTGATGGCTCTCTGGAGCAGCTGGCAATCACACGGCATGTTGATAATGTTGATCCAAATATATTTGTGCAAATGGTGATTGATCAGTCTCCCAAGTGGAAATCCATGGCTGATTTAAAATAGGATCAGAGCAAAAGTAAAAGAAGTCCCCAGGCAGCAAGACTCAGGAGTAATATCCACAGCTACTCATGCAGCTGAATTTCTTCACATCACTGCTCTCAGGCATACGGTTTCTCTTAGACAATGTTCTGCAGTCAACTTCTCTCGGTTAGGATTCCGCCAGTGTTCATCACACAGGAGGCCTCCATTGGGAGCTGAACCATCAGCAGAGGTCTTCTCCTCTCCAAAACAACCAGACCTGGTGATTAAAACCGGCAAAAACACTGAATAAGCAGTTTCATGTTAAAAAATCAATGTTTCTATGCTGCTGTTTGGCAGGACAGAGGAGCAGCTGGGAGCCGAGCCGCCAGCTGCAGTTGCATTGTCGCTGCTATGATCAGTTTTTGAAATCAACTTAAAAACTTAAAATCCTTGTCCAATGACTAAAATCCTTGACGTCACACAGCATCTAGCATGGCTGTAGACTTTTAGTCTTTCTTTCTCTTGAAACTTATACACACATACACACCATTTCTATACAACACAACACATGAACAGCAACTGTGTAAAACATTAGAATATTAAAATTATATTTTAAAAAAATGGTATAAAAGTACACTTCATTTACATTAGTCAATAAAAAAATTGTTTTCTTTTACCAGAATTTAAAAAAAATTAAATCTTGCACACACGTCATGGAGCTAGCTGAAAAAACAAACCAATAAAAAATATTCTGCCTAATATAAATGAGACAGATTATTAGTTTTATAGAAAGTTATAATATAGGTTACTTTCCAATGTAGGTAACCAACATTAACACTTACATATATCATCATCCACACACTCACACAGACACAGACACAAAGGTACACAGAGGCCATCTATCACCTTTCATCTACACCAGCTCTACCATGCTGACGTTGCAACGTGCGTAAAAATCCACGACAAAAGCCATAGAGGCACAGAGGAACCACGCATACTAATGGCATGATTACAGCAGAGGAAATCTTGGAACATAATTGCTCCTACTCTTCTTCTTCTCCTCCAGGTGTTAAACAAAGAGGGTTCTGTTATGACAGAGTGCAGAATCACATCTGGGCAGCAAATCACAGAATTGTTTTTTGAACATTTAACAAACATTGGTGATCATACTCCTACCCTACCCCTCCTCTTGATCCCTTGATGCCCTCTACCTCCCACCCTCCAAACTGTTAGTGAATTGTTCAAACATATGGAAAGACAAGGAGAGTAACACACAGACCGGTGGACAGACAGACATAGGGACAGGGATTAGTTCACAAGAAAATTTTGTGAAATTATGAAAGGGCCAATATTTTTTCAAAGTGTGTGGTTTGGTGCTGATGCGATATTCTTTCCTTTGAAATGTGTTCAGTTAGAAGGTTTAACCACTGTGTGATTTTTATTGTATTTCTTGTTTTCCAGTTTAAGAGGATAGTGTTCTTGGCAATGGCATGGGCAGTGAGTATGGGTTTGTAGTTTTGAATGGGTGGGTTGATAACTGAGAGGTTTACCGAGCAAACAGTGGGATGGAGAGAGTGATGCTGCAGCTCATAATGACGGATATCCTGTCATTGACTTGTGTGGTGAGGGTTTGGATTCCTGCGATGTTATCATTTTGACGTATTGCAGTGGTTAGTGGTTCAATGATCAGGGCAAATAATGATGGCGAGAGTGGGCATCCTTGCCTAGTCCCTCTGTGCAGTATGAAACTCTGCGATGTAAATCCATTAGTGAAAACTGTAGACATTAGTGAATTCTAAAGTATTTTAAACCAGTGAATAAACAACTCTCCGAAACCAAATTTGTGAAGTGTCTCAAACCGGAATGTCCAATTACTCTGTGCTTTGTCAAATGCCTTTTCTGCGTCAAATGAAACAATTAATGTTTTCAAGTTGTTTTGTTGTGATATATTAATTCAATTGAATAATCTGCGCATGTTATTTAATGAATGTCTACCTTTGATAAATCAGGTTAGATCTGGGCGGATTAGTGACAGGGTTACTTTTTCAATTCAGGTTGCTTGTTATTTTACTGATAATTTTCAGATCGGTATAAATGAACGATAGGGGACGGTAGCTGGAACAAAGGGTTCGGTCTTTGCCTGTTTTCAGAACTCATCAGGGAAGCCATCAGGTCCTGGTGCTTTATTATTTGGTATCTGTTTATGTCCAATGTTAGTGATGTATCTAATTGTTTTTTTAGTTACTTGTTAAGTTGAGGGTGGATATCTGTTAGGTTTGGGTTGTGGTTCGAGGCATATAGTTTACTGTAAAACTCCCGAAATATATTATTTTTGTCTGTAGGTGTCTGCATTGTCTCCACTGCTGAGTTCTTTATGACTGAGATAGTGGATTTATCTTTGCTTTTGAGTTGGTTAGCTAGATATTTACTTTATTTATTAGTGCTCAAAATTGTCATATTTGTATTAGGAATTGGGTTTTTTTGTTTATGATAGTGGTTAGTTGGAAATTCGTTATTGCTAACTTGTTCAATTGAACTTGTTCTGTTAGATTGTTAGTATACACTTTGTTTAATTCTTTGAGCTTTTGTTCCAAATTCTTCAAGTTCAAGTTCCTTTTTCTTCTTTTGTGATAAGTATGGTATGATTTTTCCTCAGTACTACCGTAGCGGTTTCCGAGAGTAAAGACGGGGACATTTCTGTAGTCGTTTATTTCCATGAAGGATGCCAATTCTCTAGTGAAATAAGTGTTAAAGTCCGGATCTTTAAGCAGCGATACTTTGAGACGCCATCTGCTTATGGGTTGTTTGAGCTGTTTATTGTCTAGGTTTAAGGATACAGTAGCATGATCACTGGTTATAATGTGATGGATTTTAAAGTCTGATATATTAGGTATGATTGAGTTGCTGGTAAGGAAAAAGTCTATGCAAGAAAATGACAAACTGCAGAGAAGTATGTATATTCTCTGGTTGAGGTTTTTTAGTCGCTAGCTATCACTAAGACCCAGGTCACTTATATAATGCTTTAGCGTTTCAGTGAAGTGTGATGTAGTTTAATAGCATTTTTATGACATTACTTATCTTCCGTACAGTTAACCTGTGTACTCATATTGTTTGAATCCACACAGAAAACTAATGTTAATGCCTAGACAAAATATGATGTTAAGTACATCAGACTCATGTTAAAGACATAAAGTATGTTACGTGTGAAAAGTAATAACGTTTTTTTAAAAAGCCTGATCAGAAACTCTGGAAATAATGGTGGGAAAAACACAGGGAAAAACACAGCTTGAACTGGTTTGGACAGGTTCAGCAGAACACCATTAGACTCAGGAACCATCTGACTTGGTTCCTGACCTCCACTACAAGTGCCAATTGCTAGGATTGCTTGTGATGCTGGATCTGTCTAAGATGGGGTTCATCACAGTGTTGAAATCGCCTCCAATTATAATTGTTGAATTTGAGATGCCATTTAGTGAAGAGAAAAAGCTATGGAAAAAGCTGGAATCGTCAGTATTGGGGCCATATATATTTGCAATGGTGATATTATTGCTGTTGATTGAGGCGTTGATGAAGACATATCGTCCTTCGGGATCAGTAATAGTAGTGTTATGGATTAATGGTATTCTGTTATTTATTAGAATTGAAACACCTCTTTCTCTTGAGTTGCAGGTTGATGAAAAGACTTGGTTGAAATGTGGGGTTTTTAGCTTTCGAGATTCAGATTCTGTAGCATGGGTTTCTTTTAGTAGGCATATATCTGCAAGGAATTTGGTTAGGTGGTTTCCAATTTTAATTCTCTTTGAATTAATCCCATAGATATCCCATGGATATTCCATGTTATGAATTTGAGTGATATATTAAGGTAAAATATTTCACATAATTGAGAAGCGACTTCACCATAATCATCCCAGTTATTAAAACAGTACAGTATCTTCTGTTGGGATTTGCAATGTTTAAAGAGGGGCACCCACTTGTGTGATCAATAAATTATGGTATCAGAATTATCAAAGATAATCATAAATAACTTTAATTAATTAAGTCCTCAGGGGAACCACTCTTCTTAAAGAAGAGAAATGATAGCCAGTTAATTGATTAAAATACAGTAAGCTATCTATTTGGAATTAAATTAATAACTATACCGAGAATTACTAAATTAGAATTATTAAAGCAAAAAAAAAATATGAAGACTAACTCTAAATGCACTAAACTACAGAACAAAGGGTGTGTGTGTGTGTGTGTGTGTGTGTGTGTGTGAGCGCAGGTCTGGGTGGGCGCCAAAAGGAATGTGTGTATGTTTCTTTGTTCTGCCTCCGTATGTCTCACGTGCACAAGCATGAACCCACGTGGTCAGAAACAAAGGAACATGTGAAGCGGGAGCTTTAAAGTTACTCTCCGCCGTGTGTGGTTGTGTTTAAGGGCCAAACTAGAGGTGTACGTGTATGATCTGTTTAGGAGAACGGTGCAAAGACTCACAACAAGACATGACGTCACAACAACAAAACCTCAGAAAAACACATCAGTAACGTCACATGTACAAAGTTAAACAGTCCTTTGCTTAGCTATATACACTGTTACTCTATGCTATGCCCAGTTGTTACATTACCCGTCCGTGGGAGGGAAAGAGAGGTGGCTTTGGTGCTGCTGTTAGCTGGCGGTCAGTCTATCGTAGACGAGCCAAGCTGGGAAGAATTGTGGTTCCGCTGTGGAAGCGTCTTTTGCTGTGCAGTGTCTGCTTGTAGAGGAAGCCGGTCGCTCCACCTGTGGTTGTCCTTATAGAGTTAACAGCTCAGAGTTAACTTGCTTCGTGCCCCTGTTAGCATGTGAAGTTAGCTGACTTTGTGTGTGGCAGCCGTTTGCTCTAAACTTTGTTGCAGAGATCTAATAGGCCTCGGTAGATCAGGAACTTTGGTTCTGCTGCGTGTTTCTGCTCCGAGCAGATTACACAGCAAAGTCAGGAGGAGAGAGTTCAGGTGGGTGTCTGTTGGTGAGCAAGCCACACTGAGAGGGGGACAGCCACGGGCTGTAGTGAAAGAGAGACAGAACCAATGATCGCTGACCTTTTTATTGACCTGGTGAAATCCGGGTCACAGGTCAGACTGGCCAATGCTGCGTTGTTTGGCTCTCAGGATTGTGGGACAAAAGAGAATGTCGTCTCCTAACAAAAGTTCAGTTAACAATCACCCAAATGAATGAATTCATCTGTGGAGTCCCAACACTTCCTACACAAGAAGTTAATTGTATTTCCCCATTTACTCACAGTCCATTTTACTACAAAAATAACCAGAAACACAGAAAACCAGTTTTCGTTGCTAAAGCAGCAGTGGAATTGACTAGTTACACAGTGGTTTAGTGGGAGGATTAGTTGCTGGTATCCTTCATTATTAAAGGCTAATCAGAAGAGCCAGGGTGTGGTTTTGAAGTCTCTAAATAGATGTACATCAATGTACAGTTTATCCACCACAAGGTAAGCGCACTTGCCGCTTTCTCTGTGTTTTTTTAAGGATTTGCCATAGTATTTTCTGCCAGTGGAAGCAAATTAGGGTCATTAATATTTGCTTGTGAAATTAAGTTCACAAATAATTTCACAGCCTGCAGTTGTATATCACCTTTTGCATGCTTGTGAAAAAAATGTACATGCATGTATCTGAATGTGTAAATTTGTAAAAATGTTTGGCAGCTGTAGAAATATTTTGTCTCTGTTGTATGTCAATGGTAACAAGTTGTATATCTCAAGTGATACTGAGCAACTTAAAGTCAAAGTGAAATTTGAATTCTCCTCACTTTTGTGCAAACAATATAAATTATCAGGATACGGCAGCTATAGTGCATAGGGAGGGAGGCAGAGAGAGAGAGAGCAGGAGTTAAGAGAGCATACAGTAGCACAATGCAAATTCCACATAGAATTGTAAAATAATAATGTAATTGTTGTGGTTTTGGGTTTGTGTATAGTTATTTCCTGTTTTTTTTTAAATACTCTCCTCCTCTCATGTGCCTTGTAGTTTTACTTCCTGTCTTTGTTAGCTTTTCCCTCCAGTTTTGTCTGCCCTGTCCTGATTAGTTGCACCTGTGTCTAGTTATGTTTCAGCTGTGTCTTGTTATACCCCCTCACTAGAGAATTTAGTCTATGTGTCTTCCCTTTTTCAGTTGTCAGGTTATCTGCATCGGTTCCCCCAGTTCTGTGTCCCGTAGTCCTGCATTTGTCCTGTGTCTCTGTGTTTCTCCCCTTGATCCCGCTTTACCCCTTTGTGACCTTCTGGATTTTTTTTGTTCATTTATTGGGCTACTCTTTGGATTATTTTTGTTGGACTCAGTTTGTTTTTTTACCTGGACTCCTCAGCCGCCCTTAGTCGTTTTGTGTTGCCATGCCTGTTTCTGTTACCACCTTCTGTAAGTTATTAAAGTTATCCCTTTTGATCATTCAACTTTCTCGTGTGTTCCCGTCTGCATTTGGGTCTACCTGTGAACTGAAACGTGACAGGTAGTGGTAATATAAATAAAATAATAATAGTAATAATAATGATAGGAATAATAATTGTAGTGTGGGTGTCGAGCAGGAACATGGGGGTAGTAGGAGGTCCGCAATCATAGATCCAGACTCAACAGCTCCGGAGGCAGAAATAGCTGCTGAAAGCGATAGGAGAGAGAGACAAGAAAGCTCAAAACTACGGGAGAGAGAAGATGCCGAGTTATGAGGTACTATGAGCTCTTTAAGATACGATGGTGCCTAACCATTAAGAGCTTTGTAGGCGAGGAGAAGAATTTTAAATTCTTTTCTGGATTTTACAGGAACCCAGTGCAGTGAAGCTAATACTGGAGAAATATGGTCTCTTTTCCTAGTTGACTGAAGCACGTCATAGTCCTGTTTAATCTACAAACAAATCAATCAAATTTTATTTATATAGTGCCAATTCATAACAGAATGGTAAATGGTCTATACTTGTATAGCGCCTTTCTAGTCTTCTAACCACTCAGAGTACTTTACACTACATTGTCATTTACCCCATTCACACACAGATGGCAGATTCCAACTGCTCATCAGTACAAAGAAACTAACTCATTCACACACACAATTTGGGGTTCAGTATGTTGCCCAAGGACACTTCGACATGTGAGCTGGAGGAAGCCAGGATCGAACCACCGATCTTTCGATTAGAGGACGACCCGCTCTACTACCACAGCCGCCCAGAAATTATCTCATTGCACTTTTCCTATAGAGCAGGTCTAGACCGAATTCTTTATAATATTATTTACAGAGACCCAACAAATCCCACCATGAGCAAGCATTTGGCGACAGTGGTAAGGAAAACCTCCTTTTAACTGGCAACAAGTATTAGAATATGGTAACACAAGCATAAGCATTACATGTCTTTTTACATATATAGTGGTATATACTTGTTTTCAGATATAAGTACAGCCACTATACACACATTTGATTCCACAACTATTTATTTATCTGCAGAAATATAAATGTGCAAAATACAGTGTTTGTGTGCTTCAGCAGGAGGCATGAGACGAGGGCTGCTGTTGGTCATAGGAGTAAACACACTAGTCTCTGCAGCCTGTAGTTCGGTGTACCCACTCGTTTCATCTGAAAAACATGTTGGAAAAAATAAACATTGTGTCTCACTGCAACAACCTTAACAAGATATAATTTTGTATGATTGATTTAGCCAAGCCGTGCCTTAATGAACAGCACGATTCTACACCATTAGCGGTTAGCGTTAGCATGTAGCTAACGTCAGCTTTTGGCTAGGGTAGCAATAGCATGACAACCGTTAGTATTATAGCATTTAACAAGCATCATGTAGGCCATATGTGATTTACCTTCAACCGACTAGTCATCTGTTTCCGTGTCTTCCACTGCGGCTTCCAACAGCACAGTAGCTGAGCCGCTGCACCAGATAAGGCTGGCCTTTGGCTCAACCAATCAGAAATGTTCAGCGCAGCAAGTCCTACCCTGAAAGTTCTGTATTTTTGGAAAGTACTACCCTCCAAGCAGGGACCTTTTGGGAGGTAAAATAATGTCCCCAGAACTTAATTTAGACTCTGGTCTGGTAAAGGTTCCTAGTCCCTGGTGAAAGTTCCTGCTTCGGAAACATAGCTTCTGATAGGTTACCCATGCCTCTCTTCCAGGAGCCAAGACCCTCTAGTAACCCTAGCATGCTCATCCCTGTCAGGGTTACGTCAGTGCCATTACAGCTCCTTATTCCTATTATCACTAGTACAAACAAAATTTACTCAGCCCGCTCAGCCCATACAAGAAACTGCTTAAACCTGATAATTGGCCCCATAAGACCACAATCAGCCCCAGAGAACATATTGAACCTGGCTTTTGGCAAATCACTTTTAATTAATGATTTGATTATCAAGCACAGCCTTAACTTTATATTTTTAACAGTGCAGCTGTTCTTATCGAATAAGCCCTTCCCAACTTCAATTTCATGGGTGAAAATAGAGTGCATAAGAAAGGCTGTTTTGTTTAATAACTCTTTCCAATGCAAGAATATGTCACAACATTTTTTTTGCTTCTTTTGAATATGTGGCTCTTCAGTCAAATTCCTCCTGTCGAGCTTTGTTCTTAAATATCGACAGACCACCAAAATATTCAGCAAATTTCTTCGATGACTTAACTTAACTACTGTTGATCATCTGCATTGAGTTTGACTGTATACTTATGGTTGGTGATTTCAACATCCATGTTCACAACCCCCAGGACAGTAGTGCTTTTCCATAGATACTGATAGCTACAGACTCACTCGTCATGTGACACAATAAGGGTCACAATCTTGATGTAGTTATCACAAAAGGTCTCAATATTTCTAGCGTTGTGGTAACTGATGCAGTTCTCTCTGATCACTTCTGTGTTTTCTTTAAAATGAATATCAGTGTTTGCACTAAGGTAGAAACGGAAATAATTACAAAATGGTACATCACTAAAAACACCAGCAAATTCTTTACTCAGTCTTTCTCCTCCATACCTGCCCTTTGTTCAAACTCTATAGTGGAAGATTTTAGCTCTAAAATTACAAATGTTATTGATGCAGTTGCCTCCATTAAGGTCAAAGTTGTCTCTGGTAAAAAAAAAAAAAAAAAAAGCACCATGGGGAAATACCACACTGGTGAAGCTTCAAAAAAGAGTGTCGTGAATCTGAACACAGATGGCGAAAATCAAATCTCCATATTCATTATGGGATTTTTAAAGAGAATCTTTGCACTTATAACTTATAACTAAGAAACGCAAGACAATCATTTTTCTCTGACACCATTACCAAAAATAACAATAATGCACATGCCTTATATGCACCTGCTGACAGGCTGACAACCCCCCCCCATATCAGTAGCCCCAAATCCTTTTGCCTCTTTCTTCACACACAGAATTCAGAAAATCATACAAGCTGTCAGTGCCTCTGTATCAGGTAAAGGGTCTATTTCTTCCATCCATCCTCTTAAAACCAATTCAGTCTGAATTTGATGATGAGGAGATTGTGTTACGAGTTCTTCCTCCTGCTGCCTTGATATTCTTCCTACAAGCTTTTCAAAGAATGTTTTTAATTGCATGGCATCAGACCTTGTGGCAATAGTCAATACCTCTCTTCTCTCAGGCTATTTCCCCAAAACACTGAAAACAGCAGTGATCAAGCCTCTTAAAAAATAACAATTTAGACATGTTTTTCATCAGCTCAACACCTTCTTGGCACTTAACAATTGTTTTGATGTTCTCCAATCTGGATTTCGACCACACCACAGCACTGAGACTGCTCTCATTAAAGAAAAACGACATCTATTTAAATACAGACAATGATAAAGTCTCTGTCTTAGTACTGCTGGATCTCAGTGCTGCGTTTGACACAGTTGACCACAAGATATTGCTGGACAGACTGAAAAACTGGGTGGGACTATCTGGTACTGCCCATAACTGGTTTAAATCCTATCTGCAGGATAGAGACTATTTTGTGTCAATTGGTAATTCCAAATCGGAATGAGCAGCAATGATACAGGAAGCTTTGGGCAAAGGCAACAGTAGGCTAATGTTAGAGAGGCAACTTCTGCCTGCAGTGTGAACAGCTTAAATGCACTAGTAACATCATTGCCACACTAGAAATGTGTGTCCTTTACTGGAAACTGTTATGGTTTGAGGCTTGGAGTCTAGTTATTTTCTGTTTTATTTTGTAAGTGTTCTGCCTCATGTGTCATGTTGTAGTTCTGCTTCCTGTCTTTGTTTGCTTTTCCCGCAAGTTTTGATTGTTTGCCCTGCCCTAATCAGTTTCACCTATGTCTTGTTATCTCCCCTCACCTGACTGTATTTAAGTCTGTGTCCTTCCTTTGTTCGGTATCAGTTCATCATTGCCTGCTTGTCACGCGTCCCTGCCTTTTTCTCCCAGTGTGTTGGATTTTCTCTGTTTCTCTTGGATCTCACTTTTGAGTATTCTGGATTATTGCTTACCCCTCCTTGGACGTTTTGCCTTTGTTGGACTGCCTTCCTGAGTTTGACCACTGCGTGCATGACTACTCGTGTAAGACAATTTGCTAATAAATTATTGATCTGCACCAGCTCTGCCTCCGGTGTCTGCATTTGTGTCCTGTTCCCTCATATTCCCTGTTTCCCTGCTTGACGGTTTGTAATAGTAACATTTTAATTATAAACCAGGAGATCCACTGATACTTGAAACATATAGACATAGAGTTACTCAATTTTCGAGCCGTTTCAAGCTATCAGTTTAACTTTAAAACCATCATAAGGAGCAGGATCACCCAGAGACATTTAGGTAGTCTGACGTCATGGTGAATTGAGATGGCTTTTCCTGATCCTCCTGGCTCCAGGAACTCCCTAATCCTAAAACAAGTTTGTGGTAATTTGATCTGTGTCTAATTCAGATCAATCTCAGGATCTGTAATCACTGTACAGACACACTGACACACAAGGTAAAAGGTCAACAGAAAGTCACATAAGGTCCCACTGAAAAGGATTGTGTCAGACAGTATGTGTAGTGGCCTACAGCTCATCTATTCTGTAGATAGCCAGCACACAAACACACTTATGTATGAGCCATGGTAACTATTAAGGAGTACTGATCTGATTCTAATCAAATCCAACAGTTTTAACCAAGACAAACATGTAATTGGCTATTGCTTTGGTCTGAAAGACAGCCAGAGACTTAAAAATGGGCATTATGAAATAAAACATCATCGGGAAAAGTGCTGTTGTAAAATAAAAACTGCTAAAATGAAATCTACAGTAAACTCTGCTATTATGAAACGAAGCAGGATCAAATAACATTCATAAAATTTTTAAAATATATTGGATCATTTTACGATTTCATAGTTATGTTTTGTCTGTATTTATTTATATGATTCTAATTTATTTGACAGTGTCCTATTTATTTTTATTTAATATTGAACACGTTTGGTATCGATACATTTTAAGGTGACAAAAATGCCTAGAGGCCAAAATAAAGAGAAAAAACGTTTGTTTTCAGATTTAGCCAGCTAAAGGTGGATTTATAGTGTGTATTAAGGGATTATGGTGTAGCTTTGGAGCCTTGACCTTTATCTGCCATAGCTGACATGCCCCTCCTCAACAATGCACATGTTGGGGCTACTGCAGCTATGGAGATACCACATGGAGAACGCAAGAACTGTGATTAGTCACCATGGATTGCTTGTGTTTTCTTCTACAAGTTTGTGATGCCAGTGGAGATTGTTGACAGTGAAGACAACATTATTGAAGTAAAAGAAAGGCTCAATGATATGCCATTTTTAGTAAGACACATGTAGCAAAGCCATTAAACCTTCTGCTCATTGTGATCGCTGCTCTGTATTATAGTAAATTAAATAAGGTAAACACAGATACTGTGGGGAATATATGATTAATATGTTTTTGCGATACGTCTGTCTAATGTTGGGGTAGTGATATCAAAAGTGAAATCAACGCTGAATTATAAATCATTGTGTGTACAGGGAGTACAGCAAGTTTCAGCAGCATGCACTCATGGTCAGCACATGAGAGTTAGCAGCCCTGGTGTTAATAGTGTTGATTTACTATTCCAACAAACTGAGACCTTTTTGTACCAAGACATAGCGACTTCTCAAAAGTGCACTTTCCCTCACAAACATGCACAAAGACAGAATCATATAGCCTGTGACAGCCAATCATTCTGTGATTTTATCCTGTGAAGATAACACTTAAGTACACATCCACATATACTGAGTTACAACAGCTCCACAGAAATGAAAAGACAGACATAAATCGTGAGACTGTGTACTGATAAATGTGCAATAAGAGGAGCTTAGGTTGTTTAGCTCCAGGCAGTGGCACTCAGATGGTGAAGATTTAATGCAAGCTCGTGTTTTCACGGCAAGCTCTTCTTTCTGTGCAAGAAAATGAGAGAAAAGGAGGGGGAGTTGTAATTAGGAGGAGAGCAAGATGCCAAGAATAGCTAATACAGCAATTAGGAGGAGGAAACAATAAGAAAGGGAGGAGGTGAGAGGGAAGACAGGGAGGGAATAAAGGAGGAGAGCGAAATATACAGCAGATAGAATGATAAAAGGAGAGAGGACGCCGGGCGGAGGGGGACATCGAATACAGAGTGAGGGACGGAAAGTGGGGAAACAGCAAAGGCACAGGGGAGGGAAAGAGCCAGATAAGACCAAGGAGAGTGAAAAACACTGAAGGAGAGAAGGGAGATGGAGAGAGAGATATGGAGGGAAGCGAGAGACTGACTATTTTTGGAGGTGATAAAAGCAGGGGAACATCAGGAGGGAGATTTCACTGATATGACCTGTGAGAAAAGGCCAGACAGATGACTCAGATGGGACAAATATCCCTGATGTTCTAGAGAATCGAGCTGCATTTGAACATGGCTGAGAGGCCTGATGGGTTCAGGTTCACTGATAAACCTGTGGGTGGAGAGGAGTTCACTCTGAAGTTACCTAGGAAAATGTTCTTATGTCCAGGGGTATGAGTCATGTAGCTTATTCCAACTAATGCTCACAACACCACCACACAAAATTAGGTTTTCAATAACCAATAACAGCCCTTTTAAACCAAATACTTCCAAATACTAAGGAGACACAGAAACTACACTCAGGAACTTACAGGAATCTTCTTTTTTTTCTTCTTTTTTTTTACAGTATCACATGTTAAGCAACATTTAATATGTAGAACCCAGATTCAGAAACTATTGCACAGATAATGTTGTGGAGAAGAATTATATGACTATTACCTACAAGTAGGATAATGTGACTGACAACTTTTAGCAAATGGTCCTGTTTAACCAGATACACCAAATGGCTGCATTTACATAGCACTTTTATCCAAAGTGTTTTACAGTTTGCCTCGTATTCACCCATTCACACACACACTCACACACCAAGGTGCTGGTCTGACCATCGGGAGCAATTTGGAGTTGCCCTGCAACCTTCTGAGCTACAGCCACCCCTTTATTTAGTTCATGATTATAAATCATCAGACTCATAATCCATGACTTCTTTGCATTGTAATCAGAAGAAATACATAATTTGATAAAAATCTGAAACATGCGATACTGCAAAAGTGGAATGTCAGCCAGGAGTCATAAGAATACCAAGCTAGCAAGAGATATGTAGGGTGGTGGCTCACCATCACTCAGACTTTAGTTGTCCATGGTCAGTCCTTCATCGGCTTGTTGCTCAGAATGCGAATAAAGACATGAAGATTTAAATGTAAAATTTATTTCATGGCTTGTGGAATTTGCAATTAATTTTTTAGACATAGAGCAGCTGATTGATGTGTGAAGTTTTGTAGATTATAATCTTTATTTTAATGGCATTTGATAACCATATTTTCAACATGTAAAAAGTTCTACAGCATATCTTGGATAGATTTCTTGGCAAAAACCCTTGAGAAGTGAAATCCTTGCAGTTGTGCCAACCTGAATTTGTCTATCTTAATATTAGCTGCAGTGATACAGACTGACGGGCCATTCACACATACAGACTCAAGAGCTGGGACAGTGATAGGCTGCTCGGCTGCACACAGCTGCACTACAGAGGAAATTTTAGAAAAGCTCAACTTCATGCAAATGTTGGTACGAACTTAAGCTTTCGCTCTGGTTCGCCACCATATTGCCATTGGTTGAGGTTGGTTAGTTGGAAAGTCAGCCTAGGCAGACAGCAGTCGCGGTATTATTGTGCTCAGTGGCGGCTGGTGACTCAAAAAATTGGGGATTCATGTTATTTTACACTAGTTGGCTACTTACTCTACTTTCTTATGTTCAATGAAAAATTAAACAGCAATAATTTTATTTAATCCTGTTGTTTCCAGATCAACCATACAGGCCTAATGCAGAAGACAGAGTATTTATCAAGGGTATGAGATGTAACAAGAAGCAGGCCAGTGTTCAGCACCTGTGAAGTAAAGTGTGGCGACCACTTGAATCCAAGCTGGTCTGATTTCCAACTAGACAAACGAAGTTTACTTCCAATTCCAATATTTTATTCCCAACAATACATTGTCACAAGTACAGGCTCACTAGGGCATGTTTAAAGTAGTGTGTGGTTTCTAATAAGAAAAATGAAATATACATACAGTAGGCCTATAAGTTAACAGCTGGCAATTAGTTTAATCAGAATCAGAAATCCTTTATTGATCCCCGAGGGGAAACTCTTTTGTTACAGCAGCTCACTGTCATGTCAGTGCACACAGGAAGAGAAGCACTAAGCAAAAAATATAATACACTAAACACACCAGCTCTATTTTGAGGCTAAAAAGGAAATATCAAAGTAATTATCAATACCATTGGTAAATAGAGTCTATCGTAACTACCCATACTCAGACATTGGCAAAGGACAAAAAAGCAGGAAAAATAGTAATAATAATACAGAAATACAGTCCACCCAACCTGCCCATACTTAGCTGGCGGCTAACGGCTGTTAAGTACAAGCACAGCACGGCAAATAAGCACAAACGTGCACGCTCACTTCATCTTGTAAAAAACACAAAACAGCGTGTATATAATTCCGCTGCCGCTGTCCACAGTTTGTGTAATTTGAAGAATCATTAACGCTAGCTGGTGGCTAATAAAAATAACATCCCTGTGAACTAGAAAATAATATTTTACCCTTGTAAATTTCAGCTGTGACTTGAACATCCTCAGTGCTGTGCAGCCCGTGCAGCAGCGAGTCGTCCATACCGGGATCCAGTCCCGGGTGAGCGGTGTGCAGCAGCACGTCGGGCCGCCACACGCCACCGTAGTCCCGCCGTCCAGCCCAGACAGCTGAGGCCGCTCCCCGGCGGGGTCCTGCCGCTGCCGCCCCCCAGTCCAAATCCATTCTTGCCATTAGCTTAACAGTCCTTCAGAGCTGCTACAACAAGCTAACTCTTGTAGCTAACTAGCTAGCTACTGCTCGATTTAAAAAAAAAAGGGAAATGTAAATCTGAAAAAACTAAATTTGGACTCTGTTTTTAAAGGCCTAAATAAATTGTAACTTCTTAGTGATGTGTTTAAAAGTGTGTGTTATAGGCTATAGAGCAGTGGGAAGAGACTTTAAGTTGGGGGTGCGTTTTTTAGCGTGTACATGCTCGCGAGTGTGTGTGTGTGTGTGTGTGTGTAATATAACACAGGATACTATAATATGAATAAAACGTATGCCAGTCTTGCAACTACCAGGCCCTGTTGCACACAGCAGACCAGAAAATACAAATAGCCAAGACATAGCTAAACAGCTACAAAAGGCTGTCATGCACAGCGGACAAGAACATATCCAAATACACACAATATTTTAACAGTACAAAAACATTACATTACATTGTTTTAACCTCTGGCTCTGTGACAGGGCACAAACATCATGCTCAAACGACACACACGTCAGCAAGTTCAGTAAGGCCAGGAGAAAAAAGTATGCCGGTCTTGCAACTAACAGGCCCCGTTGTGCACAGCGGACAAGAACATATCCAAATATGCTCGATATTTTAACTGGTCCAAAAGCCCAATTTGCACAGCACACAACAACATAGCCAAATCCATTTTTTGCAGCAAGAGTATCAGTGTGATATAAATTTTATTTATATAGAGCCAATTCATAACAGAAGTTATCTCAATTTAGTCCATAGGAATCATGCACGGTGTAATGTCAAAACTTGATTTGCCAACGTGTGTTATTGATGGCAAACTGTTTACAGTCGTGAAAGATATGTGAGGTGTAGTGCACCTTATTCAAGCAAATGGGTGAAGGCCAAAGTGACGTGGCCAATCAAAGAGCTTGTTAATACCAAAAAAGTTGATTATTTTTAGAAGCTACCAAATATGAGACCTGACTAAGCATTCTCCGATATTTTTTTTTTGGTGTTTTAGCAATTCTGTTGCCAAATATCTATTGAAATTTCAATTTAACCACATTATCTGAACAGAGATCAAATACAAGTTACTACTGTCAGTAGATTACCACTTATTACTTGACGTGAAAAAAACAAAGCCCAAATTAAACGGGAAGTAAACTGTAAAGTCAAGAAACTATTTTTGAATTCTACGGAGATGTTGGTGGATATTAGGAGTCCCTATCCTGCCATGTGCTGGGTTGTTGAACTTGCTTTTTATGGTTGTGATGAAAAGGCCAGATGGGCGTGCCGTTGGCCTTGTTCCTTACAGCGCACAGCTACTTCTTTGCTAGCAGACTGGGTCAGACGGTCTGTAAACCAAACCGTATAAGAGGAAAAGTCAAACACAGAGGGAGCAGCCTCGGACTTCAGCTTGCCGGTCTGGCAAACTACCAGTATGCCTGACTCTGCTCCACATAGTCCTCGTTTACAAAGGGCTTGTTACAAACCCTAGCATCACAATTAACTGGAGGATTCTCTCATTTCAGTGCAGCTAGCCAACAACAAAGAACCACTTGTCGCTTAAGAGGCAAAGCGTGGTGGACAGTGGACAATTTCCTTCCTTATTTCCTTGGTTTTTGACTATAAAATTCATACATAAATACATCCAGGGGCAATACAAAAGCGACCCCCCTTGCATCACTTCTTAGTTTGGGGTTCCTTATTTTCCCTTGAGTCATTGCTGTCACTAGTTAGCTAATGTGAAATAATAATACTTCCAAGCCAACCAACCTCATGACATTACATTCTATGCTAGGACAAGATGGAGTTACACTTGTTTGAAAAATGTAACTTAGATTACTTATTAATTTAACCCAGTTTTCGGAGTTAAACCTGTGAGGATTTTTAAGAGTGGGAGTCCATCTTGTAAATTATGCTAAGTTGATCTAATGTTTCATGTCACAACAGTTGCTTCAATAACGCGCACTGCAAAAAAAAAGCTGTTCTGTACGTCATCAGAACACAACTGTCCAATCGGAGCAGAGTATGTAAATTACCCACTCACAGCTTCATGTGAGGCCAGAGACGGCCTACTACTTTCTATCTGTATATGTGAATGCAGCGTTAGGACTGAATCCCCCACCAGGACTCTAGTACAGCCAGCCCTAGCCTTACTTTGTGCCTCTCATGTATTAGCATTACAATCCAGCAACAGTGGTAAGCATCCTTTTTCTAATACTTGGCAATGTTTTTTTTCCCAGAAGGTCTTTTAACAACTTACTGTTTTGAAGGTTTTGGGGTTTTTTTACATACTGGGGCTGAGCCAGCCCCAGCAAAGAGCATGCCTACTCGCGCTGTGGTCACAGTCAGTGGGAATTAGCTGTTGGGGCTCAGGCACCCTTCGGAAATGTGCATCAGAGGGAATGCAAAACTTATTATGAGGGAACATAAATGTATTTTAGGGAAAAGAAATCCCACCGTGACCTTTCGGGAGCTCTGTAAAATCCAAACCTCCTCACCCACCACTTATTTCACTGTCAAATTTCTGCTTGACACTCTTCTAGGAAAAGTAATTTATTTAACACTTCCACCCCGTGTCAGAAGATCAACAATGAGAGAGAGGCAGGAGGAGGGAGAAAAGAAACTCCTGCATCATCCTTATACATGAACCTTTGCTCAGTGAGCAAAAATAACTCTGAGTGCTGGGTTTGTGTGTGTGGCCCGTACTACGAGATCGTCCTTACCTTCAACCTTGGCACAGATGCCAAAAATAGCTGTCATTTCCCTGCAGTGTTTAGACTGGGGTGAGGAAGTCACCCTTGTCTCCCTGTGATTAGACCCCACCAAGGCTCCACTGCAGCAAGATAATGGCTGGGTGTAATCGCAGTGTTTATTTGTGTGTGTGTGAGTGTGTGTACCTCTGTACATATTTCAGTCCCCTGCTGTCAGACCTCGTGGCAGAGCAGATTACAACATGCTAGCTGGAGGAAAAGAGTAACCAAGGTGTACAGATAGACATGGCCTCCGTGGACCTTCAGCAGCAGAATGGGGGATAAGAAAAGTCCCGCTGCTAAACAAGATGATGAAATATACAGACATAAAGTCAACAGGATAACGAGACAGACACAGCTAGAGAGAAATATAAAGATAAACACACCAGGATCACGTTTACATAAAATGCTAGTGAAGCATGACTTGTGTAATCTGATCACGCTGGTCTGTTGTTACGTTATGATAAAAAAATTGTTCCTACATGAAACTGCTCACAACAAACTGTGGATATTCTTGAGTAATTGATTCCATGATTTCTGGAAAGAGACATTGCTGTTGAGTTGAGACCACCAGCCGAGTGCCATATAGTCCCATTATATTCAAAAAATGCAGACATCTCTATGGCCGATATCTCCAAAACTCTGCAACTCACACCAAAACAATCTAGATGGATACATAGCACTACAGGTAAGAGGAAAAATATGTCTTTTTGATTTTGGGGTGAACTGTCCCTTTAAGTAAATATAACATGCTTGTTTTCTTTAATATTTTGTATAATGTTTTCTATAATATCCATAGAGAGAGAATGTCAGTGTAGATCTGTTACAGGACAGTTTGGACAGGATTTAGACAGACACTTGCTGACCTCACAAAATACTGACATTTTCAAACCATAGCAGCAGTTTAGAGGTATGTTCACATGCAAAATTTCACTGAAATAGACACAGCTCTGCTCGCATTGTTCACTGCTGCTGTCATATATTTAACTAAATTGCTGATTGCTGTTTTTATATATTTTGTGCTCCATGGGTCATTCGTTCACAACGCTGTTTTAACAGTTTTAATGGAGCACAGTGAGGCATTTTTGTCACTCCAGGAGCAAACATCTGGATTTATAGCCAATATCAGAGCGAATAACGACACAGCAAGTAATGTAACCAATGTTAGCTAGGTGGTGGGTTAGCTTAGCTAGGTGGTGGGTTAGCAACCTGTCCCTACAGTAGCTGCTGCGAAGCTAACAGCCAGAGAGGACGAGACGTTTCCCAGAGCCAGCACAGATTATTGATTATGAAGTTGAATTTGTTTGTACACAGAATTTCTGTATATTGAAATGGGTGAGAATGTAAACTGTCAAAAATGTACTTCAGTTTACTGGCATGCAGAAGTTAGGCAGAAAGTAGTTGAAAATTAAGCTGGCATGATCAGCAGACGTCATGTCATGTCCTACTCTGCTCCTTAGTTCAGGTTCTTCTTTGTTAAATGTTTTTCTGTCGATGTTTCCTGTTATATTTTGTATTTCTCCTCTCCTCTTGTGTCAGTAACTTTACTTCCTGTCATTGTGTGTTTCCCTCCAGTTTTGATCGTTTGCTTCGCCTTCATTAGTTCCACCTCTGTCTTGTTGTCTCCCCTAACCTGAGTTTTCTCCTTTGGAATGATGGTAATAGTAGCAGGTAGCAGTTAACAGTTGCTAGCTAGCTTGACAGTTAGCCAGTTGTTTTGATTTAAAAAATATATCCACAGATGATATTTCCTCTTCTGTTCGTGTTGATTAATGCACTTACCTCTTCTTTAGAGTCCTTTTTGAAGATAATTTGTTGTCAATTTTGCAAAATGTCCCACTTTTTTAGGTCCAAGTTTGAGTTGCATTCAGGAGCTCATCTTTTGGTGCAGCTACTCTCATGGAATCTCTCTCTCTCTCTCAACCCAACCAGCAGCGGCGGATGGTCGCCCACCATTGAGTCTGGTTCGTCTTTAAAGGAAGTTTTTCCTTGCCACTGTTGCCAAGTGCTTACTCATGGTGGGATTTGTTGAGTCTCTGTAAATAATATTATAAAGGGTACCGTCTAGACTTGCTCTGTAGGAAAAGTGCAGTGAGATAACTTCTGTTATGAATTAGCGCTATATAAATAAATTGAATTGAAGTGAATCGAAGTTAATTGATAGCCATTCAGGTTCATTACAAACACTTTAATCCCGGGTCTGCCGTTTCCTGGTAAATAGATGATAATTAGCAAGTAACTTCTTGGAAATTTCTTGGAAATTACAACCAAATAATTGTATAATTATATTCTTTTTCCCAATAAGCAGTTGATAATTGGCTGGTAATTTAACTTATATAGTTCTATAGACAGAATTAGGCTCACATGCAAAATGCAAAATACACAGGAATTATCTATCTTTCTAATTAGGTCTACATTAGGCCTATTATACTGTTGTGAGGTTCAGTTTTGATATTCACTAAGAGCGGGGCTCTAAGTTTTCCTTACTTGCTTCTGATAGGCAATGAGTGCAGTTGCTGAGGCTTGAGCTCAGCCTGATGTAGACGACCCATCACCTGTTTACATGCTATGACTATGATATTTTGTTTATATTTTCTATCCAATTTTTAACCAGTGTTCTTTTTTTTACTCAGACTGATTTCTATATATTTTCACGAGGTCAGATCAATAATTTAATATTAAGTGATACCATTTACTTTACACACAGATCTCATTTATATCTAATATTCATATCAGGGCAGTAAGGGGTGAATTGTAATGCTTTCCGTATATGTAACTTCTGAGTTGTTACAGCTTAACTTCCAACTAGTTTCTGCCTAACTCCTGCTGAGCAGTCCGCTAAATTGAAGTGTGTTGTTGCAGCTTAATTTCCATCTAGTTTCTGCCTAACTTCTGCATGCCAGTAAATTGAAGTACAAGTTTTAACCATTCACATTCTCACCAATTTCTATATCATTTCAGCATATCAGTCCAACTTTGTAAAAAATTTCCCAAGTGCAATTTTTTAAATTGTATGTCACCATAAATTGGTATTTACAGACAAAAACAACTTCATACTCAGGAATCCAGTTACTAGTTGCCCATTTTAAAAGTCTCATTCCTTGCTAAGAACACTCAAGCTCTTTACAGGAAGGGCCAGAGTCGCCTCTGTTTCCTGAGGAGGCTGAGGTCCTTCAACATCTGCCGGACGATGCTGAGGATGTTTTATGAGTCTGTGGCGGCCAGTGCTATCCTGTATGCTGTTGCATGCTGAGGCAGCAGGTTGAGGGTAGCGGACGCCAACAGACTCAACAAACTGATCCGTAAGGCCAGTGACATTGTGGGGGTGGAGCTGGACTCTCTGGCGGTGGTGTCAGAGAGGAGGATGCTGGCCAAACTACACGCCATCTTGGACAGTGTCTCCCACCCGCTCCATGACGTGCTGGTCAAGCAAAGGAGCACCTTCAGCGGAAGACTCATCCCCCCAAAAGCACCACAGAGCGCCACAGGAAGTCATTCCTGCCTGTGGCCATCAGACTCTTTAACTCCTCCCTCTAACATCACTGCAATTACTTGAAATATTGTGCAATATTCTCTGTTTAATACTCCGGTGCAATATACTCTGTTTTCAGTTTAAAATTCCCTATTTATTGATATTTATTCATACTTCTATTACTGCTGTGCAATATCCACCGTCTCATAATCATCTTAATAAGCTACACTTAACTTGACAGTACTCATTATTGCACTATTACTTATTACTTATATTATTACTTTGTATTATACCGTACATACTTATCAACCTGTAAATACACTTTTGTACTTAATTTATCTTAGCTGTATTATAGTGTATTATATTTTGATTTGCTTAGTACTTTTATTCCTGTGTGCATTGACGTGATAGTGAGCAGCTGTAACAAGAGTTTTACCCTCGGGGATCAATAAAGCATTCTGATTCTGAAGGCCTGGTAATGTCTTCATACCACTCAACGTAGATGTCACATTTTATATTTTGAGACATACTTTTAATAACAGGAAAAAAAGTCACTTATACAATTTGAAATGAAAACATAAAATTTGTGTTAATACTTTTATACCTTTAAATAATGCTCTGACATCTTTAAAAAGGCATCCAACCACTCCATCACAGTGTTTTTGGACCAACCAGTGGTTCCACTCAATGAATCAGAGGTTCATTTAAGAGCTGTGGGCGTTCGGTTCCCCCTGAAGCGGTAGATGTTCTCCTTATAAGTACGCCAGGCTCTCTCAATGTGTTGAGTATGAGACCTGTGGATGCTGAGCCCGGCTATGTTGCCTGCTCACCCTGCTCCGGTTGTGGTGTCCGCTCCCCACCAGTATTCCCTGCTGGGTCCTCCCCGCCCCGGGCCTGAAAACCTCCTCCTTCCGGCAGTCCAAAGCTCCCCCGGTGCTCCGAGCTCCCAGTCCGGGCAGAGTCAGCTAATAGCACTGCTAGCTGCATGGCTAACTGAACTGTGTGTGTCTCGCGGCATGTAGTTTCTGCCACAGGTGTCGCTACAGACCCAAAGAAGATTGCTGGTGTGGCAGGTACTGTGTGAACTCAGGTCTTTCCTTGGTTTTGCCAGCTACGATAGACGTTTTGTCGAAGGTTTTGTCAAGCTGGCTGCCCCCCTTTACAAAGTAGTTGCTGGTCTGGTAGGGAAGAGAGAGAGAGAGAGAGAGAGAGAGAGCATACAGTAGCACAATACAAATTCCACATTTTAAAATAATAATAATGTAATGGTAGTGGTAATATTAATATTAATTAAATAATATAATATAAATAATAATAGTAACAATAATGGTAGGAATAATAATGATAATACTAATAAGACTAATTATAATAATTGTAGTAGCAGTTGTCGAGCAGGAACATGGGGGCAGTAGAAGGCCCCCAGTCATAGATCCAGACACTGCCGCTCCGGAGACAGAAATACCTGCTGAAAGCGACAGGAGAGAGACGAGAAAGCACAGAACTAAGAGAGAGAAGATGTCGAGTTAGTAACATGCAGTACTGGGATAAAAATGCATTCAGATGGAGAGGGAGAGGAGGAGAGAGGTGCATCATGGGAAGTCTCCCGACAGTCTAGCCCTATAGCAGCATAACTAAGGTTCAGGGCTCACCCAAACCAGCCCTAACTATAAGCTTTATCAAAGAGGAAAGTCTTAGCCTACTCTTAAATGTGGAGATGGTGTCTGCCTCCCGAACCCAAACTGGGACCTGATTCCACAGGAGAGGAGCTTGATAACTGAAGGCTCTGGCTCCCATTCTACTTTTGGAGACTCTAGGAACCACAAGTAACCCTGCATTCTGGGAGCACAGTGTTCTAGTGGGGTAATAAGGTATTCTATTCTAATCTATTCACAATGTGCAAAACCAAGGAATCCACAGACTGCCTCAAAGCAAGCATGCTGTGCATGCAATCGGACTCATACTTTGCAGATCTGTGGCAAGTGTGTGTCTCGCTGGCAGAAGGTCTAGATGTCAGTATCCCCAGCCTACCAAGAACAAAAAGGCCACCAAGAAGGCTAATCAGTGAGGATGATGAGGAAGCAGAGGATCCAACTGTCTTTATAGTGAAACAAACCTACAGAAAGCACTGGGATTTTCTGTTTTCCAAAATAATCAAAACTCTGGATGTTCCACTTGTGGAGAGGCTACTCATGGACAGCATCAGAGCACAAAAGGGAACTTCTAAAGACTATGATTCTGTGATGGAGCACTACTTCTCTGACGTTGATGTGAACAAGCTCAAAGTGCAGCTGAGCATGCTCCTTGACCTTGTGTCAGTAGTGGACCCAACATTGTCTAATGGCATGGTGCTGAAATTGGCACAGCAATCAACCAGTTAGCTGAGGCTGTCCGCCTCTTCAGTGAGGTTTGGACCCTCCTGAAGATTATTCTGGTCCTGCCAAGCTCCTCTGCCTTCGCATAAAGCTCATTTTCAAGGTTACGGTGACTGAAAACATACCTAAGAAGCACAATGACCCAGGCAAGACTCAACCATCTTCTTGTCCTCCATGTACAACATCAACAGACTGATGACCTTGACCTATATGCCATAGCTAAACAGTTTGCAGCTTGCTCCGCCAAGTGGCAGAACACATTTGGAGAGTTCCCAAAAAAATTAAGACAACTGCTAATGATGGATGTGCAGTGTTTCCCCTGGGAAGACCCAGTTATTGCTCCTTGTTGTTAAGATTATTGAAAGTGTCATCTTAGTGTAATTATTTATTAACCACATTATTTCATTGGTAGGGAGTTATTTTTGTAGACGTGGTGAAGAGGCGAGTGCAAGCAGGTTGGAACGGGTGGAGAAAAGTGTCAGGTGTGTTGTGTGATAAAAGAGTCTCAGCAAGAATGAAAGGAAAGGTGTTCAAGACGGTAGTGAGACCAGCGTTGTTGTGCAGCTTAGAGACAGCGGCGCTGAAGAAAAGACAAGAGGCAGAGCTGGAGGTAGCAGAGCTTAAGATGTTGAGGTCCTCTTTGGGAGTGACGAGGACGGACAGGATCAGGAATGAGGACATCAGAGGGACAGCTCGTGTTAGATGTTTCGGAGATAAAGTCAGAGAGGCCAGATCGAGGTGGTTTGGACGTGTTCAGAGGAGAGACTGTGAATATATTGGTAGAAGGATGCTGAGGTTGGAGCTGCCAGGCAGGAGGTCTAGAGGAAGACCAAAGAGGAGATTTATGGATGTAGTGAGAGAGGACATGAAGCTAATTGGTGTGAGTGAAGAGGACGCAGAGGACAGGGTTAGATGGAGGCACATGATTTGCTGTGGCGACCCTGAAAGGGAACAGCCGAAAGGAAAAGAAAGAAAGAAAGAAAGGGAGTTATTTTTGTTATACAACTAGGATAGTTATTCTTGACATATCCCACTTTTTAACTATCAATATAATCGAATATTTCAGTGTATTGCAGAAGAAGGTGAAAGAAGAATCTTGCATATTTATTTCTTGCAACAAATAAGAATGCAACTTAGGCAGTGACCAGCAGAAGTGGTACTAAATGAAGAGTCGTTTGGGAGCCAAAGGAGCAGGCTCTCGGAAAGGAATGGAACCATAAGATCCAGCTCCCTTCAAAAAGCCGTAATTCCCATCACCAGGGCCCATGTACGCACAGCTTTTATAAATCTGACGAAATATTATATTATCATATGCTTTTTTAAGTTCATTTTTACCAGATTAACAAAAAGATCCTAAAAGGAATCTGGGTCTATTTTCAAATCTCTGTTTCCACTGCAGGCTATGTTTCCCAACTCCACTGACTCCAAAACTTGATCTACCCTAAAAGCATCTTCTGGAACATCGCTGAAACAGCGTGAGCTTTGTTATTGTGAGCCAAGGGAATGTGACAGTCTCCACCACAAGTTAAATGTGTACTACTGACACTGTGGCAAATAGCAGTTATTAGTGCTGTTGTTGTAGACAGCACAGAGAGGAGTTGTGGTCTCGAGGTGGATGATGGAAAGAGGAAAGCACAAAAACAAGCAAACACACCCAAGAATTTACTCACACACATATGAACTTGCACACTGGAAAAAAACAATTAATCATAAAGAATTCCTTTTTAGTCCATCTCCAGAGGGAGATGGCGGCCGAAAAACCAAACAATGCAACACACATAAAGCATGGATCTAAACAAGGATGGACGTGTTTAAAGAAGTGTGTAGGCTCAGTACTCAGGTATTCTCAGTGTTTAGGGTAACTGTTTTGTGGTGTGTGTGTGTGTGTGTGTGCCTGCATCTGCACTCGTGTAGTGTGTATTTTGTGTGTTTATTGTGTTCCTATTGTTTAGGGGGTTGTTATTTTTAGCCATGACGACAGAGTGACCGTGTTTGTGTGATTTGGATGGACATCAGTCCTGCAGACACTGACCCTCTGAGCTAAACTTAGGACCTCAGTGTTTATCACTGCTTACTGTCCTGTGAACAGACATATCTAATGCTTTGTTTTGTTCTTTTCATGAAGACATGTGGCAGCAGTAAGTCTAAATCTAGAATTGTTGACTGTTAATTTCAGTTTCCCGTTTTTTCTCTTCCTGTACTCTGTGGACATATTCTTTTATTATCTAATGTTTTCACATTTGAGCAGAAAGACAGTATCTTAAGGTCAGCAGTAATGCTAGTGTCATACTGGACATTCGTGATGAAGAGAGAGTTTAAGCTCTCACCTTCTCAACTCTCACCTATGGTCATGACCTTTAAGTAGTAAGCTTACCTAATCTTTGGGTAAACTGGAGATTACGGATACAAGCAGCCAAAATGAGATTCCCTTGCAGGGTGCCTCGAACCACTAGCCTCAAGCAGAGTTGAGGAGTGGGCTACAGAGGTCACTTTTTTCTAACGCCACAACCACCATTTTTTTTTCATTTTCAAACTTGTAGTCTTCAGACCCAACCATCGCTGACTCAAGTGACATTTATTTATTTTAATTCAATGTGTATTTGTATAGGGACAAATATGTAACATACACTTGAATGAATTGTGTTCGAAATTAAGGGATTATTGTTTTTTTTTTTTTAAATTCATCCACACCGCGCCACTTCAGCCAGTGTGCTTTCGTTTAATTAAAAAGGTCTAGGCTATTTAATTGTTCTGTATGTAGGGACCCCTAAAATGTGTATTGTGTTGAATATAGTTAGTAGTAAAAACAACACAACAAATTAAAATGTATTTTGTTTTTTTATTTCAAAATATGATGCAACTATGTATTTTTTTGTTTTTTGTTCATGACCAGTGAGAAAGTGTGTTTAATACAAGTGTTTTGTTGCTGGCCAATGAATGTTGAGATTGTTGTTGCATCATGATGTAAGTTACGTGCGGAAGAAGGAGAAGAGGAGCATCGCACATGGAGAGAAGCAGCTGCCTGTGACTCGGTCGCGTGAGACATGTTGTCATTTTGGAGACCAGTTATGTTATCTGTAATGTAAGGCCCAAAGTGCAAAGGAAAACGTTTATAGGAAACATTTTATTCATTTTATTTTGCTTTACTGCTTAAAGTGATTTATTTTTCCTGTTAGTCTCTTCGCGATCGTTTGAGAACTCCGTGTGTGCTGATTGCTCATCAGATAGAGACATTTACATTTGCGCACAGTGACTGATGTGAAGAAGTTCGTTGTGAACTCGTCCTAAATTCGTTTGGGACCGGACACCTCTTGCATTTCATCACTGGACTGGACTTTGTCTCGCGTGGATTGAACGGGACTGGAGAAAGTGAGTTTGTGTCGTGAGTGATTCCCACATCGCCTCGTCATTATCATCGGATGGACGTGGGTGAGTTCATCTATTGAGACTTGTTGACTGTGAGAGAGATCGCACAGAACCCTTCAGCTTTATATGTGCACCAGCGGACCGGGCCCCAACGTTAAAGTACGCGTACATTTTTGACTGTGTTGCTGACTCATACCAAAATTTTCATACGGGGCAGAAACATAATCTCAGTGTTTTTCTTTTCCTTTGGAAGTGTGTGAAAGATCTTGAAAGAACGTGATTTTGGTATTGTTTCATTATTTTTGAAGTGTTTAACTTACTCAAGTAAGTTGACATTTTATCTCATTTTAATTTGAGGTTAAAATTTAGGAATACAGGTTTAAGAAACTAAGTATCTGAAAAAAAGAATTCTGAGAGGTTGTATAAATCTATTATTTGCTGGAAAACAAATAATTCACGGATTTTTGGGTAAAATAATTTCTGTGTTATTTGCTGTTCTTTATACAACTTAATTATTTGTTTCGTCATTTAGTTTAGCTATTCCTTTTTCCTAAATTTGTTATCTGGCATTTCATTGTTCTTTTAGATAGAAATTTGTAACTGTGTTAAATGAATTAACTAAGAAAAATATAAATAAGGGTTTTTCCTACTTTAATTTTATTGTGTAATTATTGGTACCGGAGAAAAGCTAAATTACAACTGTTTTAATTTAAAGAAAAGAAGCACCGGCCAAATTCCCCATTCAACTGCCGGTTCAACACAGCATTGAAATGAACCCCTAGGGTTAACAAAAGGGTTACATGTATCATCACACTATTGTTAATCTAATATAAACAAAGTAGTAACTATGTGAATGCATGAATGGGCCAAATCTGAGCTCCAGAGGAGAGCCTTCATTAGGCTGTACAATTCGCCCACCTCTGGATTTGTAATGAACTGCAGTAAACTTGAGCTTCTGTGCTTTGATTACCCACTATGAAACATTACCATCACCCATTTTATAATGCCTAGTCGTATTTCTGCGGTTATTTTGGTGAAAGTAACGCAAAAGTAGTGTAACGCATTACTCTACACAGGCAGTAATATTGTAAAGTAACTTATTACTTTCAAATTAAAGTAACTAGTAATATGTAATACATTACATTTTGAAAGTAACTTGTCCAAAAACTGTTAATATGTGCCACTTCTTGGAAACTTGGACATTTTTGTCTGAGCACAGGCTGCTAGATCACTTTAAGATGAAAATGAAACATTTTCTCATTATTTGGACTGAGAGTCTGCCACAGTATGGCCACCAAATATTTGATCTGCTAAATCATTCAGCCTCATTCAGCACACGGAGCAGAAGGAAGTTAAAGGATAATTTCGGTTTATTACAACTTGAATCTTGTTTTTGTAATTTTGCCCATCATTCCCATCAGTTATAACATTGTATTCCCCAAAGTAATTCAACATGGTGAAATCGAATAACAAAGTTCGACTGGATTTGGACTGGATTTATTTCTTTAGGTGGTGGGGTGATTTTAACATTATCTGTGCTGGTCAGTGATTTTAATCCCGTTCAGAGTGTGTATGTGGGTCATTTTTCACACCCACCCCAGTAATAACTAGAAGAGTGCACTCAGTAGAGTGCAGATCTCCGTCAGGTGTGTCTGGGGGCATGTGGGTGGGGAACAGGGAGTGCAGGGCAGGCTGTGTGTCCAGCATGTATGCATGAGAGTAGTGAAATGAAGGGGAGACAGTTTTTTGTATAGTATAGTGTAGGTTTTCTTATATAGATGTATGCAAAGTTCTTAATAAAGTGTTTTTGTATAGTGTAGTCTCAATTTTCTTTAAGATGCATAGAATAGTGTAATGGTATTTTAACCGAGTGTCCTGGGTTCGCGTAACTGCATAAAGTTAATAAGGAAACAATAAATGGGATGGTAAGCCCAAACTTCTGAATTTAAACATTGTTATTTATTTAGAAAATTTTGTTGTAACACACCAAGCAAAATCAAATCCCTTCCTACCTCCCTCTCCCCTATTAAACAAAGAAGAGTTGAATCTCACTCAATTGTTAATTTCATAACATATCAGGTATGGATTTAATCTGCAGATGCTGCGGTTCAAGATGAGACCAAACTTTTCTATGGATGTCAGTTTTTGAGCCACGACAAAGGCCAAAATGTGGCCTGCAACAGACTATGTAAGCCTTGTTTTTAGCGTAGCTGATTGCCGGAAATGCCTTTTGCTATGTCGTAATACATATCGTAAAATGGTGAATACTGCTGAAAAGACGAAAGTCTAAGCCTTACGATAGGCTCAGTCAATGAAATAGGTTTTTCAAAAATTGTGAATTACCCCAACCACGAGAGGTCCTTGAGCATACAATCATGAATGTGCACAAAAAATATTAGTCCGGTAGTATGCGAGATTAGCTGCGGCAGATACACACATATGCGCGCACACACTCACACACGCACACACACACACAACCAAACGCATGATCCCCTGGCACCTGGCAGAGATAATTACAGCCGCAATTACCTACTGTTTTTCTGTGAACTGGCTGGTCCTTCTGTAATTTAATCCCATCCAGAGTGACGTTCTGGTATTTTAAAGAGGATCTCAGAGTTTTTTCAGCGGGAAGAGCTGCTTTGTCTTCTACTGCATTTCATCGTCTTAGTGTGAAATAAAATTTTTGTGTGAAAGCGGAGGAAGTCAGAGATGTTTTTACTAATCTGATATACGGAACACCAACATTAAGCCTATTTGGGAACCAATATGGGCTTCAGATTGGCAATAGATTAAGTTTTATAACTAGATTCAGGAACAAAGGCGACACCTTGAACACGTCCCATTTCTGCGCACAAGTATTTAAGCACACCATTCATTTTGACATACGCATTACTCGAGTTATAGTAAATAGTTCTTACCTCACCATGCCTACCTCACCATGGACTGCCCTCGGGCCGCGATCCATTTGACAATCAATCCGTGGTCTCTGAATGTACTCCGTCCATAATCACATCCACTCCAACGTGGCCAGCCACCCAGCCATCGCGCCCGTGCTCCATTATCCACGTCCCTTGGCACTGCATTGCCATTACTCTTCATCCAGCAGCTCCTGTCAGACACCACTGAACTTACACAGAGGCCGTAGCCGACATCCAAAGCAGCCAAACCCGCTCTTCCAGACGCCTGACTTCCGACCAGCCGGACCCTCGACACCCAACTCGTAGCCGGCGGATTCAGCTACTTCCCGTGCCACAACCATCTCCGACTGGACAGGCAAATCCCAGTCCACCGGACTGCCAATTAAGCTAGGCTATTCTAGCTCTACACAGCCACTACCACCACCGCTCCAGCGGGCCGCTCACTTCCGGGTTCTGGACCCAGCACCACGGTGCAGCAACTGCTCCAACCTTTTCTGAGGGCCAGGTTGTATCACCCCTCGTGCCTGCTCCCCGGTCCTCTCATTCCACCCATCATCAATCCCACAACCACCAGCAATTTCACGTTGGCCTCTGCTGTTCCCCCCCCGTCCGTCCACTTTCGGCCAGTCAGCCTGCCATTTTCCTTCTATCGACATAATATCTTTAACCAGCTTCATCACCTAATCCCACTCAGTTCTCAAAATCAGAACATCCACGATCCTAGCAGTATCAACTTCTCTATCAATTTCCTTTCCGGAGCTCCAGCGCGATACCCACTCTTCACCACTGAATCAGGCGGAGTCGCTACATGCTTCTGGTTCAACCACTCCAGCCCATCACGACTCTAATCGACCCTGAAATATATGTACATATGTATATAAAAGGAGTTTTGGCATTTCTAGAGAGCAAAACAGAGTGAGAATTAGTGATTAGTGTTAATATTCATCACCATAAATCAACCTCAAAATTACTTTAATTGTACATGTAATAATATGTAATACTTAAACACTTACGACTAACAACATTTGTTTTCAGTTTCTCTTATTCTCTTTTGAGGGCCGTATTTTCTCCTCGGCATGACAGCTAACCGTTAGCATACTGACTCATAGGCTAGCAACAGCCTTGACAATGACACATTGATTGACACACAGAAAAATCAGTGTTGAATTCAGACCCATGGTGCATTGTTTGTTTTTACATTGGGTATAATGAGTGGGACAAAACATGATAAACGTCTATGTAAGCCCTGAAAACAAGTATAATATTATAATATATATATAATAATAATATTATATCCCGGCGCCCTCCCATTTTGTTGTTTTTCCCAGGAAACTCCCATAATTTGCATGGCCCTCAAACTTTATTATGAAGTTTTGGATGTTAGTCTGATGTCACCCAAGTTGCCATATCGTCTACGAAACACGTCTATCTTTCAACCCATCTGTCAAGGCAACCTGGCAACCCACACAATCTAAGGGCCGTGTGCGGCGCTGCTCTCTCCACAGGCAGACAGGCCAGCTAAGTTAACGTTAGCTGTTGTCAAAACGTCAGGGCAGGAAAGCGACCCCCCGCTGCAAAAAACTCCTGTATTAACCACACACTAACTAACGTTATTTCAACTTTGTCACTGACAAATTAAAGTAACATCGGAATATCCATAGCAATTTACCCAGAGTATGATCCTTAAGAAATTATAATGTTGCTGGTAAAAAATAAACTACGAGGAGCTGTGGTTTTACCTTGACTTTAGACTACATTTAGTCTAACGTGAACTGTGTCTACACAGGAGTCATTTGCAACATCAGTTAAATTAGCTGATCTGTAACATTACTCAGTTAGCTAGCTTAGGCCAGTGGTAGCTATAAGCGGAGATGGTTGCTATAAGCTAGCTATAGCTAGTGTAGGGGAATTCGCTCTCGCCGTCACTCAGCAGTCAAAATTTATTTTATATGCCACTTAGTCTGAGTGCAATGACATTGTATGAATTATAATAAAGAGTTGAGGAAATTAATTACCTGCGACTTTGTGCCTCATAGGGTCACCTGCCTTTGGGTTTTTTCTTCAAACCGGCCCTCCACTTGATGATGTATGTTGGTCTGTCATCAAGTCCGTCTATACAATCATTAAAATTCTTTATATGTAAAGTTGGCACAATGCTCCAACTTCCATCCTCTTTTTCAGCTTTCCACTCCAATAACGTTATAGCATGTCCATGCAGGTTGTTCAACAGTGTGGTGGTCTCTGTCATTTACGGTCCTTTCTCTGTCTGTCGGTTAGATTCGATTTTTTTGGTCCACACCTCGCACGCTAGACCAAAAGCGGTGTTGCTAGGTTGGGTGGTTTCAGCTTTTCTGGTTTCTGTTTTAGTACAATTATGAAGGGGAGGGCGGGTGCATGGACAAAAAGCTGACTGGAATTAGTTTTTTTTAATAATATAACTATTAACTAACCAGTAACTAGTACAAATTAAGCACAGTCACATGTTTTGTTCATTATGTAGACAGGAATCTTCAGGATTAATATCAGTCTTGGTGTTATTCTTGACCTCATTGGTCAAGACTATTTTTCCCCAGAAAGAATGAATTCCATGAATCCAACCATGAATGAAATTATGAAAAAAAAGTAACTTTGTAAGAAGGATTTACAGTTAACAGGCCTATCATATTTGGAACAGTGGTGACAGAGAGGTCAAGGGGGGCCTTGAAAACAAGCACTTCTAGGTCTTACATTTTAGATGTTACAAAATGATAGAACACTGTCTATGTTGGTCAGACTCATGCAAGAGTTTACTCTGAATACCCAGAAGAAGCACTAAAATCAAATAAATACAGTTCAGAAGTTGGTTGGGGTCATATGAGATTCAAAGTACTATAGCCTACCTCACTGACTTCCATCTTACTTGGGAAACTGATTTGCTTCAGCCATGACAAGGTTTAATGTACAAGAGGTTAGAGATGGAAGGTTCGACTCTTTTTACTGAATCGAGTTTGTATAAGTCACTCACTAAAGAGAGTCGGGTTTTCAAGTCACTCAAGTCAACAAGTCACCCAGAGCTTGGTGAATCCCCCGCCGATCCCAGCGCCCATACAGCAGGTGCACCAGAGACTTCTGCCAGCTGAGCTGGCTAACTTCTGGTTTAGCCCTCCGCTAACTTGAATGGGATAAAAAAATGTAATCGTGCTGCTCTTTTAGACTTTCCAAATGTTATCGGAATCAAATTCTGATAGTAAAACGAGTCATTGTGCGGGGGTTGTGATGCTCAAAGAAAATTATCCACCATTTTAGAGCCACTCCTTTTCCCATGATTGTGTCTATGGGAAGTCAGTCCCATAGATCTATGATCAAAGCGGCATCAATAGCAACACAGTCTGCTAATCAGAAATTACAGCATGTTGGGTTTCATGATTGATCAATCAGAATCGACTAGTAGTAAACTACTAAAAAGGGACAAATTAAAATTCATGGATGGTTACTCACTGTGGCATGGAACTTGCGGATGGGTGAGTGATTCGTGTAGCCCGAGTCAGACCTTCAGCTCAGGGCACGTGGCGGGCTCCAGGCTGGGTTAGGTTAATACTAGGTTAATACAGTAATTAACTTTATACATTTCCACAAATAATATAAGAGTTGCACAAAAGTGTGAGTGACATGTGGTCTCATCTCGTTTTTGCAGTTTGTACTAGCTAGTAGCAGGTAGGAGAGGTGAGTCAATGAACAAGTTAGTGGAAATGAGGACTTGTGACTACTGAGTCAGCAAAAAAAGTAATTTGTTTCGAAAGTTTCACTCATGACTTGCAACCAGGTCATTGATGCCCTTCTATCAGGCAGTGAGGAAAAGGAAGTGTCAGAGCAGGACTCTTAGGGGACAACGTGGAGCAAAACCCTGATTACAGCACCTCAGATAAAGATGAAGAGAACTGGGAGAGTTCTGGGCCAACAAGACTGACTGCATCTGAAATTTTGTAATTTTATTAGGTTTCTCTTCCCAGTCAAGTTTCTCTTCTGGGAAGAAGACTGGGACACATTTGTGCATCCCCCAAGTAAAGTGATACATTATACTGAGTAGTTGTAATCCCTCTTACCTCATGATTATCTGACCATTACTTACCCTGATTACAGTTAATTTATTTACAATGTAGAGGTTTTAACAATTCTGAGAAAACCTCTGTACATTGTAAATAAAGTAACTGTAATCAGGAATAATGGTGTGTTATCAGTATTAGATTTTTTCTAAAATTATATGGCTGATGTCATAAGGGCCTGATTTGCAACAGACATGTCATTTCATGAAATTTCTGCTTTCATTTTTTTTAAACATTGTAAACCCACATGAAATTCTCTCAACAGCAAGTCTCCTTTGTTTTGAAATGAGACCATGTACCACATTACTTGAGGGGGGCACAAAAAGGTAAGTGATGATTAAGTAATTAATGAGTCGTTACTCATTTTGTGTTGCTCAGTGGCTGGTTCAGAGTTAATTAGGACATGAAGAGAGTGGTCAGTGTGTCATTCACAGATATTTATGTTGTATTTGGAATCATAAATTTAACCTGACCAATATGTTGCAATTGTTATGTATGTACATATATAAGTTACTGATATATTTCTTACATGTACGGGATATGGGTATTAATGATATGTGAATATTCACAACAAAAGTTGAGTTTTCATATGTACATATATATATATACACACAGTATAAACATATAGAATTTTTATATATATGTTTTAATAAACTTGCGATAAGATATAAATTAAATATATATCGTTAACATATGATCGCAACATAAATCCAGATATATCCAGAGCATATATGTATGTGATAATATAAAATTGTTTCATAGGTAACATATATGGCAGCTTCACTCATGATATAGGGGCATATATGTCATATATTACATTTCTGTATGGGCCAATTAGGACTTAGCAACCATACACTACAAAACACCAGCATACCCGCTGTTCATCTCCCTTTTTCACTCAGCCACCTTGAGTACAGAAACAGCACTCAGCGAAACATTTATCACCCTTTAGTGTTCCAGAGATGTCCCTCTTACTTAGTAGTAGAAGTAATCTTGTCTGTGTTGCCTGGGGCGCCCCAGTAGCTCACCTGGTAGAGTGTGCGCACCATGTACAAGGAGTCCTTACAACTTTGGTATTTTTCCAAAAACATAGTACAAATATAAAGAAAGATGAAGCAAGTACTGCAGATCAAGAATCATAAATATACAATTTAAAATTGACAATAAGATATTAAAAACTATTTAAAAATATTATAAGAAAATAATTAAGAATAGGTACAATATGACTGTTATTTAAATGTGCAATGTACAAAATATTTACATGGGAATATGCAAAAGTTTACGTTATGAATATACTCTACTATAAGGGGGTGGTTGGGTGGGTATGAGAGTCAGTGTAAATGGGGGTCTTGGGCCTTGTTGATGAGGCAAGCTGCAGACGGAAAGAAACTGTTTTTGTGGTGTGAGGTTTTGGTCCTGATGGACCGCAGCCTTCTGCCGGAGGGGAGTTTCTGAAACAGTTTGTGTCAAGGGTGGGAGGGGTCAGCCACAATCTTTCCTGCTCGCCTCAGGGTCGTGGAGGATTATAGGTCCTGGAGGAATGTTAGATTGCAGCCAATCACCTTCTCTGCGGAGCGAATGATACGCTGCAGGAAGAGGTGAGGATCGAGTCTGAGTAATGATGTAGAAGTGCATCATCATTGTCTTTGGCAGGTTAAACTTCTTCAGCTGCTGCAGGAAGTACATCCTCTTCTGGGCTTTCTTGGTGAGGGAGCTGATGTTCACAGCTGATGGGGAGTCACACAGGGTGATGGGGGCGGGTGAGGCTGGATTCTTCCTATAATTCATAACCATCTCTACTGTCTTTAGAGCGTTGAGCTCCAGGTTTTTCTGACTGCACCAGGAGATCAATCTCCCACCTGTAGACAGACTCATCCCCATCAGAGATGAGCCCAATGAGGGTGGTGTCATCCGCAAACTTCAGGAGCTTAACGGACTGGTGACTGGAGGTGCAGCTGTTTGCATACAGGGAGAAGAGCAGAGGGGAAAGAACGCAGCCTTGGAGGGAACCGGTGCTGATGGTCCAGGAGTCAGAGACATGTTTTGCCAGCCTCATGTGCTGCCTCCTGTCATCCACCTGCAGGTGGAATCAGGCACACTGAGCTGGGAGAGCTTGTCCTGCAGCAGAGCTGGGATGATAGCGTTGAAGGCGGAGCTAAAATCCACAAACAGGATCCTGGGTCCAGGTGCTCGAGGATGAAGTGGCGGGCCATGTTTACTGCAACTGAACTGCAGGGGGTCCAGGAGTGGGTCTGTGATGGATTTGAGGTGGGACAACACAACGCTTCTGTGGTCCTTTTTTTGGGACGGGGATGATGGAGGAGGATTTGAAGCAGGCTGGCACATGGCACGTCTCCAGTGAGGTGTTAAAGATGTCCGTGAACACTGGAGCTTCAGGGTGGATGGAGAGACAGAGTCTCGCCCGGCTGCTTTGCGGGGGTTCTGCCTCCTGAACATTCTGTTGATGTTCCTCCACAGGATGGAGAGAGTCGTTGTTGCAGTAGGAGAGAGGGGAGCTTCTGGGGTGGGCAGTTGTGGAGAGGCCCAGGCCCCTGCTGAGGTAGGGGAGGTGGAGATGGTGGGCTGGAGTTGGTGGATGGTGATCTGTCTGAGCCCCCTCCAGACAGAAGCAGAGTCGTTGGCTGATAACTGGTGTTGTAGCCTCTCTGAGTGCAGTTGTTTAGCTTCTCTCACTGCTTTGCTAAACCTGTACTTTGACTCCCTAAATATGTCCCTGTCTCCACTCCTGAACGCCTCTTGCTTTTCCAACCTTAGCTGTCTGAGTGTAGCTGTGAACCAGGGTTTGTCATTGTTGTAACTCACCCTGGTGCATGATGGTACACAACAGTCCTCATGGAAGCTAATGTATGATGTCACAGCCTCTGTGTACTCATCCAGGCCAAAGAGCTCCGAGTATCACAGCAGAAAACTGAATTTAAAAACAAAACAAGACAAAACAATGCACACCAAAACACAGAGGCAGCCATACACAGCGCCTTCTTGATACATCTATAGCAAAGGCCTCATGTCGCTGGTGTCCTTATACTGTAGCACACTTCTACTAACTGTTAGGTTAGTTGCTGCTAGCTACAGCATGACTTTCTGGCAGCTGCCATCTGGTTTAGCACTAGCTAATAATACTTCTTCCTTGCTCGAGCATGGTCAAGGTAATCTACATTGGTTGATGTCAATGCCAACTGAGTTGCATCGTTGCATCCGAATCAGAGGCCTTGTGTCGCCGGTGCCTGATGGCATAGCACACTTGTGCTAACTGTTGGTCTAGTGATGGTCAGAAGGCATCACTAGCTAACAATAGCTGCCTAGTTCAAGCTACATCACCTCTGCTGGAGACTCTGCTCTCAACTCCATCAAGAACATCACCCTCCAGCAATCCCCGACCCAACACTGGACCATGGTGCTGCATCATAACCACCCACCCACCTCTTCAATCTTTCCTTGAGGTTGAGGAAGGTGCCTATGAGGAAGGTGCCTAAACTAAGGCTGTTGACTGTTCTAAGGCAAGCCAACAAGATAAGAACCGACCCATCCCATGTGCTACACACTGAGTACTAGCTACTGCCATCAGGGAGGTTTAGAGTGCCACGTTGTCGATTGCATAGATTTTAAAACTCTTTTATCCCTTCTTCAATAAAAATTTTAAATGGTGGCAGTTCAAATAAGGATGAAATTGATATGGAAACCAACAAAGCTTTATTTTTACTTATTTATTGATATTTGTATCATAGGTTTGATCTATTTATCAGTGTATGTTTTTTGAACTGTAGGCTATATTTCATTATTATGTTCTTAGATATGTTTCTTGCTCCCTGTAGCTGTCTTATCCTTGTCTTTTATGCATGTGGAATGTTTTTTATGGTTCCAGCATGGGTGGAAGCCCAATCCAAATTTCCTACAATATGGGACAATAAAGCTAATCTTGAATCTCTAGGAAAGACCTCTTGCATCGTTCCAGTGCCAAAGAAAGGTCGTCCCAGCACTCTCACTGGCTACAGACCTGTGGCACTTATGTCACATGTTATGAAGACCCTTGAGAGGTTGGTTCTGTGGCACCTGAGGACCCTGCTAACTGCTTTCCTGGACCCACTGCAGTTTGCATACCAGCCACATATCGGTGTGGAGGATGCTACCATATTCATGACACACAAGGCTCTCTCACACCTGGAGAAGCAGGGAAACACTGTAAGAGTCATTTTCTTTGACTTCTCCAGTGCTTTCAATGCCATCCATCCCTGCCTTCTAGGGGAAAAGCTTCTGGTGATGCATCTGCACACTCAAATGACTTGAGTCACATGTCTGGTAATAATAACTCATTGCATAACTATCGCATATATACCAGATCAAAGTTGAACCAGGGGTCAGTCTGTAAGTCAGTCCCAGATCGCAGCAATCTACTTGATAAGAACAATGTTATTATTATAGATAGAACTGAAGGCCAAAACTACGAAACATGACTAAAGTTGTAATAGACTGCAATTATCCTTTAAAGGAAGCAGCTTTGTTCAGAAGGCTGCGTACACTGCAGACAAACAGTGGCTGCTTTTAGTTAGTGTTGTGGTGCATGTTTGTGTGTTGTGGACCTCTGTTCAGTAAGAAAGAAACCTGCAGTGTAACATCAAGCAGATCATCTGCGGACTTGTCTGGATTTAAAGGGACTTCCTCTTCCCGTCTGCTGGCTTCAAACAGCATAATCATACAAAGGCATGTTTTCAATGAGAACTTAATAAAGGGTTAGTGCATCCAGCACACTGGGAGAGAGGACAGGACAGGAGGTGGCGAGCATATGGGAATGAAAATCAAAGGGGACTTCTGAGAGGAAAGGGCAGAGTGATGGGGGGCTCAGACACTCGGTTAGTGTGGGTGTGCGTGTGTGGTAGAGGTCAGAGGCCATACCAGCAGTGAGGCTGAGGGTGGTTTTGTTGGGTGTGAGACAAGATAGGGGCAGGACTTCTGTGTGTAAAAAAGTGAAAAGTGTGTTTGTGTGTGTGTGTAAGAGCAGTCAAACGGCATCATGCATTAATGAACCACCGAAAAACAACAAAGTACAGACTGTGAGCTTGAGCCTATGAATGACACTTCTGTGTGTGTGGATGTGTGTGCAGGAAGCAAGGTGGCATATTTCTTCGTACCCGTGTCTCTGCTGTCATTCATAATGAGTCCAATACTGCTTAGCATTTAGGCTCAGCTGGGTCCATTCAACATTAAGACATTAGAGACCTCATCTGTCTGTCTGTCTACTGTATATCTTGAAAAAAGCAAATATTTGAGAAAAGTTTAGAAAAATGAATGTATGTAGCAGAATTAAATTTTTTTAGTATTTCCTACCCTAGTAATCATCTTGTGACCCACTGTGGAGGTTGAACTATGTTTACAATAACAAATCTTTCCACCACTGCTCTTACAGTCACTTTTGTTTGTGACTGCTGTACACTTGAAAAACTTGCGTGCCAGAAAGTGTGTTGTGTTACTATGACATGTCATCATTTTGATTAGTGACTGACTGTCAATGGAAGCAGATGCCCTGTTGATGAGTGTCCTGCTCTGTGCTCCTGTGAAAGAAACAGTGTTTGACACAGAGAAGGAGAGGGAGGAGTCACTAGTCACTGTCTGGTGTGAAAGGGGGTGCAAAGAGTACTGAAGTGGTTATTACGGCAGATTAAATAAAAAATATGATAACATTTAATAATTAAAATGATATCTTGGTAGGAGGGTAGATTAGGGTGGTAGCAGGGTTGGCAAGATACTATTTAAGGATGGCAGCTGTAATCCTGTACCATTAAAAACTGGATTTATACTTGACACAAGGGGTTAACGGGAGTCCCTTTATTAAAACCTACAGTGCAGGTTTTGATTTGTATTTTAGTGCCGGATTTCACCCATTGATAGCATCACAGCAACACTAGGCAGATGAATCGTGCGTGATCAGGCTGTACATTCTTGTATCCACTTTGTGACGGTGATGGGAAGGTTTATCTTGTTTCATTTCTTAATTTGACACTATTCCATGCAGTTTCTGCATGGAACAGTGACCTAGCAGTTTCTAGCAGCAAAGTGTCAAGGCATTCCTTGAAGTTTGTTTCATGTGGGAGTTAAAGGATAAATCCTGATCAAAGAAAACTTCTTAACTCGAGGTTCCTTACGGTGGTGCTGGAGGCCAGGGAAATGCCATCTAGAAAAACTATATCTTGAGATAATGTGTCTCGGAGGTGTTTGGGGCCAAGTACAATAACTTTAGTTTTGTCAGAGTTTAACATCAGAAAATTGCAGGTCATCCAGGTCTTTATGTCCTTAAGGCATGCTTGAAGTTTAACTAACTGGTTAGTTTCATCTGGCTTGATCAATACATATAATTGGGTATCATCTGCATAATGATGAAAGTTTATGGAGTGTTTCCTAATAATATTGCCTAGAGGAAGCATATATAAGGTGAATAGAATCGGTTCAAGCACAGAACCTTGTGCAACTCCGTGACTAACTTTGGCGTGCACGGAGGACTCACTGTTAACATGTACAAACTGAGATCGATCTGATAGATAGGATTTAAACCAGCTTAGTGCGGCTCCTTTAATGCCAATTACATGTTCCAGTCTCTGTAATACGATGTCATGGTCAATGGTGTCAAACGCAGCACTAAGATCTAACAAGACAAGTACAGACACAAGTACATTGTCTGATGAAATTAAAAGGTCATTTGTAATTTTCACAAGTGCTGTCTCTGTGCTATGATGCACTCTAAACCCTGATTTAAAATCCTCAAATAAACTATTGTTATTTAGAAAATCACACTATATAGTCTATAGTTGGCTAAAACCCCTGGATCAAGAGTGGGCTTTTTAAGAACTACTTTAAAGGATTGTGGTACATAGCCTGTTAATAAAGACAGACTGATCATATCAAGTAAAGAAGTGCTAACTAAGGGTAAAACGTCTTTAAGCAGCCTAGTTGGAATGGGGTCTAAGAGACAGGTTGATGGTTTAGATGAAGTAATCGTTGAAGTCAGCTGAAGAAGATCGACAGGAGCAAAGCAGCCAAAACACACATCAGGCTCTACAGCTGTTTCCAAAATTCCTGTCGGCACCGGTTGAGGGCAGGACTTGATGAATTTTTTCTATAATAGTTTATCATTAAAGAAGCTCATGAAGTCGTTACTACTGAGGGCTATAGGAATACATGGTTCAATAGAGCTATGACTCTCTGTCAGCCTGGCTACAGTGCTGAAAAGAAACCTGGGGTTGTTTTTATTTCCCTCTATTAATGATGAGTAGTAAGCTGCTCTGGCATTATGGAGGGCCTTCCTATATGTTTTAAGACTATCTTGCCAGACTAAACGAGATTCTTCCAGGTTTTTGGAACGGCATTTCCTTTCAAGTTTTCATGATGTTTGCTTTAATTTGCAGGTTTGGGGGTTATACCATGGAGCTACCTTCTTTGTTTTACTGTCTTCTTTTTTAGAGGAACAATAGAATCGAGTGTCGTTCGCAGTGAGCCTGCAGCATTATCAACAAGATGGTAAATTTGGGAGGGGCTGCAATTTGCATAGGAGTCCTCTGTTATATTGAGACATAACATTGAATTAAATGCAGTTGGGATTGCTTCCTTGAATCTAGCCACAGCAATATCAGATGGACATCTAGGGTAAGATTTTTTGCCTAATGGCGTGTAGTCCAGTAATAGCAGTTCAAAAGTTATTAAGTAATGGTCCGATAAAGAAGGATTCTGTGGAAAGTCTATTAAATGTGGTGCGGTTAAAACAGTGAGTGGCTTCATGTACACTCTGACAAAAGCCAATCGAATCTAATAATGAGATAAACGCAGTACTAAGGCTCCACCCAGCCATATTAATACTCACATTCCTCGAGGAGGTGGAGTTGCAGTCATCTTCGACTCAAGCCTATTAATCAACCCTAAACCTAAACTAAATTATAACTCATTCGAAAGCCTTGATCTTAGTCTTTCACACCCAACCTGGAAAACATGACAGCCAATTCTATTTGTTATAGTGTACCGTGCTTTTTTAGTTTTTATCAAGTTTAGTCCTTAAAATAGATAACGTAATTATTGTAGGTGATTTCAATATTCATGTGGACGTTGAAAATGATATCCTTAGTACTACGTTTATCTCATTATTAGATTCGATTGGCTTTTGTCAGAGTGTACATGAAGCCACTCACTGTTTTAACACTAGAAGTGCCAGAATTCCAAACTTACTAGAATTGCCGGAAGCGGTCATTTTGACCGCTAGATTCCAAACTCTATAATCTCTAATGATAAATTACCCAAATGGGAGATTAATGCATTTATTGTGTTAGGATATCTTTTAAAAAACAAATAACACCAAAATATACATTTAAAAACTTTAATTATACATTTATCAATATTCATATCATCGCATATAGTAAACCGTAATTATTGTAGGTGATTTCAATATTCATATCATCGCATATAGTAAACCGTAATTATTGTAGGTGATTTCAATATTCATATCATCGCATATAGTAAACCGTAATTATTGTAGGTGATTTCAATATTCATATCATCGCATATAGTAAACCGTAATTATTGTAGGTGATTTCAATATTCATGTGGACGTTGAAAATGATATCCTTAGTACTACGTTTATCTCATTATTAGATTCGATTGGCTTTTGTCAGAGTGTACATGAAGCCACTCACTGTTTTAACCACACCTTCGACCTTGTTCTGGTATACGGCATTGAAATTGAACATTTAATAGTCTTTCCACAAAATCCTTCATTACCTTCAAATTAAAGCAAACATCACGAAAACTTGAAAGGAAATGGCGTTCCAACAACCTGGAAGAATCTCGTTTAGTCTGAAAACATATGGGAAGGCCCTCCGTAATCCCAGAGCAGCTTACTACTCATCATTAATAGAGGAAAATAAAACAACCCCAGGTTTCTTTTCAGCACTGTAGCCAGGCTGTCAGAGAATTAAAGCTCTATTCAGCCATGTATTCCTATAGCCCTCAGTAGTAATGACTTCAACCTTAGAAACAACTGTAAAACCTGATGTACAGTAGTGTGCTAAAGTGTTTGCCCCCTTCCTGATTTCTTATTTTTTGCATGTTTGTCACACTTAAATGTTTCAGATCATCAAACAAATCTAAGTATTAGTCAAAGATAACACAAGTAAACACAAAATGCAGTTTTTAAATGAAGGTTGTTATTATTAAGGGAAAACAAAATCCAAACCTACATGGCCCTGTGTGAAAAAGTGATAAGAAATCAGGAAGGGGGCAAACACTTTTTCACACCACTGTATATTTTGACTGTTAGTCACGACGCCATTGACCATCACATCCTATTACAGAGACTGGAACATGTAATTGGCATTACAGGAATCACACTAGTTTAAATCCTATCTATCAGATCGATCTCAGTTTGTACATGTTAACAGTGAGTCTTCCTTGCACAACAAAGTTAGTCACGGAGTTCCACAAGGTTCTGTGCTTGAACTGATTCTATTCACCTTTATGTATGCTTCCTCTAGGCAATATTATTAGGAAACTCTCCATAAACTTTCATTGTTATGCAGATGATACCCAGTTATATCTATCGATCCAGCCAGATGAAACTAACCAGTTAGTAAAACTTCAAGCATGCCTTAAGGACATAAAAATCTGGATGACCTGCAATTTTCTGATGTTAAACTCTGACAAAAGCCAATCGAATCTAATAATGAGATAAACGCAGTACTAAGGCTCCACCCAGCCATATTAATACTCACATTCCTCGAGGAGGTGGAGTTGCAGTCATCTTCGACTCAAGCCTATTAATCAACCCTAAACCTAAACTAAATTATAACTCATTCGAAAGCCTTGATCTTAGTCTTTCACACCCAACCTGGAAAACATGACAGCCAATTCTATTTGTTATAGTGTACCGTGCTTTTTTAGTTTTTATCAAGTTTAGTCCTTAAAATAGATAACGTAATTATTGTAGGTGATTTCAATATTCATATCATCGCATATAGTAAACCGTAATTATTGTAGGTGATTTCAATATTCATGTGGACGTTGAAAATGATATCCTTAGTACTACGTTTATCTCATTATTAGATTCGATTGGCTTTTGTCAGAGTGTACATGAAGCCACTCACTGTTTTAACCACACCTTCGACCTTGTTCTGGTATACGGCATTGAAATTGAACATTTAATAGTCTTTCCACAAAATCCTTCATTACCTTCAAATTAAAGCAAACATCACGAAAACTTGAAAGGAAATGGCGTTCCAACAACCTGGAAGAATCTCGTTTAGTCTGAAAACATATGGGAAGGCCCTCCGTAATCCCAGAGCAGCTTACTACTCATCATTAATAGAGGAAAATAAAACAACCCCAGGTTTCTTTTCAGCACTGTAGCCAGGCTGTCAGAGAATTAAAGCTCTATTCAGCCATGTATTCCTATAGCCCTCAGTAGTAATGACTTCAACCTTAGAAACAACTGTAAAACCTGATGTACAGTAGTGTGCTAAAGTGTTTGCCCCCTTCCTGATTTCTTATTTTTTGCATGTTTGTCACACTTAAATGTTTCAGATCATCAAACAAATCTAAGTATTAGTCAAAGATAACACAAGTAAACACAAAATGCAGTTTTTAAATGAAGGTTGTTATTATTAAGGGAAAACAAAATCCAAACCTACATGGCCCTGTGTGAAAAGTGATAAGAAATCAGGAAGGGGCAAACACTTTTTCACACCACTGTATATTTTGACTGTTAGTCACGACGCCATTGACCATCACATCCTATTACAGAGACTGGATCTGTGGTTGTGGGCTGTTTATTGGGTCTCTGTAAATAATTTTATAACGAGTACGGTCTAGACCTGCTCTATAGGAGTGCAATGAGATAACTTCTGTTATGAATTGGCGCTATTTAAATAAAATTTAATTGAATTGAAATAAAATTTAATACATGGCAGTAGTCAGTCATAGTGCCACCTACTGGCAACAGGAAGTTACTTTCCTATAGTCTTAGCATATTAACCAGATTCACCTCAATTTGGCCAGCAAAGTCTTAAGATCTTGATGAAGCTTCATTGTGAAATTTGTGAGTTTCCATCAAACACTGTTGTCCTGGTGACACATTATTTGTTGTGAAACACGAAGTTGTTGTAACTTAAGTGTACATTGTCCAATCTACCCCAAATTTAACAGGGCAGAGTCCGCCCTGAGGGCATCTAAATGCCAATTAGGAGTTATAATCATTGCGCCACATACTGTCCCTAAACTCTTACAAATCACTTCAAGCAGATTAACCAGATCCACCTCAAATTTTAAGACGTGATGATGCTCAACAGCAAAGATTGTGAGTTTTCACCAAACACTGTTGTCCTGGTGACACATTATTTGTTGTGAAACACGAAGTTGTTGTAACTTAAGTGTACATTGTCCAATCTACCCCAAATTTAACAGGGCAGAGTCCGCCCTGAGGGCATCTAAATGCCAATTAGGAGTTATAATCATTGCGCCACATACTGTCCCTAAACTCTTACAAATCACTTCAAGCAGATTAACCAGATCCACCTCAAATTTTAAGACGTGATGATGCTCAACAGCAAAGATTGTGAGTTTTCACCAAACACTGTTGCCATGGTGATGCATTATTCACCATAAACAGGATGTTGTTGTAACTTAAGTGTACATTGTCCAATCTACCCCAAATTTAACAGGGCAGAGTCCGCCCTGAGGGCATCTAAATGCCAATTAGGAGTTATAATCATTGCGCCACATACTGTCCCTAAACTCTTACAAATCACTTCAAGCAGATTAACCAGATCCACCTCAAATTTTAAGACGTGATGATGCTCAACAGCAAAGATTGTGAGTTTTCACCAAACACTGTTGTCCTGGTGACACATTATTTGTTGTGAAACACGAAGTTGTTGTAACTTAAGTGTACATTGTCCAATCTACCCCAAATTTAACAGGGCAGAGTCCGCCCTGAGGGCATCTAAATGCCAATTAGGAGTTATAATCATTGCGCCACATACTGTCCCTAAACTCTTACAAATCACTTCAAGCAGATTAACCAGATCCACCTCAAATTTTAAGACGTGATGATGCTCAACAGCAAAGATTGTGAGTTTTCACCAAACACTGTTGCCATGGTGATGCATTATTCACCATAAACAGGATGTTGTTGTAACTTAAGTGTACATTGTCCAATCTACCCCAAATTTAACAGGGCAGAGTCCGCCCTGAGGGCATCTAAATGCCAATTAGGAGTTATAATCATTGCGCCACATACTGTCCCTAAACTCTTACAAATCACTTCAAGCAGATTAACCAGATTCACCTCAATTTGGCCAGCAAAGTCTTAAGATCTTGATGAAGCTTCATTGTGAAATTTGTGAGTTTCCATCAAACACTGTTGTCCTGGTGACACATTATTTGTTGTGAAACACGAAGTTGTTGTAACTTAAGTGTACATTGTCCAATCTACCCCAAATTTAACAGGGCAGAGTCCGCCCTGAGGGCATCTAAATGCCAATTAGGAGTTATAATCATTGCGCCACATACTGTCCCTAAACTCTTACAAATCACTTCAAGCAGATTAACCAGATTCACCTCAATTTGGCCAGCAAAGTCTTAAGATCTTGATGAAGCTTCATTGTGAAATTTGTGAGTTTCCATCAAACACTGTTGTCCTGGTGACACATTATTTGTTGTGAAACACGAAGTTGTTGTAACTTAAGTGTACATTGTCCAATCTACCCCAAATTTAACAGGGCAGAGTCCGCCCTGAGGGCATCTAAATGCCAATTAGGAGTTATAATCATTGCGCCACATACTGTCCCTAAACTCTTACAAATCACTTCAAGCAGATTAACCAGATTCACCTCAATTTGGCCAGCAAAGTCTTAAGATCTTGATGAAGCTTCATTGTGAAATTTGTGAGTTTCCATCAAACACTGTTGTCCTGGTGACACATTATTTGTTGTGAAACACGAAGTTGTTGTAACTTAAGTGTACATTGTCCAATCTACCCCAAATTTAACAGGGCAGAGTCCGCCCTGAGGGCATCTAAATGCCAATTAGGAGTTATAATCATTGCGCCACATACTGTCCCTAAACTCTTACAAATCACTTCAAGCAGATTAACCAGATTCACCTCAATTTGGCCAGCAAAGTCTTAAGATCTTGATGAAGCTTCATTGTGAAATTTGTGAGTTTCCATCAAACACTGTTGTCCTGGTGACACATTATTTGTTGTGAAACACGAAGTTGTTGTAACTTAAGTGTACATTGTCCAATCTACCCCAAATTTAACAGGGCAGAGTCCGCCCTGAGGGCATCTAAATGCCAATTAGGAGTTATAATCATTGCGCCACATACTGTCCCTAAACTCTTACAAATCACTTCAAGCAGATTAACCAGATTCACCTCAATTTGGCCAGCAAAGTCTTAAGATCTTGATGAAGCTTCATTGTGAAATTTGTGAGTTTCCATCAAACACTGTTGCCATGGTGATGCATTATTCACCATAAACAGGATGTTGTTGTGGGGTCTTTTGTGACCTCTTGATGAGTCGTCGCTATGCTCTTGGGGTAATTTTGGTCGGCCTGCCACTCCTGGGAAGGTTCACCACTGTTCCATGTTTTCGCCATTTGTGGATAATGGCTCTCACTGTGGTTTGCCAGAGTCCCAAAGCTTTAGAAAGGGCTTTATAACCTTTTCCAGACTGATAGATCTAGATTACTTTCTTTCTCATTTGTTCCTGAATTTCTTTGGATCTCGGCATGATGTCTAGCTTTTGAAGATCTTTTGGTCTACTTCACTTTGTCAGGCAGGTCCTATTTAAGTGATTTCTTGATTGAGAACAGTTGTGGCAGTAATCAGGCCTGGGTGTGGCTAAAGAAATTGAACTCAGGAGTGATAAACCACAGTTAGGTTATGTTTTAACAGGTGGGGCAATCACTTTTTCACACAGGGCCATGTAGGTTTGGATTTTGTTTTCCCTTAATAATAACAACCTTCATTTAAAAACTGCATTTTGTGTTTACTTGTGTTACCTTTGACTAATACTTAAATTTGTTTGATGATCTGAAACATTTAAGTGTGACAAACATGCAAAAAATAAGAAATCAGGAAGGGGGCAAACACTTTTTCACACCACTGTATATTTTGACTGTTAGTCACGACGCCATTGACCATCACATCCTATTACAGAGACTGGAACATGTAATTGGCATTACAGGAATCACACTAGTTTAAATCCTATCTATCAGATCGATCTCAGTTTGTACATGTTAACAGTGAGTCTTCCTTGCACAACAAAGTTAGTCACGGAGTTGCACAAGGTTCTGTGCTTGAACTGATTCTATTCACCTTTATGTATGCTTCCTCTAGGCAATATTATTAGGAAACTCTCCATAAACTTTCATTGTTATGCAGATGATACCCAGTTATATCTATCGATCCAGCCAGATGAAACTAACCAGTTAGTAAAACTTCAAGCATGCCTTAAGGACATAAAAATCTGGATGACCTGCAATTTTCTGATGTTAAACTCTGACAAAACTGAAGTTATTGTACTTGGCCCCAAACACCTCCAAGACACATTATCTCAAGATATAGTTTTTCTAGATGGCATTTCCCTGGCCTCCAGCACCACCGTAAGGAACCTCGAGTTAAGAAGTTTTCTTTGATCAGGATTTATCCTTTAACTCCCACATGAAACAAACTTCAAGGAATGCCTTCTTTCACCTATGCAACATTGCAAAAATCAGGCACATCCTGTCTCAAAATGATGCTGAAAAGCTAGTCCATGCATTTGTTACTTCTAGGTTCCTGCAATCAGGCTGCCCGAATAAGTCCCTTAAGAATCCACTAAAAAGTTAGTCCAGAATGCTGCGGCATGTGTACTGACAAAAACTAGGAAAAGAGATCATATTTTTCCAATATTAGCTTCTCTGCAATGGCTTCCTATAAAATCCAGAATAGAATTTAAAATCCTTCTCCTCACCTACAAAGCTCTTAATGGTCAGGCACCATCGTATCTTAAAGATCTCATAATACCTTATTACCCAACTAGAACACTGCGCTCCCAGGATGCTGGGTTACTTGTGGTTCCTAGAGTCTCCAAAAGTAGAATGGGAGCCAGAGCCTTCACTTAGCTTATATTTAGGGCTGGCTTGGGTGAGCCCTGAACCATCCCTTAGTTATGCTGCTATAGGCCTAGACTGCCAGGAGACTTCCCATGATGCACCTCTTTCCTCTCTCCTCCTCTCCCTTTCCATCTGTATGCATTTTTATCCCATTACTGCATGTTACTAACTCGACATCTTCTCTCTAACGTAGTTTTGTGCTTTTTTTGTTTCTCTCCTCTCTCCTTCTGTCACTTTCAGCAGGTATTTCTGCCTCCGGAGTTGCAGAGACTGGATCTGTGGTTGTGGGCTGTTTATTGGGTCTCTGTAAATAATTTTATAACGAGTACGGTCTAGACCTGCTCTATAGGAGTGCAATGAGATAACTTCTGTTATGAATTGGCGCTATTTAAATAAAATTTAATTGAATTGAAATAAATTTAATACATGGCAGTAGTCAGTCATAGTGCCACCTACTGGCAACAGGAAGTTACTTTCCCTATAGTCTTAGCATATTAACCAGATTCACCTCAATTTGGCCAGCAAAGTCTTAAGATCTTGATGAAGCTTCATTGTGAAATTTGTGAGTTTCCATCAAACACTGTTGTCCTGGTGACACATTATTTGTTGTGAAACACGAAGTTGTTGTAACTTAAGTGTACATTGTCCAATCTACCCCAAATTTAACAGGGCAGAGTCCCGCCCTGAGGGCATCTAAATGCCAATTAGGAGTTATAATCATTGCGCCACATACTGTCCCTAAACTCTTACAAATCACTTCAAGCAGATTAACCAGATCCACCTCAAATTTTAAGACGTGATGATGCTCAACAGCAAAGATTGTGAGTTTTCACCAAACACTGTTGCCATGGTGATGCATTATTCACCATAAACAGGATGTTGTTGTAACTTGAGTGTACATTGTCCACTCTGCCCCAAAAATCACGTTTGATAGAAGTGCCGGCCTGAGGACATCTACATGCAAATTAGGAGTTATACTCATTGCACAACATGAAGTTAGCCTTGTGTGACGATGATCATTTGATTTATACGAGATTTTTGTATAATTAGTGGGTTTTCTCTTGCACCACATAGCAGACACAGCAAGTGACATTCACCTCCTCTGTGCAGTGTCCAAAACACATGGAATATCTGAGCTGCATAGATCGACTTCCGGCAACGACAGTGAGGCTGCCTCACACCCCAATGTGCGGTCAGGTGTGAGGGCCTATTCATCGCTGCTTGCAGCTTTAATTATTTTTTTTTTTAGAAATTAATCGCATTTTTGACGGCCAAAAGGTATTCAAAAACTCACAAAACTTTGCACACTTGTCAGGAGTGGCGAAGTTTTATGTGTTATAGGGGTCCATAGCGCCCCCTACAAAAATTTTAAAAAGCAGCCCCTTGGCCTACGTATGACATACAATTGGGAGGTGCATGTATCATCCCAAGATATACAAAAAGCCTCTTGGAGTCATACCCTAAACCCAACAGGAAGTCAGCCATTTTGAATTGAATGTGCACTTTTAGGCCATTTTTAATTGTACTTTAACAAATTCCTCTTACAGAATTAATCGGATCGACTTCAAATATTCGCAGTGCAATCTAAAGACCTTGGCGATTAAAAGTTGGGCTAAGTGTGAGTTTTCAATGAAGGGCATGTCCGTGGCGTGGAATGTCAATGTTTCGCCATGACACAGGAAGTTGCTGTAACTTCAGTGTACATTGTCCAAACTGCCCAGAACACTTTTTTGATAACAGTCCTGCCCTGAAGACATCTACAAGCCAATATTCAAGTCATAGCACCATCTACTGGCAACAGGAAATGACACCTTTTATACTTTGATATATTCCTCCTAGCAGGTTGACCAGATCCAAGAAACGACAAGAAAGTGAAGGGACAGTCAACAAGAGAGAGAGAGAGATTTTGAGTGATTATTGTGAATGCTGTATATAAATAATACTTTGTTTGTGATGACAGTTTAGTTTAGTTTTAACAGCTAGCACCTAGGTGTTGTCCAATGTGCTTCAGGCACTGTGAACTTTTGATGCGTTCCGTGACTTTTTCTCTCCCCCTGACCTGCCGAACAGCACCCTCTCTGTGTTCCAGGACCAAATTATGCACTGTTAGATTTTCTGAACATGTCTGAGTGCTTAAATGCTTGTAAATTGAAAATCAGCACTGTTCTACAGTTCCTACACTTCCTTGTGTGGGTACTGTTAAAGTTAGTTAACATTGTTTGTGTGGGTCATAGAGTTATAGCAAAGTCCATTTAAGACTTAGAAAGTCTCTGGTTATAGTCCTATGGTGTGAATAGTTGCTAGCTGGCTAGCTAGCTCAGAGATTATTGGCTAATGTTAGCTCTCTGAGCTAGTCTGCTTGCATTGCACAGTTGCCAGCTAACGAGTTAACTGATGCACTTTATTGTTGCAGCATGAATTTGCCGAGGCAGTAAAGATGTTGGCTATGCTAACACTCTTTTTAAATTTCATATGACCCGAAAGAAAAGTCTGTTTTTCCATAGATGGATATGGGTTTTTTTTCTCAGCAAAACAACCAGGTTCAGGTGAGAGAGTAAGGTCAAAATGATGTTACCTGACTGCATTGACCACAGCAACCCAATATTCAAATAGAATAATGTTATAAATTGATATGGATTCTCCCCAATCTTCCTACCTCTTATTATATTCTAAATACTCTAACCCCTAAAGGTCTGATCCTAGAATCGCCCCTGGGCTGCTGGACAGCACCATCGCAGACCTGCAAGCCTTCCAAGACTGGTTCGAGGATGCCAAACAGACTGCACAGGCCCTCTCAGAGAAATGGGGGGTAAACAAAACCCTTGAGGATAGTCAGCAGAGGAAGGTGAAAGGGCATTTTGATGAATTTTGTCAAGACGAATGTTTAGCAGAGTCCTATTTTCGTGTGACTGTGTTCAATGTCTGTTTTGACATAGTGATCTCCCAGCTGACATTCACAGGTTTGAGGACAACAGTGGACACAGTCTGAAACACTGTGCACTGAAACAAGTGATGAACTTTTTGAGCACAGAAGTTACGTCATATTTATAAAGATGACATAGCCTTGGCATTTCCAACGCAACTCCTGTCATTTTGTGTGTGTTTAGAAAGTATCTCAAATGTGAAAACAATCCAAGAACTAACCAAGATGTTGATCATAGACAACAACTGCATCGCTGCAAGCTTTGGGGGAGTCTGTACCGTTTCACTGCTTTTCTTAACGATTCCAGTGACTGTAGCATCTGCCGAGCAATCATTTTACGAACTGAAGCTTACCTGAGGAGCTCAATGGGACAGACCCATTTATCTGGGCACGCTATCAATTGAGAATGCCCATGCCTGCCAGCTGGATCTAAAGGGTTTAATAGATGACTTCACACAGCGAAAAGCCCAGAAAGTGTGCTTATGATGTAAGTAGAACTTATTTATTATTCATTTAATCAACCTACACACTTGTGTTTTGTGTGCACAGACCTATGCACAGGAATGAATAATATTGTCAATGTGGAGTGTGCCGTCACAGATAATGTGTTCATCTGTGTCATTGAGCGCCGTCACCAACAGGCTACCCTTTTCATATTTGTCAAGGTGCTCCGTCACCAATAAGTTTCATCTCTGTTACTGTCGGACCCGGTGCCACAAAGGTCTTAAGGGGGCTTAGCCCCCTCAGTTGTATTTTTTGCCCCCTCTGTTTATGTATATGTAAGCTTTATATATCTATAGAAAAATAGCAAAAACAACTGCTGTTCATAGTACTGAAACGGAGCTGAGGAGATTGACAGACAGACAGAACACATCATTTTGTTCGGTTTCTTAGCCTGCTTGCTTTTCGTGGTTATAGATAGAACTTTCCTCTAAAGACCCTTGCCCTAATTCCATTTTCTCCCCACTGAAGCAGCAATCCACAGACAGAAGGGAAACAACAGGGAAGTGAAGGGACAGTCACAGAGAGAGAGAGAGAGAGAGAGAGAGAGAGAGAGAGAGAGAATTGTAAGCCGCAAACAGCTATTTCTCTGCGCCTCCCCCAGCTGATTTTGAAAGAGAATCGTTCATAAATTCAAAAAATATTTAGTGCTCTGCTAGTGCTACATTCTTATGTGAGTGCTCTGATTAATAAATGTATTCTTTGATTTTGAAACAGCAGCCTTATGTTGTTGTTGTTCTTGATGTTGTTATATAGCCACTGGTTAAATCAATGAATTTTATTTTATGAAAAAAAATTCCCCCTCTCAATTTTTAACAACCCCTTCGGTCACTTCATCCTGGCTCCAGGGTGTCCATGTGTCCACTCACAAAACAGAGCTTCTAAGAAATGGAGGGATAGTTTGTGACACTACAGTAAATACAGCTGCATTTTAATTGCATAAAGATTATTTAATTCCTGACAGGATTCCTGACAGTGTTGATGCTTTTACACTTATTCCATCATTGCAGCTCAGAATAATGAGGAGCCTTTGTGATGGTTATTGATAATAAAAACTATCCCCTCTGTTGTCTTTCATTATAAATACAATCTACACACTGTTAATTAGTTCCCATGATTATGAATGCAACATTTCGGTCAGCTAGACCTCACACACACACACATTAACTACTTTTCTTCTCGTCCCCTTTCCTCTCTGCCTTGGCAGCAGAAACAGTCTGACTTTGTTGAACCCGCTTTGTGGTACAGGCCCTTGGTTTCTTGAGTTCATGTAAGCATACTAACTGTGACAACAAGACTTCAGGAAGCTGCATATGACTATTGTTTGACAAGAAATAGTTCCAACATGGAACACCCCCTAAAACCATTACCAAACCAACCAATTTCCATTTGCGTAACGCCGGGATTCCACCGGGCACGGCTCTATAACGTCATGTCTGCGAGCCTGTTTTCTTCCTGCATAGCCCACCAGGAACGTTCCAGAAGCAGAGCAATTTGCCTGCCCCATGTTGTCGACTTGTTGATTTGGTCCTTTTTCCTTGACTTTTGTGCTTCTACCATGGGTAAGTAGGCTACATAGTTAAAGGGTTTCTTTTTTTTGGTCTGTTTTTGTTGACTTTTTGTGGGACTTTTTGTCCCACTTTTTAAATGAAAGTCTGTTGTATGTTCTCAATGTATGCTCCCTAAACACACACACACTGTCAACACCCCAACACACCCACATATCTTCTTAAATCAGAACACACACCTACGGCTACACCTACATTCTCACAAACTTTGACACCCCCCCGTCCCACACATACACACTGTCCCTGCCAGGGGCCTAAACACTCTTACACAACAGCAGAATTAACTCACATTTAAAGTAGAGGAGAATCTAACCAGCTCTAACCTCATGCTGATTCAACTCATCATTTTCAGAGGCGTACGTGCAGTTTGGAGTTGGACCGCTGCCCTGAGGTTTGGTGGTAGCCTTGTAGTCCAGTAGCCACATAAACAGCACTCTGTAATCCAGGAACCTCTGACTGAAAATATCCTCAGCTTCACTATAAAGACCACTGCAGGGAAACTGGCTATTCAAGCATGTGCACTAAAGATATGGACTATATATTAAAAATATTCCATGATGTGTTCCTCCAGAGAATGATTTATTTTGCCACACACAGAGCACCCATCACAATGTATCAACAAGTTAATTATTAAGAATGGTACTATTTCTATTTCAGAGCAATACACTAATACATACATACATACATACATACATGAGTTTCAGTTTAGAGCAGTGTGAAAGCTGCTTTTTCAGAGCTGTATGGTTATCTAAAGAAATAACAGACCATGATCATCTTACAAAATCATACTGATATCTGTGAAAACATAACTTTTTTCATTATTATAAGTACATAAGCATGCAGACTGTGTGAATTTAAGCAGGGTATTTTTTACATTTAAAAAAAAATTAATACTGGTTCAAGCTAACTAACCTTAATCAAAATAATTTCTTCTTTAATCTCAACTAATGTAACTTAACCTAAACTCCCCCAAGATGAGCCTAAATTTAACCAAATATATATGGTGGCACATGGTGTTGATATTATTTGAAAAAGAAAATACAAATGCGGTGTGTTGCATTGTTACTAGAAATACAACAATCACTTTATAGGAGTTATCAGCAACTGTTTTGATAATTGATTAATCGCTTGAGACATTTTCAGACACATCTCCACTGTCTGCTCCAAGTTGTTCTGACTGCACCAGGTGGTCAATCTCCCACCTGTAGGCAGACTCATCCCCATAAGGGATGAGCCCAATGAGGGGTGGTGTCATCCGCAAACTTCATGAGCTTGACGGACTGGTGACTGGAGGTGTAGCTGTTGGTGTACAGGAAGAATAGCAGAGGAGAAAGAACTCAGCCTTGAGGGGAACCGGTGCCGATGGTCCAGGAGTCATGTTTCCCCAGCCTCACATGCTGCCTCCTTTCAGACAGGAATTCTGTGATCCACCTGCATGTGGAGTCAGGCACACTCAGGTGGGAGAGCTTGTCCTGCAGCAGAGCTGGGATGATGGTGTTGAAGGCAGAGCTGAAATCCACAAACAGGATCCTGGCGTAGGTTCCTGATGAGTCCAGGTGCCATGTTTGTAGACGAACTGGAGGGGGTCCAGAAGTGGGTCTGTGATGGATTTGAGGTGGGACAACATAAGGCACTCAAAAACTTAATTACCACAGAGGTCAGGGCTACAGGTCTGTAGTCATTAAGTTTAGTGGTCCTTGGTTTTTGTTGATGGTAATGATGGTGGAGGTCTTGAAGCAGGCTGGCACATGGCATAACTCCAGTTCAGTTAAATTCAATTCACTTTTATTTACATAGCGCCAATTCATAACAGAAGTTATCTCATTGCACTTTTCCTATAGAGCAGGTCTAGACCATACTCTTTTTATTATTATTATTTACAGAGATCCAACAAATCCCACCATGAGCAAGCACTGGGCGACAGTGGCAAGAAAAACTTCCTTTAAGAAGCAGAAACCTTGGACAGAACCAGACTCAATGGTGGGCGGCCATCCACCACTGCCATATTAGGTTTTGAGAGAGAGAGAGAGAGAGAGAGAGAGAGAGAGAGGTTTGTAGAGAGAGAGGTTTTCGGGAGGTGGGGGTGGGGGAGAGGGAGGGACAATGCAAATACCACTTAGAATTTTAAAAATAGTAGAAATGTAATTGTAATGTTAATATTTATAAGTTAATAATAACAATAGGAAAGACAGCTATAAGAATAATAATGACAACATTAGTAACAGAGCCAATAACAACAACTGTAGTAGCAGTTGTCGAGTAGGAACACGGGGGAAGCAAGTGGCCCACAACCACAGATCCAGTCTTTGCAGCTCCGGAGGCAGAAATACCTGCTGAAAGCGATAGAAAGAGAGAGGAGAGAAACGAGAAAGCACAAAACTACGGGAGAGAGAAGATGTCGAGTTAGTAACATGCAGTAATGGGATAAAAATGCATACAGATGGAGAGGGAGAGAGGAAAGAGGTGCATCATGGGAAGTCTCCCGGCAGTCTAGGCCTATAGCAGCATAACTAAGGGATGGTTCAGGGCTCACCCAAGCCAGCCCTAACTATAAGCTTTATCAAAGAGGAAAGTCTACTCTTAAATGTGGAGATGGTGTCTGTCACCCGAACCCAAATTTGGATCTGATTCCACAGGAGAGGAGTTTGATAAGTGAAGGCTCTGACTCCCATTCTACTTTTGGAGACTCTAGGAACCACAAGTAACCCAGCATCCTGGGAGCGCAGTGTTCTAGTTGGGTAATAAGGTATTATGAGATCTTTAAGATACTATGGTGCCTGACCATTAAGAGCTTTGTAGGTGAGGAGAAGGATTTTAAATTCTATTCTGGATTTTACATGGAGCCATTGCAGAGAAGCTAATATTGGAGAAATATGATCTCTTTTCCTAGTTCTTGTCAGTACACATGCCGCAGCATTCTGGATCAACTGGAGAGTCTTAAGGAACTTATTCGGGCAGCCGGATAATAAGGAATTGCAATAGTCCAACCTAGAAGTAACAAACGCATTCACTAATTTTTCAGCATCATTTTGAGTCAGGATGTGCCTGATTTTTGCAATGTTACGTAGGTGAAAAAAGGCAGTCCTTGAAGTTTGTTTCATGTGGGAGTTAAAGGATAAATCCTGATCAAAGATAACTCTGAGGTTCCTTACGGTGCTGCTGGAGGCCAGGACAATGCCATCTAGAGTAACTATATCTTTAGATAATGTTGCAGGTCATCCAGATTTTTATGTCCTTAAGGCATGCTTGAAGTTTAACTAACTGGTTAGTTTCATCTGGCTTGATCGATATATATAATTGGGTATCATCTGCATAGCAATGAAAGTTTATGGAGTGTTTCCTAATAATATTGCCTAGAGGAAGGATATATAAGGTGAATAGAATCGGTCCAAGCACAGAACCTTGTGGAACTCGGTGACTAACTTTGGTGTGCACGGAGGACTCACTGTTAACATGTACAAACTGAGATCGATCTGATAGATAGGATTTAAACCAGCTTAGTGCGGGTCCTTTAATGCCAATTACATGTTCAAGTCTCTGTAATAGGATGTGATGGTCAATGGTGTCGAACGCAGCACTAAGATCTAACAAGACAAGTACAGAGACAAATCCATTGTCTGATGCAATTAAAAGGTCATTTGTAATTTTCACCAGTGCTGTCTCTGTGCTATGATGCACTCTAAATCCTGACTGAAAATCCTCAAATAAACTATTGTTATTTAGAAAGTCACACAACTGATTGGCAACTGCTTTCTCAAGGATCTTAGAGAGAAAGGGAAGGTTAGATATAGGTCTATAGTTGGCTAAAACCCCTGGATCAAGGGTGGGCTTTTTAAGAAGCGGTTTAATTACAGCTACTTTAAAGGATTGTGGTACATAGCCTGTTAATAAAGACAGATTGATCATATCCAATAAAGAGGTACCAACTAAGGGTAAAAAGACTAACAGGAGCTACCTCTGGTCGGTCTGCACCGGCCACTGGGGGTTGACTAACTACAGCAGCTAATGATTGATTTCCCATGGTGCGCAACCGCGTTTCCAATTCACTAAGCCTATCCTCCAGTGCTACAAATAAACTACATTTATTACATGTACCATTATCACTAAAGGAGGCAGAGGAATAGCTAAACATTTGACACACCAAGCAAGAGAGAGCAGGAGAGTGAGAGGGAGAGAGAGAGAGAAGCCATTGCTAGCTGCGAAGCTAAAGAACGGTAGCTAGCAAAAATTAATAGTGTGTAAACTATGGGATTAGCGAGAAAGTTGTTAGAAGAAGGAGAGAGCTATGAGTGCATGAGCAGAACTAATGTACGTTTAAATGTATAGCAGATAGTTAGTCACTAAAATGAAGGATCAAACAAAATTAACTGTGATGAGCTAGAGCAGCAAAAATACACTATTGGTAAAATACAAACACCGGTGACCGGAAATGAGACAATACACTTACCACAGCATGTCAGCACGTCCAGTGAAGTGTTAAAGACAACTAGTAGCTCTGAGAGTGTATTAAAATATCAAAGTTGTAGTTGTTTGTAGCTTAAAGTTATAGGGTCTGAATTTTTTCAGCTATAGCCATTCATTATTCATGTCCCATTATAGTAGATGGTTACTGGTGGAGTCTGGCTTTTCCCTGCCTCAAAAATTGATTTTTGAGGCATTTGGGAGCAGAAGAACAAGCTGTAAACACAACATTTACATATTATCTGTGTTACCAAACAGTTGCCTATTTACACAAGGAGCAACATTAGCATTCATTTAGAGTTGTGTTCACCCAATGAATATAAGTCCAATATTTCAAGTTCAATATCTCCTTTTAGCTCTGCTTCGATCTCCACCAACTCCTGAGAAAAATATCTGTCTCTTTAGCTGCTAAATGCTCCACTATGTTCACCAGCTAGTTTCTAACTGTGTCTGTCTGCTGTTTGGTGCTGAGCAGGTAGTGTACAGTGGGTTTATCAGAGCTTTTTCACTGAAAACAGCTGCCTGCTGTGGCTAGAAATAAGGTTAATGAGAGCGGTGAAAGTGAACCAAAGTTGTGGGCCCTAAAACAAAAATAGCTAAAATAGGCTAAAAAGCTGTGTAGAGGTGAGGGAACTGCAGCGTTGGTGATAATTCTCTGGGTTTGTCACTATGAGAGACACTTTTTAAATTACACACAGCCATTTGATTAATTGTTAACTTAAAAGTAAAGATTAGGGCAGCAAGTTGACTAGATCTTTCAGTATTTAGGATTTCTTCTCTAAGTCACCCTACTGGGTTGTATGTTACAGCAGGACACTTTGATAATGTTTGCAGGTACTTTCGTAGAAAAGGTTTCAGTCATAGTCATCTGGACACTGTTTTCAGAATCAAGACGTTTCGGCTCCCATCCAGAAGTCATTCTCAATTGTGGAAATGGTCTGAGAACTCAGAAATTTAAGCTAATCTGTGTTGCTTAAGCCCTGCCCTCAGGGAAGAGTCTTCCTGAGTGTCTGCTGTTTACCCTGCCTAGTTTCACCTGAAAACAGTAGAACTGTGAACAGCAGACACTCAGGAAGACTCTTCCCTGAGGGCAGGGCTTAAGCAACACAGATTAGCTTAAATTTCTGAGTTCTCAGACCATTTCCACAATTGAGAATGACTTCTGGATGACTGAAACCTTTTCTACGATGGAACACTCCTGGACGAATGAGAGACTACACCGTCTTAGTTTGCAGGTACTGTACATGTATGACTTTGTATGGTTTCTTGTACCTAATGGCCTAAGGTTTGGAGATGAGATCTTGTTGCTAGAAGCTTGTGTGGTTTGAAACCCATTCTAAGGCGATCTTGTGTAAGGGAAATATAAGTGAGAAGCTTTTCCCTGTCTTTCAGACTACTGTCCATGTCTGAGAGACATGATGCGATGCAAAAAACTCAATAATTTGCTGCAAAACATTCTTCTTTCAACCGAGCATGATCATTACAGACATAAAAGACGGTGAGGAGAGGTGATGGAGAGGTTCACATGCAGTCCTCTTCCTGCAGGTGTGTTGAGCAACTCTAATCTGCTCTTTTATGTTCACGCTTAGATAACAACATCATTAAGACTCAAGAGAAATAAGAGATCTAATGGTAGATCTAATCCCAGGGGCAAAAACATTTATGCAAATAGGTTTCTTATTAGTGTACTCCGAGGATCAGGCCCTCCTACAGAGATTAGGAAGTGTGATATCTCTGGTATGTTACCTGATACCAAAGGTGACCTGAGCAGATGAAAAAAAAACATACTGCTTGCGTAATAAAGTACTATGCTTAGAGGAGAGATGCAAGGGTAGGGGATAAAGGAAGGAGGAATAATGATCTTTTCAAACAGCCCGATAATAACATCTTATTTATAAATTATTAATAACATGATTATATTACGCTCCCACCCCCCTCACTTTCAGGACCTAACTTTCTCTCTGCACTTGACACACAGACTGTAAACAAAAGCAGACATACATACATGATAACACACTAAAGTGTAAGTAAGCAAAGTGATTATTGCTAATTAATGTAGCCCAGAGTTGATTAAGAATTCCATTTAGATGAGAAAAAGAACATTTCTAAACACTCAATTGAATTGCAGTGGAGTATGTAGGCAAATAGAAAATCATTAAATCTGCTCTCATTGGCATTTACTGTGTTTCTCATAAGGGATTAACCAGTGTCTGTGTGTTAAAGGAAAAAAGAGAGAATCTGTTTCAAGAGCTCATTGAGGGTGAGGAGGGCTTCCTTATGCCTTTTCTTTCAGAGGGTAGCCTATTTTTTCCCATTTTCTACCGCTTGGTCCCGTTAGGGGTCGCGGGTGACTGGAGCCTATCCCAGTAACTTTGGGCCTTAGGCAGGGTACACCCTGGACAGTGGCCAACTCGTCGCAGGGCTAACACAGACACAGACAAGGACAGACAACCATCCACTCTCACATTCATTCAATACGGGCAATTTTAGAGTTATCAATTAACCTACACATGCATGTCTTTGGACGGTGGGAGGAAGCCGGAGAACCCGGAGAGAACCCACGGTAACACGGGGAGGACATGCAGACTCCACCCAGAGAGATTGTGTGATGTTGGTCTGGTCCAGGAATCGATCCCACGAACCCACGATCTCCTTATTGGGAGGCAGGAGCTTTAGCCGCTCTGCCACTGTATGCCATTACATATAATCATTTGACATTGAGGTGTGGTGGACCTCGCCATAAAGACAACAAAATAAAATAAAATTGATAGGGGGGGGGGGAATAATACTGTTAAAATAACATTTTTACAACATAAATACAATAATATAAGCAAGTAAATAATGTCTTCAGCCAAGCTTTTGATTAAAGCGTTTACAAATTTCAACACTTCCAGCTGCTCTCAGGTCCTTCAGGAGACTGTTCCAGCGGCTCTGGGCATAAAAGCTAAAAGCTGCCTCACCAAGAGTTTGGGTCCTGCACTTGGGAACAACTAACAGACTTGTGCCAGATCAATACGGAAACTAACGGGCAACCAATGTAAGGACTTTGAAACAGGTGTAATGTTTTCTGTCCTTCTGGTCTTGGTCAGCACTCGGCCGCAGAGACATTGTAGCTATGATGCTGATTAATTCATGACACTGATTAATTTATGTTATAGCTACAATGCAAATATGCTCCAAGTTAGATTCCTGGCTGACTGCCTTCAATCTAAACAATTGATGATATTACCTTACACCATTTTTTAACTGTTAGTTGTGCTCAACTTTCTTTTGAAAGAAATTTGTCAAAAGCTGTTTTACATCAGTTTGCTTTCTTTCTCTTTGCTTTCTTTCTTTTCTTTTTTGGTAAAGATGTTACAGTGCACTTTGGTGCTCCAGCATCAACAGTCACTCAACTCGATTAGCTGCGTTTAGAGACGAATCCTACAGCAGGGGTGGAATTAACCATTTTGCACCTTTTGTAAGGGGTAAGAGGGGCCTCAGAGAGACTCCAATTTTTTTTTGGAATACAAAGTTCAGTCTCTCAACCAGTTTATTCAGTTTTAATTTAGTTATGACACTAATTACAAAACAAACTTTTCTTTCCTGGCTTTTTGAGGGTCCTCCGCCCATTGGGTAGTCAGTCCCCCTTTCCCCCCCACTATGATGTGTAATGGCAAGAACAAACGGACTCTCTGATATAATAACATACAGATGTTATTATAATTGTTTGGCGTCAATACTTCATTTGTGTATGATTGTTTGGTGTGCAAGATGAGAACAGTACACTGATAATGATGACATAGAACTACAAAACATCCTAGCGACTGTTATGTCCAGACTTCAGGGACACTCTTCTCCCTAGGTTGAGGAGCCTGACCCTGAAGACTGGATAAATAACTGATGCTCTTTTTCCTCTGTACTCATTCAGAGCAGATTATACTGATGTATGTTTTTGCTGCTGTGAGTCCGTCTGCAGACGCTTGAAGTAAACCTACAGAAAGACAAGTGATTGCCTTGAGTGTTTCTTTATTCCGAAGGAATTGCCACTACAGATGCCTGCGACATTCTCGTGTGTGGTGTTGTAGTAAAAGTAGATTTACTGAGGGGATTCAGTGTTTATGACAGATATTAACCTTTACTATCCAGTTCTTGAGTTTGAGGTTGAGTGTTCGTAGCCCAGTCCAGTTTATTGTCAATATGTACTCCCAGGTACTTGTAATCCTCTACAATGTCCACACTGACCCCCTGGATGGAAACCGGGGTCACTGGTGCCTTGGCCCTTCATAGGTCTACAACCAGCTCCTTAGACTTTGTCTCATGGTGTGAGCAGAACCAGGAGGGGTCTGACCATGGGCCGCAGCTGTTCCAGCACCAGTCTCTCCAGGGTCTTCATTATGTGGGAGGTCAGTGCCACCGGTCTGTAGTCCTTGGAGCCACTGGGACACGGCATCTTCGACACAGGAACGAGGCAAGATGTCTTCCACAGAACAGGGACCCTTTGAAGGCTCAGGCTCAGTTTGAAGACATGGTGAAGGACTCCACATAGCTGGGGGGCACAGGCTTTTAGCACCCCGGGGCAAACGCCATCGGGGCCTGCAGCCTTGTTTGAGTGGAGTTTCATCAGCTGTCCTCTCACCTGGTCAGTAGTCAGCCACATAGCAGAGGTTACAGGCGGGGGAGAGGGGGAGTCATCAGTCTGAAGAGGGCCGTTAGCCTGATAGCCAGTTGAGGGGGGAGTAGGACTCTCCCAGGAAGATGGAGCAGGGGGGAACAGTGGACTCAGAGGAGTCTGAGGGCTGACAGCAGCTAAGTTAGAGGGGGGATGAGCAGGAGCCAGTGTTATCAAATCTGTTAAAGAACAGATGAAGTTCATTGGCCAGAAGTTCATTGGCCAGTTTCCACTCCAGCTTCCTCCTGTACTTCTCCGTGGCCTCCCTGATCTTCACCTTCAGGTCAGCCTGGATTTCACTCACCTCCTCCCTATTACCATTGGGTAAAGGCCCTCCTCTTGGCATTCAGGATGTCTTTGATGTCCTTTGTTACCCACGGTTTGTTATTTGGATAACAATGGACCATCTTAGTTGGGAAAGTGCAGTCCACACAGAAGTTAATGTAGCCAGTGATGCACTCAGTAAGCCTGTCAATGTCCTCTCCATGAGGCTCACAGAGTGCATCCCAGTTTGTCACCTCAAAACATCCTGTCTCATAGGCCTCCTCTGACCATCTCCTCACTGTCCTTGTGGTCACAGGCTGCCTTTTAACCAGAGGCACATAGCAGGGTTTGAGGGGAACCAGGCTGTGGTCTGACCTACCCAAGGGGGGAGGGGGGAACTGTATGCATCCTTAACGTTAGCATTCAGCAGGTCCAGTGTCCTCTCCTCTCTAGTAGGACAACTCACATACTGCGTGAAATTAGTCAGTGTTATTGAAACACTGACATGGTTGAAGTCACCCGAGATTAATATGAGTGCACTCGGGTGTTGAGTCTGGAGTTGTGCTATGGCGGTGTGAATGGCGTTGCACGCTGATGCCAGGTTAGCAGAGGGGGGGATGTAAACAGCCACAACAATGGCATGTGAGAATTCACGTGGCAGATAATATGGCCGGAGTCCCACAGCTAACAGTTCAATGTCCAGGCTACAGATACTCTGCTTGACAATAATGTGACCAGGGTTACATCATCTGTTGTTGACCAGAACAGCAAGCCTGTCACCTTTCCGCTTACCGCTCCCAGTGTGATCCCTGTCGGCCCGAACAGTCTGAAAGCCGTCGATGGAAACGTTATGATCCGGGATATCCTGGTGTAGCCATGTCTCTGAGAAGCACATCAAACTACACTCACAGAACTCCTGACTCCGGGCTAACTCCGTTATCTTGTCCATTTTATTCGCCAGTGATCTCACGTTGCCCATGAAAGAGTTTCCCTCGGGGATCAATAAAGTATTTCTGATTCTGATTTCTGATGACAAGAGAAGGCAGACACGGCTTAAATCTCTTGTTCTTAAGTTTCTTTTGTCTGGACCCCTCTCTCTTCCCTCGCCGCTTCGTTCCACCTCTGCATCCTCTGGGTTTCCTCCTCCAGATCTCAGTGGGGACATCGGTTGTCCTGGGCTCCATGCCGCTCGGCTTCAGCGTGATCAGGTGTTCCTTGGTGTAAACAATGCGGCCAAACAGCTGATCTGCAGCGGTGCCCTGACCAAGTTTTCAAGTTTCATGGCGAAAAAAATACCAAAACACTCTCTACTGTCATTTTCGTAAAGAGCATAGTTTAAATTACACTTACACCAAAGTTACTCAAGTTTTTTAAGAAAAAGGAAAGTTAAAAGTTGGAAAAAGTAAGACGACGAGACGGAGCAACAGCAACAGGCAGCATGCACATAATAAGGGCGACTGTGGCTTAGTGGTAGAGCGGGTTGTCCACCAATCGGAAGGTGGTTCGATCCCGGCTTCCCCAATGTCGAAGTGTCCTTGGGCAAGACACTGAACCCGAAATTGCTCCTGAGGGCTGTTCCTTCGTGTGAATGATTAGTTACTTTAATGAGCAGTTCTGCCATCGGTGTGAATGTGATATGTAGTTGCAGCGCTTTGAGCAGTCAGAAAGACTAGAAAGGCGCTATATAAGTACAGTCCATTTACTATTTATACACTCTCATCCAAGGGTGCATCCCTAGTTTCTCAATTTCATCCACGGTTCACTCACTTCTTTTCCTTGCGTCTTAGTACCTCCCACCGGGAATGCATGGAGACGCAAGGAAATGCAGGAGAGAAGACACAAGGCTCATTCGAGATGAACTGCGCTGGAATGTGGACGAAATCAGGCAGCAGCAGCAGGGGGTGTTGCAGTATCCAGTATCGAGTCAGACAGTTTCCAGCAGCACTCACTCAATTACGTCATCTTGTTGCACCCTCCTATTCTGCAATGGTATAATGGCACTCGACAGGAGAATTGGCGCCATCTACTGCTTATCTAAATTAACCAAGTCCTAATTATCACATTACGGTAGTGGATGGAAACAAGCATTTATTCGCATTTTCTTTTGCAAATTTTCTTTTGCATGCTCTACCAGATGAGCTACCGGACTACAAGAAATTTCATCTATCATTTTTAAAATCATAATGTGCTTATATTAAGGTGCATAACATTGTAATGTGATCATATAGAGCAAAGTATAAATATTATTAGAATTTAATCTGAACATGCACAGCTGTACAGTACTGCAGGACAATACTGGACAACAAGTAATATTTTATCTCTCATTTCCCACAGTGACAACACCATGACCAAATATATATATTCATTTGAAGAAATGAGCCAATATCTTACCTGGGCCTGTGATCTGCCAGGTTGGTTTTTCATTCAGCCATGAAGACAAGGGAAAGTATTCTCATTGAGTGAAAAGGCCATAATACCTCGTGTCAGCTTTGTATTTGAGCAATTTTCACAACCACTAACATCAATAATACAGTTTCCCACTTACTTATAAAGCTAAGTAACCATAAAGCCATATTCCCAAAGGTAATTTCACTAACACAGAGGAGCACGGAGCTCCCGAGGCTGCCGCTCCCTGGAGGATGAGTCACATTCTCTGTTTACACACAGCTCCAACGGTGTGGAGCAGGGAGAGATTCGGGTCAATACAGTTTGGATTAGTAGTTTGGATTTTGTTTTCCCTTAATAATAACAACCTTCATTTAAAAACTGCATTTTGTGTTTACTTGTGTTATCTTTGACTAATATTTAAATTTGTTTGATGATCTGAAACATTTAAGTGTGACAAACATGCAAAAAAATAAGAAATCAGGAAGGTGACAAACACTTTTGCACACCACTGTAGTAATTGCAATGCATGTTCAAGGCTTGCCACAAAGCTTTTTCTGGTAACGACTGAAGTAAGGACTGGAGTAAGGACAAGTAAGCAAAAACAGATCGAGCATGATTACAAGTTGCTTGTCCAAATCTATATAAATGAATAAATAAACTCGCAGGCTATAAAAACATTAGAATAGCAACACATGCGCACTGATACATTAACAGGTCTGAAAAGCTAACACAGTTGTTCCCCATATTTTTCACTTGAACAATAGGACAATATATGATAAAGCATTTCGGTAACACTTTATTTGAAAGTGGGTTCATAAGACTGACATGGCACTGTCATAAACATGACATGACACTTATCATGAACATGAAGGAGTCCTTATGAAGGTTTATGATTGTTGTCATGAAGTGTCATTCCGTCAATTATGTCACTTTTAATGCAAAGTTGACATTGTTTGAGATGTCTTTGTTATGACAACTTCACATTAACCAAGACACAAATGTCTTTGTCATGACAACTTGACATTAACCAAGAAAACATAACATGACATAGCAGGCCTAATTATCAAACATAAAGAAACTTTAGCTTTATGTGTTAACATTACATTCAACTGTCATATGTGCTTGGTTTTGTCAACGACCGTCATGGCGCCATTATAATTTTGTCATGAATAATTCCCTTGACCTCAAGTAAAGTGGAACCATTTGGACTTGTCATAAAGATGTCAGTAATGTTATGAGGGCAGTTTGATGACAGAGTACAGTACCAAGGTGATTTATGGAGTTTCCTGATGGACAGAAAACTTTACTTGTTGCTAATGTAACGTTAGCTAACCTAACCACATTGGTGGTGGTTGATGTGAGTTTCCCCTCTTCACTGTGAAGCACTTTGGGTATCAAGATAAAGCACTAACGTTATATAAATGTAATCCATTATTATTATCAATATAACTGCTAACTGCATCTAACTGTTAGCTTCTGTTAGCTAATTAGCGCGGTTAGACCCGTGTAGCCAGGCGTGCTATTAACTAGCTGACTTAGCCCCGGGATCCCAGCAGGCAAACCTGGCTAGAAAACCACTTCGGTACTGTATTCCTGTTGTCCAAGTTGTCATAACAAAGACATTTTTGTCTTGATTAATGTCAAGTTGAAACGTTTACTGTCCCAAGTTATAACGTTAATTGTCAAGCCCTGCATGTTTCAGTCACGACCTCTTAAGCTAGCGATGTTAGCTAACACATACACCCAGCCAACGTTAGCCTGGAAGACAGGTTCATTCATTCATTTATTACCTCAGACTTTTGAGAAAAACTGGCTTCTGGCCAGGCTAAACCAATGTGGCTTGCCAGCAAATTTGACACAAGTTTACATAGCTGACTGCCCAGTAACACTGACTTAATGTTAGCAAATGTATATGCTTAGTTAACATTAGGACTTACAGTTAGCGACTTCAAGTGTCTCTTCAGGTTGGTTGTATTCTTCCCACCTAATTTGTAGCCACAGTGCGTCTCTCCGTCTGCTTACTATCTTACTGCAGTGCATTGTGTTTTCCTTTCTGCCGAATTATAAATAAAGTGTGTCCATAGATCTATTGTGGGAGAAAAACCTTCAATTGGGCCAGATGTCATCAGGTCCTCTCACACACTGAGTTTACTGTAATATCAAAACAAAGTACATGTAAAACCGAGTTGGTTCATGAAGCAACTGAACAAGCTCAGTTGTGTATTCACTTGTATTTTCAAAACATGCTCCTCCTGGCTGGTTGTTGGGATGTTCCCTATTGGTCCATAATCAAAACACAGAAATCATTGACAGTCTCTGATTGGTTATGAATTATTGTGCCATTACGCTTTTACCCATGTGAGGGTGCCATTACACCGGGAAACTTCTGATTAAAGACACGAAAACTTAATTACCGCGACTGTCCTTGAATACATTGGGTAAAGATAAGGACAAGGTTGTTTGTGAGAAACTAAAACAGGAGGATCTGGGCAGAGAGATATGACTCCTGAGAAGAGTGCCTTTTTTGTCTCTTTATCAGACAGAAAGAGTTTATCACAAAACTTCCCAGGCTCTGTTCAGTGGAATCTTTGATTAAAATGGAGCATATCATAACTCTGCAACAAACGGGCACCCTCCGACCTTTGAAAAAACACATCAAAGCCCACAGCTGTTGGTATTGTGTGTGTACAGAGAGCATGCACATTTTATTCTCACAACTCTCATGTATGTCCATCAAATGTAGACACTTTTTAGAATCTACAGTATATTCTAAACTATATAAAAATAAAGGCTTTGTTACAACACTATATGCATTAATCAGGAAATATATTACTTGCGATCAAACAGTGAGTTAATTCATGCACTAGGAACACAGGGAAGGGGAAGGTCATGTTGCCCTGTGTGCTCCGGAGTGCATACACAATTAGGAGTGCTATTGCATGGGAGAGGCAATGCAACCGCAAGGGGGCACAAGCCAGTGTCTTCTTGTGCCAGTCCCAAGTCTGGATAAATGCAGAGGGTTGTGTCAGGAAGGGCATCCGACGTAAAACACATGCCAAATTAAAAATGCGAATCGTGAAAATGACTTCCATACCGGATCGGTCGGGGCCCGGGTTAACAACGACCGCCACCGGTGCTGTTGACCTACAGGGTACCGGTGGAAATTGGACTACTGTTGGTCAAAGATGAAGAAGGAGAGGAGGAAGGTGTGTTCGTAGGCAGAGAGAGAAGAGGAAAGCTAAGAATGTAGGACTGACAGTAGGGACTTTGAATGTTGGGACTATGACAGGGAAGGCTAGAGAGTTGATTGACATGATGCAGAGAAGGAAGGTGGACATACTGTGTGTCCAGGAGACCAGGTGGAAAGGTAGCAAGGCTAGAAGCTTAGGAGCAGGGTCAAGTTGTTCTACCATGGGTCAGATAGGAAGAGAAACGGAGTAGGAGTTATCCTGAAAGGAGTTTGTGAAGAATGTTCTAGAGGTGAAAAGAGTATCAGACAGGTTGATGAGTCTGAAGCTGGAAATTGAAGGGGTGATGTTCAATGTTGTGAGTGGTTATGCCCCACAGGTAGGATGTGAGTTAGAAGAGAAGGAGAAATTCTGGAGTGAGTTAGATGAAGTGATGCAGAGCATCCCCAGAGGTGAGAGAGTGGTGATTGGTGCAGATTTCAATGGGCATGTAGGTGAAGGGAACAGAGGTGATGAGAATGTGATGGGCAGGTTTGGTCTTCAGGACAGGAACGCAGAAGGACAGATGGTGGTAGACTTTGCAAAGAGGATGGAAATGGCTGTAGTGAACACTTTCTTCCAGAAGAGGCAGGAACATAGGGTGACATATAAGAGCGGAGGTAGAAGCACTCAGGTGGACTACATCTTGTGTAGACGTTGTAATCTGAAAGAGACCAGTGACTGTAAAGTAGTGGTAGGGGAGAGTGTAGCCAGACAACACAGGATGGTAGTGTGTAAAATGACTCTGGTGGTGAGGAAGATGAAGAGGACAAAGGCAGAGCAGAGGACGAAGTGGTGGAAGTTGAAAAAGGAAGAATGTTGTGTAGTTTTCAGGGAGGAGCTGAGACAGACTCTGAGTGGTCAAGAAGTGTTCCCAGATGACTGGACCACAACAGCTAATGTGATCAGGGAGACAGGTAGGAGGGTACTTGGTGTGTCATCTGGAAAGAGGAAAGCAGACAAGGAGACTTGGTGGTGGAACGAGGAAGTGCAGGAGTGTATACAGAGAAAGAGGTTAGCTAAGAAGAAGTGGGACACTGAGAGGACTGAAGAGAGTAGACAGGAGTACAGGGAGATGCAGCGTAAGGTGAAGGTAGAGGTGGCAAAGGCCAAACAAAGAGCATATGAGGACTTGTATGCTAGGTTGGACTATAAAGAGGGAGAGGTGGATTTGTACAGGTCGGCCAGACAAAGAGATAGAGATGGGAAGGATGTGCAGCAGGTTAGGGTGATTAAAGATAAAGATGGAAATGTATTGACAGGTGCCAGGAGTGTGATGGGAAGATGGAAGGAGTACTTTGAAGAGTTGATGAATGAGGAAAATGAAAGGGAACGAAGAGTAGAAGAAATGACTGGTGTGGAGCAGGAAGTAGCAAAGATTAGCAAGAGTGAAGTGAGGAGGACGTTGAAGAGGATGAAGAGTGGAAAGGCAATTGGTCCTGATGACATACCTGTGGAGGAATGGAAGTGTCTAGGAGAGGTGGCAGTAGAGTTTCTGACTAGTTTGTTTGATAAGATCTTGGAGAGTGAGAGGATGCCCGAGGAATGGAGGAGAAGTGTACTGGTGCCAATTTTTAAGAACAAGGGAGATGTGCAGAGCTGTGGCAACTACAGAGGAATAAAGCTGATGAGCCATACAATGAAGTTGTGGGAAAGAGTAGTGGAAGCTAGGTTAAGGGCAGAGGTGAGCATTTGTGAGCAGCAATATGGTTTCTGCCTAGAAAGAGTACAACAGATGCAGTATTTGCTTTGAGGATGCTGATGGAGAAGTACAGAGAAGGTCATAGGGAGTTGCATTGTGTCTTCGTAGATTTAGAGAAAGTGTATGACAGGGTGCCGAGAGAGGAGCTGTGGTATTGTATGAGGAAGTCTGGAGTGGCAGAGAAGTATGTTAGAGTGGTGCAGGACATGTATGAGAGCTGTAAGACCGTGGTGAGGTGTGCTGTAGGTGTGACAGAGGAGTTGAAGGTGGAGGTGGGTTTGGATCGGCTCTGAGCCCCTTCTTGTTTGCTCTGGTGATGGACAGGCTGACAGATGAGGTTAGACAGGAATCTCCATGGACTATGACGTTTGTGGATGACATTGTGATTTGTAGTGAGAGCAGGGAGCAGGTGGAGGAAAATCTAGAGAGATGGAGGTCTGCTCTGAAAAACAGAGGAATGAAGCTTAGCCGCAGTAAGACAGAATACATGTGTGTCAATGAGAGGGACCCAGGTGGAACGGTGAGGTTACAGGGAGCAGAGGTGAAGAAGGTGCAGGACTTTAGGGTCAAGTACTTAGGGTCAACAGTTCAGAGCAATGGAGACTGTGGAAAAGAGGTGAAGAGGCGAGTGCAAGCAGGTTGGAACGGGTGGAGAAAAGTGTCAGGTGTGTTGTGTGATAAAAGAGTATCAGCAAGAATGAAAGGAAAGGTGTTCAAGACGGTGGTGAGACCAGCGATGTTGTACAGCTTAGAGACAGTGGCACTGAAGAAAAGACAAGAGGCAGAGCTGGAGGTAGCAGAGCTTATGTTGAGGTTCTCTTTGGGAGTGACGAGGACGGACAGGATCAGGAATGAGTACATCAGAGGGACAGCTCATGTTAGATGTTTCGGAGATAAAGTCAGAGAGGCCAGATTGAGGTGGTTTGGACATGTTCAGAGGAGAGACTGTGAATATATTGGTAGAAGGATGCTGAGGTTGGAGCTGCCAGGCAGGAGGTCTAGAGGAAGACCAAAGAGGAGATTTATGGATGTAGTGAGAGAGGACATGAAGTTAATTGGTGTGAGTGAAGAGGATGCAGAGGACAGGGTTAGATGGAGGCACATGATTCGCTGTGGCGACCCCTGAAAGGGAACAGCCGAAAGGAAAAGAAGAAGATTGCATGGGAGAGGCAGAGAGCTTCTCCATACTAGGTGCAATACAGGCAGGCCGGTTCTTTCACTTAACAACACAACCTGAATCATTATTGAACTTGATTGTCTATAACAATAACAATAAATGTCTATATCAAGGAAAATATTTTCCACACTATTTTATTTCGATGTTGGCATTAACTCACTGTCGGTGTGGAACAGCATCTGCACGTCACATCAATCTGCACCACACGTCAATCAATGACAGGGATGCATTGTTTATATTTTGACAGACTAAAGGCACAATTGGGGGAAAATTTCATGCATTTTGTGAATGCCCGATAGCCCACCACTAACATTTTAGTCCCGTCTCGTCAACAAAAACAACCATTTCGTCATAGTTTCAATCATCTATTTTTAGCTCGTCAACGTCTCATCTTCGTCATGGAAAAAAAGGTTGTTGACGAACATTTTTCACCATAGTTTTCGTTAACGATATTAACACTGTGGTGTAAACAACACCCCCGGTGTTCCGAGCTCCCAGTCTGTGCAGAGTCAGCTAATATGACCGCTAACTGCACGGCTAACTGAGGTAACTAGTTAACGGAGTTAACAGCAGTTAGCGGTTACTTTAGCAACAAGTAAAGCTATCTGTCCATCAGGAAACTGTAAATCACAGAGAGTTCAGGCAAAGCAGCTGGAGGACATCAGAGGGAAAACCAGAAAATATTTTCTCCATAAAAGTTGTGTTTTTGTACAGTAATTATAGAGGCCTGGCCCCCAGAAACACTCCACTCAGGGGGCATCTATCGTTTTTCCAACCTAATACTCATTAGGTCTCATACTCATTTTGTCATGATTCATGGAGGTTCTGGACCCAAATGCACGACTGACACAGAGAGGGATTGGGTGATAGCTTCAGTTTATTATCAGAACCACAAAAGGGACACTTGGTGCGTGGAGGGAAATGGCAAGAGCTGGTGGCTTAGGCAGGCTGGCGAGTGACTGGCAGAACTGGTTGAAGACAGGTTGGTTGGTGAGATGAGCCTAGACACAAGAATCAGAGGATTAGTCAGGGTTTCACAAAACATACAAGCAAGATAATCTTTCGTTGAGTACAGGTAGAGGCCAAGTTTCAATACCGCGTAGGTAAACTGACGATCTAGTGAAGACTGGAGAGAAGAGCCGGTTATATATACTGCCAGGTGTTGATCAGTGGATGGAGATCAGGTGAGTAACAGCAGGAGTATAGCAGGTGTGTCAGTTCTTGATTGGAGGTTTCCTTGGGAGGTGTACGAAATGGAAGCAGGAAATGCTGTGTGGTGATTGTCAACCTAAAGTTACTATTTTTACATTTTGCAGGTAAGCTGGTGATTAGATCCACTGTGCTAGGACAAATGTACTTTTACTAGAAACCATGTTTAGTTAGCAAATTAAGAAGAAGAATTACTTTATTAATTCCTTTCGGGAAATTCTATTTTTCACTCCATTTTTTTAACAATTTTACACACATAGGCAAGAAAATTAAAACTCAAGTAAAATCAGGAAAGGCTCTCCAATAAATGTATGTTTTAAGAAGGGACTTAAAAGAGATCACTGATCACAAATTAAAGCAAAAACTATGAATGTCGCCCAGCATTTAGTATGACGTCATTATTGAGAGTATATAGAGTTTCTATCAGTACCCTCAACTCTGACTGACTTCAAGCACCCCTGTATATATCTCTTGGTATATTGGCATATACCAAGAGATAACTGAACAATTACACAGGATAAGATCTTTGAAAAGAAAGACTAAAAGAAAACAGCAAAAACAGAATCCCATTTGTTGATTTTGTTATGTGTACGATTTAAGAACCCAAATGCAGAACACAAGGAGGTGGTACTTGGATGAGGTGGCAACAGTTTTTATTATATACTGCAAGCAATCACTGGGGGATCTGAGCTCTTCCAGAGCGGCGAGGCTCTGGGGACGGAGACGGGGGGGAGTAGGTTCTGGCTTGGCTTGCGTAGTGTGAGAATTAATAATTTTAAATGAAGGTTGCTTGTCTATTATATAATACCATGTTGAAACTTTTGTACACACATACACACACACAGGGCATGAGGTTTAACAATTCAAAGTGTTGTCCTGCAGACTTGCTGACTGCAGGGAAAAGTTGATTAGCTGTTGCAAACAGGCTTACATTTACACAAAGAAACAGGGATATCAGAAATTACATCATGTATTGAGGACAGTATGTACTGTAATGACCATGAGAGGAGAAGTATCAGTTTTGGGGAACGAAGCAGAGACTTTAGCAACTTACAAACAGAGGAAGTGTAGGATTCCTCCACTAGGGCGCTGTCTCCACAAGAAGGGTGGAATCGTGTGCCAAGAGGCTGGGACCAGCCTGTGCACCACCGAAGGGAGAACTAAGTCTAAACCACAGCTCCTCCCCACCTCTGTAGAAACCTATCAGATAGTTGTACATTTTCATTTCAAACTCTGTAAAAACTCTAATGTTAAGAATAGCATTCTTTTTTAGGATGATGGCTACAGATTAATAGCTTGCTGACTGTGGTTTTCTGAATAGAAAAGATCCTTGTACAAGATGCTTTTGATCCTCCAATGCCATAAATGCCAAATTAAGGAATAGCTTCTCTCCAGACTTTTCTTTTGCAAATAAACGAATGCACTGACAGTAGCATGATAGGCAGAACCGGCAAGGCAGCTGATCCGTGTGGTGAGGTAGGCCGGACAGGAACGAAAGCTGACTCATGTGGTGAAGCAGGTAGGACAGGAGAGGCCGCTGGCTTGTGTAGTGGGGCAGGCAGAGGTCAAAACCAGGGAATCAGTCCAACCAGACAAACAAATCCGACAGGGAGCAGGCAAAATACAAAAGTCCACAGTACGGGCAAGGTCCAAGAAAACAAAGAATGAATACAACAAAACTCATGGTAATAAATGTCGGGATGCGTAACATGAAAACAAAGCACAACCAAAATGCACATGACAAAGGCAGCGACCCGACAATGAACAATGGAAAAGCCCCGGACTAAATACACTAAGGTAAGGGAGACAACGAGACACAGGTGTAAACAATCAACACTCAAAACTGGAGGGAAAGATGATCAACCAGATGCCTGTGACGATGTATCAAAACGCAACACCAGGGGGCGCACCCAAAAAACAGGTGATGTATTTGACTCGGATCCAGACACCTCCCCCCAGCGTGCTTCAGGAGGAATGGCTTTTAGAAGATGGAGGTGTGTGGGGATATGCGTTCAATTATGAAGTCAACAAGCTTTGTTTTTACCAGCTGGAGAAAGGAGAAACGTTTGGACCCCTCACTCCAATAGCAACGCTTACATCAGTGGACTGGTCTGTGCTGAATCTGCTGGTGTCAAACAACCTCAGAGCAACCCTTAGAGCAAATGAAGGAAAGGAACCTGCGACAAAAGACAAACAGACGCAAATGCTTGTGCGGGTTAAACAGGAATTTCCACCAGTGCTTGCCCCGAAAAAAATGGTAACCTGCAGCATTTGGGAGTCGAAAAGCTCGGGTTCCGGCAGATGGTTCTACCGTTCAAGCCGTCAGGTGGTCGAAAGAGATGAACACTTGAACGAATTTGTCTAGGAATATTTCAATACCGAATGCGGCGTGTTCCAGACGTCATTACGACTGCCCCTCAAGGTGTGGATGAAAATGATGATTGAAGAAGCAGAAAAACTGAAGGATCTCTTCCTAAGGAGTCAGACATCGAAAGATGATAAAAAAGATTCTGTTTAGAGAAAACACCAACCCCAATTCCTCCTCCTCCTCCTCTGACTCCTGTAATTCATTCCGCATAAAACGGGTACCCCTGCAACTTCAGACTCGCACACTGAGAAAAAAGCATGTCTCTTCCTCTTCCACCGCAACCAGAAAGCACAGAATCATCTCCGACTCTGAGAAAAGCCATGTCTCTCCCTTGTATCCTGCGACCCGGGAGCCCGGATACCATCGCGACCCCTGCAGCAGCAGCAGCAGCAGCACCATCCGAGGCTGAGACCCCTTTTACGCTACGACCAACCGGTTTTGCTATGCATCATGAACCTAGCTGGTGGGGCAAGCACCGAGAGGAGGGTGGGAATACGACGATCCCTTCACCACCTCGCTGTCAGTCTATCCCGTGGAGGAGGAGTCCCATGGATGCAATCCCAGAGGAGAACCCTGCAACAGCGTCGCAGGAGCTTGATACAGCTCCTGAAGCAGCAGCACCACCGCATGTTGGGAGCCCTACCCTCGATACGACACCCCCACCTTCACCGGGCACCCCTCACTGGATTCTACCTCCTCTTTCACCATCTCCCTCCCCTGACTGGCCCTCTTCTTCTTCTTCTTCGGTATCCTCAACTCTAAGCGCCTCACCACCCTCCTCTCCCAAGAAAGAGGACAAACCTGACGGGGTGCTTTCTGACCTATTTCTGAACACTGTGAGAGCCGCGGTGGTTCGCCTGTTGAGCAAGGTTTTGACCGTGTACAGATCTGAAATCTGTAACGGCTGTCAAATTGATCACCCGAGCCAGCTACAACACGAATGTTTGTTTGAGATGCTAGATTATTTCTTCCATCAGCACTATAATGAGTTGATGAAACGGCTTTGGACGGATCGGTTCATCAGAGCCATTCAATTGGAGAAGATGTACGACGCTCTGATCGGTCAAGACGAGAAAAAGATTGAGCTGATGAACTATGTTGCGGACTTTTGGAAGGGAATTGAGTGATAAAAAAGGGTAATTATTGCAGAAAACTTCTGAATTATGTAGAGGACCGTGCAATCGTAAATCAGTTAATCGATGTTTTAGATCACGTGATTAAAAACAGAGTCACCCATGTTGTGGATAACAATGTTTTTACTTTAGAGACAAAGTCGCAAGACTAGAAAAGATTTTGGATGTTGTTTGAAATGTTGAAAATTGGGATCAGCTAGTAAGTGACACATTGCTAACAGTAAAATAATGCTCTGTATCTGATACCTTTTGTAAAATCATAAAAGAGATGAGTAAAGATTCTTGCATGAAAATGTCTCATCTGTTTACTCTTTACACTTTAGCGGATATAGTCGCTAGAATCGCTCCGTCTATCAAAGTGCCATACCTCAGTTATTTCAGCTATCCCATAGCCCATCTCCAAAGCCTTGTTAAATTCAGGAGTGACCCAGACACCAGTCAACGCCCTGTCATCATCACTATGCCGACACGAACCCTCCTACAAATTGAGTTCGGCGCATGCTCGACAAAGGGTAAACAAGCTTAGCCCCCATCGTTCTATAGGGCAGGACTGGAAAGTACAACTCTCTCGGCGGGTAGACCCTTGCCCTGATTAGCCCAAAGTAGCTTTGAGGTTCTTGGAAATCTTTATAGATTATTTCAGGGTGTCCAAGATGATAGGGGAAGTTGGTGTTATAGTAAAGATAGAGAGATGTCATATCTACATAAGAGATTGTCTCGTTCGACACAGCGGTGTGTTTCAACTTTATAGCAGAGGTACGCCCTCCGTACAAAGCTTCACGGGGTGACAACGGCTGTGGAGCATTATATTGTTTGAGAAACTCCTTTAACTCCTGATGAGATTTCTTCAACATCCTCCACGTATGCTCACACACGATGATGAGTTTTACCTTGTGCACAGCTTCTAACTCATGTAATTTCTCCTCACAGCTCACCTGCAACTCTCCGAAGGGACGGCCCGTTAGAGGGCAGGTGTCATGTGCTTGATAGCAAATTGAACAACCGTGATAGAAACATCCTAGAAACTCACAGACATATTTCACGCCAGTGATCTCAGCATACCCGTCTACAAAGAATCACCCCAGCTGTTTCCCCCCTTATTTAAAGCATGTTGGATAAAACATAATACGGACCAATTTGTTCTTTACCATGATTGAGGGCATGCCGAATTTCTAACTTGTTATTGAAAGCCTCAAATTCAAGCCACTGTATAGACACATTAGAGAAAGACTTTTTTGACTGATGTAAGCACCATCATATGTCAATAGCCAGTGTGTCAGGGGTCAGGAATTTTGTTTTAAACACAGCGATACAACATGAAGCAAGTAAATGGACTGTACTTATATAGCAACCTTTCTAACTACTCAAAGCACTTTAACTACATACCCCATTCACACACTGATGGCAGGTGCCAACTCATCAGTTGAAAGAAATGAATCATTCACACATCGAGCAATTTAGGGTTCAGTGTCTTGCCCAAGGACACTTCGACATGTGGGCTGGGATCAAACCGCCGACCTTCCGATTGGTGGACGACCCGCTCTACCACTAAGCCACAGTCACCCACAAGTGTGGTGTAATCAAAAGGATCCAATTTGGCGCACTCGATAAAAGCTTCATGGTACATAATGCATGCTTTACAACAACATCATTGATCCCATAGGCATGAAGCGAGCATGGAAATCCCCATGATGCACTGTATTGTACCACTGCATGAAAGTTGCCCCATCTTTGTCAGACATGTTGGCATATCCATAAAAATATGGATCTGGATACATAGTTAACATTATCGGCTATGTTGAATAGGTGTGGGAAATAACCTTTTTTGGCATCTTCGAAACCTAAACCGTTGGGAGCTCTCGATAAACCCATTGGAAGGAAACTGAAAGAATTGAGCCACCTTTGTTTGTATACATCGTCGTGACTTTGCTACCACTCATAATTAGTCTCTACCAGTGATCCCCTGGTCGGCGAAGTATTCCAACATGATGTAATTATCAAATCATGACCCATTGTGTGCCATGAACGTGTAGTTTTTGTACTTTGGCTAGCTACATTTTTTCAAAAAGAGATTGACGCAACTTTCACCAGAGGCACACCAAATTTGGTTTTCAAAATCAATTGCACAGACAAAAACAGCTTTGTGTTTGTTGTTATGTTTTCGCGTTTCAAAGTCATAAAAGATATATTTAGTCTGAGGGCAGTGACGGTTTTTCTGGTTGAATGAAACACTGATGTTGTATGTCTGATTTTAACAGATCCCCGCAATGACCACATTTAACTTTTAGACATTTATGCCCCACTGCATTTTTATTGTAGCTGATTGCATACAGACGACCACAATCATCACAATATTTTGTCTTATCACACAGACTAGCTCTTTTGCGGTGTTTGGTTTCTGTCACGTTTTTGTGCCTGTTAAAACAAGAACATCTGCAAATGTGCCGACAATGTGGCACCTTATGTTTTTCAAATCTTTTCGCTTATGACACTCTTCAGACAGACATATATTGCATTTGTGGTAAGCCGGGCTTTTATAACCCTTGTAACAGGATTTACACACATAGTCACTTCCAAAAAAATCCTGTTTTGTTTTGTATCATGTAATAATGGTCCTCGTACACATAAAGCCATGCTGTGTCTTCCTGGGGTTGCTCTCGGGTCTGGAACAGATCCAATTTTTTAGTACCATGATTGTGATGAAAAACAAGAATCTTAACGCACATATATCTTTCAAATTTTGACACATCTGCTAACGAGACTTTGTGGGTCAAGCTAAATCCTGCATCTGCTTGGATTTTTCGCGCCTGTTCTTGAATTTCATTTTCAGACATGTCGGGGTTTTTGTAACGTGCTAATCACATGGAGAAGCACAAGTTGGTGTCTGTGTTTGGAGGGACATAGAGACATGCTCTTTTCTTTTGAATTATCTGATCATAAGGCATGCTCCCTAATTTAACTAGGTTGGACTATTGCTATTCCTTATTATCAGGCTGCTTAAATAAGTCCCTTAAGACTCTCCATTTGATCCAGAATGCTGCGGCATGTGTACTGATAAGAACTAGGAAAAGAGATCATATTTCTCCAATATTAGCTTCTCTGCACTAGCTCCCTGTAAAATCCAGAATAGAATTTAAAATCCTTCTCCTCACCTACAAAGCTCTTAATGGTCAGGCACCATCGTATCTTAAAGATCTCATAATACCATATTACCTGACTAGAACACTGCGCTCTCAGGATGCAGGGTTACTTGTGGTTGCTAGAGTCTCCAAAAGTAGAATGGGAGCCTGAGCCTTCAGTTATCAAGCTCCTTTCCTGTGGAATCAGGTCCCAAATCTCTTTCTAAACCTCTCCCTCTCCCTCTCTCTCCATCTCTCTTTCTAAATCTCTCTCTCTCTCCAAACCTCTCTCTCTCTCTCTCTTTCTCTCTCAAAACCTAACACGGCAGTGGCGGATGGCCACCCACCATTGAGTCTGGTTCAGTCCGAGGTTTCTGCCTCTTAAAGGAAGTTTTTTCTTGCCACTGTCTCCAAGTGCTTGCTCATGGTGGGATTTGTTGGGTCTCTGTAAATAATATTATAAAGAGTTCGGTCTAGACCTGCTCTATAGGAAAAGTGCAATGAGATAACTTCTGTTATGAATTGGTGCTATATAAATAAAATTGAATCGAATTGGTTAAAATTAAACAAACATATTGCTAAATGTGATAATGATCTGTACATGCGTGCAGCCTACACTCCCCCCCTTGACTTGCCATATTACGATGAAAACTTTTTTGAAAATCTCCACAAAGAAATCTGACATTACCAGGCCCAGGGTAATGTCCTGTTGGTGGGAGATTTAAATGCCAGTACAGGATGTGAGCCTGACATAGTGGATCCTGCTGGTAACAGCCACATCTTTGCATAGTCCTCTCTACACCACTAGCCGACAAAATCAAGACCACATTGTGAACAAAATGTAATCACTTCACCTGAAATCACTGATCTAATTAATACATTCCTCTCTGTACAGCTTCAACCAAACCAATTAAACATGGTTTTTACAAAAATAAATAATATTTATCATAAATCAGTCCATAAAGCAGGTCTTAATAAGAACAGCTCTGCATCTAAACAGAGACTGAAAAAGGAAGAGTGGTTTGACAAGCAAAAATGTGAGGAAAAAATAAAGACAGTAGACCAACCTAAAAACACTGTCAGTCACAAAACACAGACCTGAAACAAAGTTATGTTGAAACACTGAAAGAATACAAACAGATAATAAAATATAAGAAAAACAACATCATGATAAGAAACTAAGAGAAATTGAGGAGTCCATTGATCAAAATCAGTTCTGCAAGAGATGGAACAGCTTAAACAACAAAAAAGACAACCTGGCCCTACAAAATGATAACATTTGGAAAGATCATTTTGAAAAACTACATGAGCAAATTTCACCTAACAATCTCAGAATTAGAAAACAGCATAAAAAAAACTAAAATCTGGTAAAGCATGTGGACCTGTTGGCATCATGAGTGATCAGAATCAGAAATACTTTATTTCTAGAATCAGAAATACTTTATATTAGATATGCTGAAACACCTCAGCCCTGAGCTGAGACAGGCTCTGCTTCAGTTGTTCAATCTGGTTCTTCAGTCAGGTTGCTTTCCTGATATCTGGGGCTGGGGGCTTATTTCCCCTATACATAAGAGTAGAGATAAACTGGACCCTAACAACTACCTTTTTAGGGCCAGATAACATTCTAATCTACTTTGGCTTTTAGTTTCTTCTTTCCAAGCACAAGCACCAACTGATATAGGGGACTCTTTTCTTTTTTCTCTCCCTAGTTTCTCCTCCTCAGTGTGTGCTGGTGTGTTTGAGTTTTGCCTCTTGTGTGTCTGTGTAGTCTGTCCTCTTCCAGCTTCCATGGTGGAGAGGAGGTTGTGTGGCTCACATCTGTTTGGCGACACCTGAAGTTAAGTTTCACGGCTAATGTATTTGTATACTATATTCTACAACACAGGGCTGCACAATGAAATTAAAGTTGTAGCCCCCTTCACGCTACACACACAGTGTGTATATAAAATATTTTAAATTAGCATAGAATAAAAATAAAAATAATATGTATTAATTATACAAGGTAGTGGTATGTTAATGTGAAAAATCAGCATAACAGAAAGTTCCATGTCATTTATGTATGGTGGTGTGCGGAGGATGAAGGAGTTGAGGAGTCTCACAGCCTGAGGGAAGAAGCTGCTCGGTAGTCTGGTAGTACAGCAGCAGATATTTCTGTATCTCTTGCCAGACAGCAGCAGGGTGAAGACCTGCTGCCGTCTGAAGACCTGCGCAGACACCTCACTTCACCGATATCACTGATGCTTGTTAGGTTGGTACCAATGATCTTCTGAGTGGTTTTAATCACCCGCTGCAGAGCCCTCCAGTCCTGGGCCGTGCACATCCCATGCCAGTTTGTGATGTTTCTAGTCAGGATGCTTTCTATTGCTCCTCTGTAAATGTTAACAAGAACTTGGCACGGGAATGTTGCCTTCTTAAGTTTCCTTAAGAAATACAGCGTTTCTGAACTTTCTAGTACAGGTTGGAGATGTGTGATGACCATTACAGGTTCTCTGTGATGCTGATTCCCAGGAACCTAAACTGTTCACCTGCTCCACCTCAGCTCCACTGATGTAGACAGGAGCATGTGTCTTTGTCTCCTTTTTCCTAAAATCAGCGATCAGCTCCTTGGTTTAGCTGACGTTGAGCAGTAGGTTGTTCTCTGTGCACCACCCTGCAAGATTGTTGATTTCCTCCTGATATGAAGTCTCATCATTGTTTGTAATCTGGCCGATGATGGTGGTGTCATCTGAAAACTTCACAACAGAGATCTCTCCATGTCGGCAGTTGCAGTCATGGGTGTACAGCGTGAACAGGAGGGGGCTGAGCACACAGCCCTGGGGGACTACAGTGTTGAACACTAGAGTGTGACCGCCAATCAATTGCTCAATTCATTCTACAATCTTACAATCTATTTATAATTTTGTCATCATGATTGTCCATACTGTAATTTTACTATGTTGGTCTATTCTGTACACACAACATGTATTTCCTGTCTGTCTGTCCTGGGAGAGGGATCCCTCCTCTGTTGCTCTTCCTGAGCTTTCTTCCAGTTTTTCCCTATTACAGGGTGTTTTTCCTCATCTTAATCAAGGTCCTAAGGATAGAGGGTGTTGTATGCTGTACAGATTGCCCCTTGAGCCAAATTTGTGATATTAGGCTATTTAAATAAAAATTAACTTGATCTGAAAACTTACCTGGAAATAATTGTGTTGAGGATAAACAATATGATCGAGGATATTTAAGTCTGCAATTAGCTCAGCTGCATTAAAGTTCTAACAACACAGGAAATCTTAAACTGCACATACAGGATTTTATTCAACGTGTTTATTGTTGTGTCATCAGATATGATGAGATGTCAGATGTCCATCCTGTCTGTCTCATCTGTTTCCCTCATGGAATCAACACCTGCCAGTGTTTTTGCAGAGCATAGAGTTAGTTATCTCCTTGCACATGCACAACAATCTCTTGAGGGTTTGTTTAGTGGGTTAGTTGTGTCAACGCAGTGGTCTCATTGAAACAAATGAGCAGGCTGTGTTTTTTCACGCAGCATTAATGTCAGTCTACACATGGCCATAGTTTTAGCTCTAATTCAACTGCATGTGACTTAACCTCAAACCATTTGTGCTGTATTTGATGTTGATGGCTTTGCTGGCCTAGTGGAGTGCAGTTTCTCCTAGGAGCAAAAGAACCACTTGAACCACTTGAGCGCACTCTTGAAAGAAGTCACAAAAAATAACCCAACAATGTGGCTTTTCATGTATTGAAGAGTATGCCAGAAGAGCAAGAGTGCTTACTGTTGTCACTTTGTTTCTTTGCCTGCAACAAATGTCCACCCAGCCCTGAAAATAAGCCAGTCTGGTTTTGGACATGAAGGCCTTGAAAAGAGTTTACCACAAGTTTGAAATTGGTCAGCGTTCAGAGCAGTATGCCTTGGAGTTTTACTTTTAAGACAAATTTAGATTTCAAGAAGCCACTTGTACTGTGTTTTTCTGTGACCTCCACCCACATATGATGATCAATGGGTACTTCACACCTAGACTGACTGATAAGTGGGTTGAAGAGGAGGGAAGTGTGTCAGAGAGTGGGTTTCTGCGTGGGCTTCGTATTGGTGCTCTACATGAGCTGCAGCCCTGAAGCGATTCCTCACATCTGATGGTACTATGTGTGTGTGAGGTTCCATCAGAATATGGCATGTGTGTATATCTGAGCTGAGGTCTGTTTCTCCCACTTGTTGGCATAGAGTCTGTCAGCACTCTGAGCTCTTAAGGTGAAAAACCACAATCAGATACTCTCACACTGTTGGCTAGCATGACTGTAATTTTCACTGCTTTCCAGGAGATGCTGCAGTGAAACTAACTGGTTTAGGTGGGAATTTCTTAACTGCTTTCACATTTCCTCGCAATATGTTTTGCATGACCTCACAATCACGGCCAATCACATTTGCTACTTTCATCCCCTTTAAACACAGCCCCCACCCCCACCCCCACCCCCACCCTTACCACTGACAGTTTGGTAATCCTGTGGAGAGTTTTCCTCAGAGGAAACTTATTGCTGTTGAACATGTGGAAGATCCTACTGTCACCATGTTATCTGTGCGTAATAGTGCACAATTTTATTTGCCGTTACAATGATCCATAAACACTTTGGCCAGACTCTATAAAAAGGAAATTACTTATGCAGTCGTTGTGGACACAGACACCGGGGGAGGACTGGCAGGAATAAACGATCCTGGGATCAGGAGAGTTGAAGGGGTGGCAAAGATACTGCGTGAGATGAATTTGAGTCACAAATTGTACCTGAAGCACATAACATATCTATCATTCAGTGAGACTTACACTTCCTGAGCGTATCATTATCTCCAATGTCCATCGTGAATAAACCATGAATCCATAAATCTTCTTAGAAATCTGTCATAGTTAGCCACTATGCCCCCTGATCCTTTTGTGCTCTTCTGTATCTGCCTTCCTCTGTGTTTCCTGGCGGTCCCCTGTCCATCTTGTTTGTGTATGTGTGTGTGTGTGTATGTGTCTGGGTTCTGGGCTGGTTTCCAGATCTCCCGGCTGCTATTGATTACCGGCACACCTGATCATCATCATCATCATCAACCACCGCAGTTATCTACCGGGCTCATCCACACTTCCAGCGCCAGATCGTCTTCGTACCCAGTACGCGCTATACGTAACGGCTCACGTAAGAAACCTTTTTGAAGTTTACCTGTACTTACTTTATGGTAACCTTGTCTCTCTCCGTCATAGACCTCTGTGCTGCCGGTGATCACTTCCTTGTTCCACGGCCATCGGACTCTAGTCCCAGTCTCATCGTGTCTTCACCCGATCAGCCCAGCTTTCAACGACGCCAGCCAGCCCAGAACCCGCTTCCCCGGTCTCCGCTCAAAGCACCATCCTCCAGCCTCCGTCCAGTCCGGTCGAGCTCTCCGTACAACAACGCACTTCGCCAGACACGCCGCTGTCTCCTGATCCATCTGCACAATAAAACTGTTCAGACCTTGATCTGCTCTGTCCGTGTGTCCTGCTTTTGGGTGCCAAGTTTGTTCCACATAACAAAATCAGAAGAAAACTTGAAAAGAAATGGCGCTCCAACAACCTGGAAGAATCTTGTTTAGTTTGGCAAGATAGTTTTAAAACATATAAGAAAGTCTTCCGTAATGCCAGAGCAGCTTACTACTCATCATTAATAGAGGAAAATAAAAACAACCCTAGCTTTCTTTTCAGCACTTGTAGCCAGGCTGACAGAGAGTCACAGCTCTATTGCGCCATGCAATAATAATAATAAATAATAAAACTTTATTTATAGAGCATTTATCAAAACAAGGGTTAGGGTTAGGGTTAGGGATAGACGAGATATAAAGAAATAAAATACATAAAATACACAAAAGCAATAAAATAAACAGTAAAATAAACAGCCAGTTCAGGTAAAATCAGGATCTGCTTTCTGATAAAAATGTGTTTTGAGAAGAGACTTAAACGAAGACACTGACTCAGACAACCTCATTTCTTCGGGCAAGTTGTTACCGTTCTGCATCACTAAGATTTAAAATAGATCGTATTTTTGCAATGTTTCTGAGGTGATAAAAACATGATTGGACAAGCTTAGTGATATGTTGCTCAAAACAAATTGCTATCAAACAGGATTTTCTTGCAACAGGCATGATATGTTGTGACAGGTTACCAGTAGATGGCAGTATTTGTTTAGTGATGTGTTGGGGCCCAATAACAAGGATTTCAGTTTTATTTGAGTTGAGCTGAAGAAAATTTATCGACATCCAATTTTTTATGTCAGACAGGCAGTCCTGCAGAGAACTCAGCGTACTGAGGTCAGTGGGCTTGACAGGGAGGTAAAACTGTGTGTCATCAGCATGAACAATGAAAAGAAATACCATCTGCGGATTACATCACCCAAAGGAAGCATGTACAAGGAGAACAGTATTGGTCCCAGAACTGAACCTTGAGGCACACCGTACTTGATATGGGAAAAGGATGACATGGAGTTATTAATGCTGACACAGAATTTCCTATTGGACAGATAAGATGAGAACCAGTCTAGTGCAGTGCCAGATATGCCCACCCAGTGCCTCAGTCTATCTAAAAGAATGCCATGATCAATTGTATCAAAGGCAGCACTTAAGTCCAACAGCACAAGAATTGAACACATGCCTGCGTCTGCATTCATTAAAAGGTCATTGGTGACTTTGAGGAGGGCTGTCTCAGTGCTGTGGTGTTGACGAAAGCCAGATTGGAACTTTTCAAAGGTATTATTGTTTTCCACAGCAGCAAGAAGCTGCTTAGATATAATTTTTTCGAGAATCTTCGAGATAAAAGGCAATTTGGAGATGGTTTCAGGAGTGTGGGATCAAGCCCAGGTTTTTTTAGGACTGGCTGGACACAAGCTGTTTTAAAGAAATCAGGGACGCAGCCAGTAGACAGCGAGCTGTTAAAAATGATTTGTAAAAGGGGCACAATACAATCCATAACTTCGAATAAAAACCTAGTGAGAGGACACTCTCATAAGAGATATGATGTCTGCGAGTTCAGGCAGAGTAACAGCAGAAAAATTGCTCAAAGAATCCCTGAGCAGGTGATCCACATCTAAAAAGGCAGGATTAGAGGTGATATCAGATCTTATTAACTCCACCTTTCCAGCAAAGTGCAAAAGAAACTTTTCACAATCAGCATCACACTCAGCAGGGGCACAAGGAGAGGCAGGGTTAACTAAGTGATCCACAGTCTTAAATAGGAATCTGGGGTTGTGCTGATGGGCAGAAATAAGTGCAGAGAAACAGACAGATATGTTCTTGCATCCTTCACCATCCTGTTATAAAGGAGTAATAACTCTTTCATAGCCACAAAGTGGACCTGGAGACCTGATTTCTTCCACCTGTGTTCTGCTCTTCTGCATTTCTTTTTACAGCTTTGAATACTGTCATTTAACCATGGCTGTTTTCTAGTCTTTGAGTTTGGTCTATTTTTCAGAGGAGCTATGAGATCTAAGGTTGAAGAACACAGATAGTTAAAATAATCAACCAAATCGTTGGTGTTGGAGGGATTGGGAAACACACTGCCAGGAGGATTGAAGAGTGTACAGAATTTTATGGCACTATGCTCATTAAGGACGCGTGTGTACTTAGAGCGGGATAAGACAGTACTAGCAGCCTCTAATTCACAGTTAAAAACAATGCATAGGTGATCAGATACAAACATGTCCCTGATTTCCACAGATGGGGTTTTCAGGCCCAGACTAAAGACTAGGTCTAAGGTGTGGCCACAGGAATGAGTTTGGCCAGACACATGTTGTTGAAAGTTAAAAGAGTTAGTGATATTTAAAAAATCAGCAGCAAGGGCATTAGAGGAGTCATCAACATGAATATTAAAATCACCACAAAGAAGAATTCTATCATAATTTAACACAAGACTGGATAAAAACTCAGGGAGTTCCAACAAGAAGGAGCCAGCTGGTTTAGGGGGGCAATAAATAATAGCAAATATGACCAGGAGGGGGCCGCCAAGTTTAAACATGAGCACTTCAAAGGAGGAAAAATCATTGCAAGCTATGAGGTTACACTTAAAATGTTTCCTATAGACAGTAACAAGGCCCCCACCTCGACCACAGACCCTAGGGCGACTAAAGCAGACAAAATTTAGGAGGGCACAATTCAGCCAGCTGACTGTGATCACCAGGACGTAACCAGGATTCAGTTAAAATCATAAAATCTAAATCAGTAGAAGAGATAAAATCATTTAAAATAAACGTTTTGTTAAAGAGGGATCTTACATTGAGAAGAGCCATCTTAAAAAGTTTGTGCTGCTTCAGATTTGAGGTTGAGAGTGGAGGTAGGGTTCTGGCCCGGATCTTTATAAAGTTATTATTATTGCTGTGTCGGCTGTGTCTGTTTCACACTAAGGACCTATCCGAAATTACCACAGAAATGTTAAAAGTGGCACTAGAGGGATCCGGGCTCCAGATAGTATGTATAGCCCATCTATAGCCCTCAGTAGTAACAACTTCATGAGGTTCTTTAATAATAAAATTTTAACTATTAGAGAAAGAATTCCTCACGTCCTGCCCTCAACTGGTACCAATTTATCTTCAAACACGGGAACCTTATATTTTGACTGCTTTGCTCCTATTGACCTTCTTCAAACTTCCAACTAGGCTGCTTAAAGACATTTTACCCTTAGTTAGCACTTCTTTACCGGATATGATCAATCTGTCTTTATTAACAGGCTATGTACCACAGTCCTTTAAAGAAGCTGTAATTAAACTTCTTCTTAAAAAGCCCACTCTTGATCCAGGGGTTTTTAGCCAACTATAGACCTATACATATATATCTAACCTTCTCTTTCTCTCTAAGATCCTTGAGAAAGCAGTCACCAATCAGTTGTGTGACTTTCTAAATAACAATAGTTTATTTGAGTTTAGAGTGCATCATAACACAGAGACAACACTGGTGAAAATTACAAATGACCTTTTAATTGCATCAGACAATGGACTTGTCTCTGTACTTGTCTTGTTAGATCTTAGTGCTGCGTTCAACACCATTGACCATCACATCTTATTACAGAGACTGGAACATTCAATTGGCATTAAAGGAACTGCACTAAGCTGGTTTAAATCCTATCTATCAGATCGATCTCAGTTTCAGAAATACTTTATTAATCCCCGAGGAGAAACTATCTTGCTACAGCAGCTCACTATCATGTCAGTGCACAGGAATAGAAGCACTAGCAAAACATATAATACACTATAATACAGGTCAGAAAATAAATTAAGTACCAAGTGGGTATAAGTATAAAATAAAATAAGTGTGAAGTACCAAGTGGGTTTACCGGTTGATGATAATAATATGGTATAAGGTAATAGTGCATGAACTGTCAAGTTAAGGGTAGCTTAGGATGAGACGGAGGATATTGCACAGCAGTAATAGAGGTATGATTAATATCAATATCAATAAATAGGGAATTTTAAACTAAAATATTGCACAGGAGTATTACACAGAATATTGCACAATTATGTCAAGTATTGTAAAGATGTAATGATCAATGTCCAGTTTAATGACTTAGGGTCATATAGACTAACACATAGAGGGAGGAGTTAAAGAGTTTGATGGCCACAGGCTGGAATGACTTCCTGTGGCGCTCTGTGGTGCTTTTTGGGGGGATGAGTCTTCGCTGAAGGTACTCCTTTATTTGACCAGTTCGTCATGGAGTGGGTGGGAGACACTGTGCAAGATGGCATGTAGTTTGGCCAGCATCCTCCTCTCTGACACCACCGACAGAGAGTCCAGCTCCACCCCCACAATGTCACTGGCCTTACGGATCAGTTTGTTGAGTCTGTTAGCGTCCGCTACCCTCAACCTGCTTCCCCAGCATGCAACAGCATACAGGATAGCACTGGCCACCACAGACTCATAAAATCCTCAGCATTGTCCGGCAGATGTTGAAGTAGACCTCAGCCTCCTCAGAAAATAGAGGCAGCTCTGGCCCTTCCTGTAAACAGCTTGAGTGTTCTTAGGCCAGGCCAGTTTATTGTCCATGTGTACACCCAGGTACTTGTACTCCTCAACAATGTCCACACTGACCCCCTGGATGGAAACCGGGGTCACTGGTGCCTTGGACCTTCGTAGATCCAAAACCAGCTCCTTAGACTTTGTCGCATTGAGCTGCAGATGGTTCTGCTCACACCATGAGACAAAATTACCCACCACAGCCCTGTACTTAGACTCATCACCACTGCTGATACATCCCACCACGTCATCAGAAAACTTCTGAAGGTCGCAGGACTCTGTGTGGTAGCTGAAGTCCGTGGTGTAGATTGTGAAGAGGAAGGGAGAGAGGAGAGTCCCCTGAGGGGCCCCAGTGTTGCTGACCATGCTGTCCGACACACAGTGCTGCAGGCGCACTGCTGCAGTTTGTACATGTTAATGGTGAGTCCTCCGTGCATGCCAAAGTTAGTCACGGAGTTCCACAAGGTTCTGTGCTTGGACCGATTCTATTCATCTTATATATGCTTCCTTTAGGCAATATTATTAGAAAACACTCCATAAACTTTCATTGTTATGCGGATGATACCCAATTATATCTATCGATATCTTTGCAGTGGTCTTTGCATTGTGCCTCCCTCTCCCAAAAGTAGAATGGGAGCCAGAGCCTTCAGTTATCTCCTCTCCTGTGGAATCAGATCCCAGTTTGGGTTCGCGATGCAGACACCATCTCCACATTTAAGAGTAGGCTTAAGACTTTCCTCTTTGATAAAGCTTATAGTTAGGGCTGGCTTGGGTGAGTCCTGAACCATCCCTTAGTTATGCTGCTATAGGCCTAGACTGCTGGGAGACTTCCCATGATGCACCTCTTTCCTCAATCCTCCTCTCCATCTCCATTTGTATGCATTTTTATCCCATTACTGCATGTTACTAACTCGACATCTCTCCCGTAGTTTTGTGCTTTCTCGTCTCTCTCCTCCTGTTGCTTTCAGAAGGTATTTCTACCTCCAGAGCTGCAGAGACTGGATCTGTGGTTGTGGGCCACCTGCTGCCCCTGTGTTCCTGCTCGACAACTGCTACTACAATTGTTGTTATTGGCTCTGTTACTAATGTTGTCATTATTATTCTTATAGCTGTCATTCCTATTATTATTATTAACTTATTAATATTAACATTACAATTACATTTCTACTATTTTTAAAATTCTGTTATTATTATTGTTTTCATTATTCCTATGACTGTCATTCTATTATCATTAATTTATTAATATTAATATTACCACTACCATTACATTATTACTATTTTAAAATTCTAGGTGGTATTTGCATTGTGCTTCCCTCTCCCCTATTGAATTTAATTGAAAATCATAGAAAAAAGATGCTTCAGAACTTTAATTTTCTTCATTATCAAAGTAATCCATTGTTAGTTGTCTGTACATCCATGGGTACACTGCAAACAGGAGCTGCTAATACCTAATTCGGCATACTTTTAATGGTGCCAATTTGCTAACATATGAACAAATATGGGCTTAAAAAACCACTGGGCTGTAAAGAGAATAGCAGCACCTACCTGTAGCTGACATTACAACAGCCCATTTCATGAGCTTTTACGGGGTCTTGCTCTCCTGATGGTTTTCATTTTCTCTTCATATTCGCTCCGAAATGTTGGTATTGCCATTTTTCCATCTGTCAGATTAGATGAAACATTTCTTCCATTCTTCCATTTTCAAAAGTCAATCTGATAAAATGCAGAAGTTTACAAAACTCATTGATACGCTGTAAAATACAAGAACGTCACTCCGGATGGAATTTAAAGGTGCTATTGATAACATTGATAACACACACACACACACACACCCCATTCCATTCCAGTGGTTGCCAGTTTGTTGGACAACCTGCATATTTCATGGTCGAGTGGAGTGAGACTCAGACTCAGTCATATCAAGTGATGAATCTTTCGTGATAGAGTAATGAATTCATTTTGCAACATATTAGCTATACATTAGCTATAGGTTTAGGTTACTTTGTGCAGTGGTGTTTCATTAGCTATGGTAATCTTAGGATATGGATAGCTAACTTTAGGTAACCTTTTTTCCCCCTCATTTAATAATTATAGGGTCCCTTTATTGCAACACTTACTGTAAAATGACATTTCAATTATCCTTACACTAGACATTAAGTAAATATTTACATTTTAATCCAATCAAAGAGTACAGTACAGCACATTGTAGGGATGATATTAAAACTCACAGTGCTCAACATTAGACACGGCAACAGTAAAAGTTGACGTTAACTAGTGTTAGCATTAGTGTAGTGTTGACCTAACAGTCGAAGTGTTTTCTTGCTGAAAACAAATCTCATAGCGGATTATAAAAAACAGCTGAGTGCCACACAGCAACAACAGGGAGAAAGGACTACTGTTTGATCATATAAGTATTTTCAGATTTTTATATTAACATGAGTACCGTAGCTGTTGAGCTCAACTCGGATGGCTACATGGCTAGCTAGCCACAAGTAAGTTACCTTAGCAAAGTGTCTTATAATAGGGCTAACATTAGAATGCAATATGAGATGACACCCTCAATAACAGTCACGTTTTGGATCTAAACAGTATAATGAGCAGATTAACAGTAGTTCGTAACTTTAATTTACCTTTGACATGACACATTGATAATATATTGGGATCCCACGTCCACTCGGTTCTTAAAGAAAAGCAACCGTCTTTCATAAGCGGACCAGTCCGCCATCGGCCCAGACAGACCAGTGACTGGTCAATCAAGTTGCCCTGCATAAACTTGTACTGGCAACAGAAATTCTGTACAGAAATGTGATTACCAAAGTCAGTAGAATTCATTGTCTGGGAACCATGAATGTCAAGTCGAGTCAAGTCACGTCAATTTTATTTATATAGCCCAATATCACAAATCACAAATATGCCTCAAGGGGCTTTACAATCTGTACAGCATACAACACCCTCTATCCTTAGACTGTGCGAAAGGTTGTGCCAATCTATCGAGTAGATGTTGCGATATTTCAAAGGATAAGTGAAAACTTTGACCTGCTGGTGGCGCTAGATGAAATGTCAGGGGATCACAAAATTCATTAGGGTTCATCCTTTGGGGATCATGAATATCTGTACAAAATGTCATGGCAATCCATCTAATAGTTTTTGAGATATTTCAGTCTGAAATACCAAACCGAACGGCGACCAACAGACAGAAAGCTGTAGGATGGAAGAAACAGAGAGAGAGAAAACAATGAGAGAGAGAATCAAATAAAGAGATAGTTGTAGAAATAGACAGACCTCATGGCACTTTGCTTATGTAATTCCAATGAGGCCATTTTAATGAATGGCAGACCTGTGTGCGTGTCTGTGAGCCAGGACACTAATTTCTTTTCATGTTTGAATAAACTCACTGACAGAGATAATGAAGAGAGGAAAAGATGTGGAGGTAAATATGAGAGAGAATGATAGAAAGAAATGGATGCTGAAGATTAATAGAGCACAGAAAAGCAGAAACTGTTCATTTCTTTTATCGTTGTCAGGAACCAGGTCAGCCGCCTCTTTCAATTCCTTTATCAGTTTAATTTACACATCTTTATCCATCCCCCCATCCAACCCGTTCATCTATCCAATGATGGTAATGAGGGATGGCGGGACAGAAATAAATGCAAAGTGATGGAGGCGAAAAAAGAGACACAGAGGCATAAAGAGAAAAAGACAAGCCATGGGCCAATGAACACTACTGAAACTCTGTGGATTATGGATAGGGGAGATGAATGACCGGAGACAGACATGCTGACACGCACACACAGAGTAGTGTGCCTGAGGTGTAATGGGCAGACTTATGTAACTGGATAAAACCGATAATGTCATCTTGTGTTGAAGATCATGTGATCATGGGAAAAACGATCGCTAGCTAACTTAATTACGATCAGATTTCACCTTAACTAAGCAAATTGGTAATGAGTTTTACTGCAGGAGATCACTAAAGATCCTGACATAACAGCAGGGGGTTTATAAGGCTGCTGATCAGTGGCTCAACAGTTTCATCTGGCTTTGTTGGGGAACAAATTACAACATGAATTTGTATCTTAAGAGCTTTAGTAGTCAGGCTCTTACACAATTCAGTACTATACAAGAGAAGAGGTCAAAGTTAGAATTTGGAAAAACAACAATTGATTTATTGTACACACATACAATGTTCATTCCTTGGCAGTGCTGAGTGGACTAGGCTATGCATGAGTAGTGGTAAAGGACCCCAGTGCTTGCTGAGTCGTTCTGCCTAATCCCTGTCCCTTTCCCTCATTTACCTGGCTAATACTGCCACCTTGTGGGAATTCAGTACAATTAGTCAAAAAACTTAAAATCCTAAGATTTACTGATATACGACATTGTGACAGTTGGTTACTTATGATATCCAGGTGTAAATTTCCATTTCTGTCAAGACAAATTGAATGAACTGCACAATATATTGAGTTATTTTCCTAGGCTGGATTTTAGTAATTTTGCTGTAGCGAATATGGTGACCTTTTTCATTGAGTCACATGACCTCTGGGTCACGAAACAGGCCCTGCCAGGACTCAAGGGTGACTCTAATTGACTCTAAACAACTGACCAGTTTACCAACCTAGCACTGACCCTTTTAACACTAGAACCGCCAACATTCCAATACCTCCTAGAACCGCCACAGAGTCATTTTTACCCTCTATTCGCAAACAGGTCATTTATAAAGTTATTCATTTTGAATAATAAGTAAGACTTGACAAAAAACTTTTTAAAATTCAGTTTATGATGTTTATTAATTTTACAATTGTGCTTTCTTTAATTGCAGACAGAAGAAATCAAATACATTCTTAAATTCAATAATAAACTGTAAAACCAATTAAAATGGGATATAGGCCCCAAATTAAATCATGAGCATATTAAAATAATTTAATCAATGTAGAAGAAGAACATTAGCTAAAATTGAAAAAAGATTTTTAATAATAAAGGGTTATTTTGTTTACGCTACTGTCAACAAATGAATGGAACTGGAGCTTCAGCAGAAATGCATGCACGCACTCTCCCTCTCTCACTCACACACTACTCACAATCAGCACACACTCCATAGACTTTCACGGTGCACTGTCAACAGCAGAGGTGTCCCATGGTGGTGATATGGTCAAGGTGGGTGGTCGCTCTATTAGGAGTAATTATAGGCTACATTAGATTGTGATGTTTGGTTTATGCCATAGGTAGAGTCACACATTTTTAAGTGTAAATTTTTAAAATTTTTAAGTTGTAGGAGCCTACCTGTCACCACAAGCCTAGGCCTTTTTTTCTGATGGGGTGGAGGCTCGTACTCCTCCTCAGATGAAGACAATTCATCAGGTGAAAATGATGGGTCAATCGCCATCGATATCTCTCCCCCATCAGATTCTCCCTCACTCATGTCCTGAAGCATTGACAGTGCCTCTTGGATATTTTTTGTTACAGTCAATTTCTTGTTTTTGCTATCTTTTAGTAAGTCTCTTGCTTTGTTTCATGTGCTTTGACCAAAGAGTAACTCGTTGTCTTCCTGTGTTCAGGTTCACCTTGCCTCTGGAAGTTTCCTGCCTGCTTGTCTCGCTCTCTGTCCCGCCTGCCACACTCTCAGCCTCAGCTAGACGGACCCCTGAAATCCACGTGTCTTCATCTACCCCTGCTCAGCTCACCCCACACTGGCTACCTCAGTCAGCTCACAGAACCCTTGTCACCGTCCATGCCGTCATACTCACTGCCGGCTTCCTGGAGTCCACTCCCTCTTCATTAACTAAAATAAAACTGTGTTCACTTCCAACAAACTCCGTCTCTGAGTCTGCATTTGGGTCCAGCTTTGTCTGTGTAACAGTAACATTCAAAACAAGGTATAAATAAACAAGAAACATTACAACAACACAAGTTTATTACAGTGTGCCCAGGCTATTTAAAGCATGTATAGCTGAGGGCACAATACTCCTTACAAAGGGCAATGAGTCTTGCAATGAGCAAACTGTTTGCAAATGTTTATTCAACATCTGTTGCATAACAGCTGAACCTTATATGGATTCAGATGTGAATTTCATACAGCATTCTACTGAGGCTGACAGATGAAGAAGAAGAACAAAATGAAGACTTTGGAGTGGCCTAGTCAAAGTCCTGACCTGAATCCTATTGAGATGCTGTGGCATGACCTTAAAAAGGCAGTTCATGCTTGAAAACCCTCCAATGTGGCTGAATTACAACAATTCTACAAAGATGAGTGGGCCAAAATTCCTCCACAGCGCTGTAAAAGACTCATTGCAAGTTATCGCAAACGCTTGGTTGCAGTTGTTGCTGCTAAGGGTGGCCCAACCAGTTATTAGGTTTAGGGGGCAATCACTATTTCACACAGGGCCATGTAGGTTTGGATTTTGTTTTCCCTTAATAATAACAACCTTCATTTAAAAACTGCATTTTGTGTTTACTTGTGTTATCTTTGACTAATATTTAAATTTGTTTGATGATCTGAAACATTTAAGTGTGACAAACATGCAAAAAAAAGAAATCTGGAAGGGGCAAACACTTTTGCACACCACTGTATATACACATCTATATATATATATATATATATATATATATATATATATATATGTAACCTAACACGGCAGCGGCGGATGGCCACCCACCATTGAGTCTGGTTCTGTCCAAGGTTTCTGCCCTCTTAAAGTAAGTTTTTCCTTGCCACTGTCGCCAAATGCTTGCTCATGGTGGGATTTGTTGGGTCTCTGTAATTAATATTATAAAGAGTTCGGTCTAGACCTGCTCTATAGGAAGAGCGCAATGAGATAACTTCTGTTATGAACTGACCACTTCCTTCAATGACCAAACAGGACATCAAAGCAGGTCAGAAAGATGATCCCGACATTGGGCTAGTTCTGCACTACAGAACACTGAACACCAAACCTGGTAGGACAGAGAGAGAACAGGGGAGAGCGAGTCTCTCTCCATCTAAAAGAGTGGAGGAGGTTGGTGAGTACCCTATATTGCAGAGTCCGGGATGGTCAGCATGGAGCCACTGAAAAGTTAGTGCTGTCCCAGAAGCTACAAAGGATGGTAAAAAATAGCTCTACATGATGAATCTGATTAGAGAACACTTTTACTGGCCTAGAATGTTTTAAGATGTAAAAGTGTGGTGTGAGCAGTGTGAGCGTTGCTGTCTCAGGAAGACCCCCACAGTAGGCCTCAGAGCTGCCCTTGTCAGCATGCATACCAATGCCCTCATGGAGCTCATTCTCATTTGTATTCATTTCCTGACACTGGAAAAAGTCTGTTGGTGGGGTTGAGAATGTGCTGGGTGTCACCGACCATTTCTCCCGTTTTGCCCAGGCCTACCTGACTAAGGACCAGAAGGCAACTACAGTGGCCAGGGTGTTGTGGAGGAAATTCATGCACCAGTCCATATCACCCTCAGGGAAATGGAACCACTGAGAGGTTCAATCGTACTCTGATGAACATGCTGGGCACCTTGGACCCCCACCTGAAGCCTCGCTGGCATGAGTATGTCGATACAATGACACATGCCTCTAACTGTGCTCAACATCTTAATATTATAAAGAGTATGGTCTAGACCTGCTTATAGGAAATGTGCAATGAGATAACTTCTGTTATGAATTGGCGCTATATAAATAAAATTGAATTGAATTGAACTGAACATAATTCCCCTGGCTACAGCCCATATTATCTGATGTTTGGCAGACATCCTAGACTTCAAGTGACCCGCCCTGTGAGTACAACAATTATGTTCAAAGTCTTCAGGACTGCCTGAAATATGCCTATGTTCAGGCTAACAAGAGCTCTCTTGGAATCATTAGTAGGGCCCTGCCGGAGGATCTCAAGCAGTGATCAGGCTAATTGGGGATTAGCAAATCTCAGATATAGGCAGGAGCCAGATCATTTAAGGCTTTAAAAACAAGCACTAAAATCTTAAAATCAATTCTAAAACTCACAGGTAACCAGTGAAAGGCAGCAAGGATCGGTGTAATGTGGTCATTTCTCTTAGTACGTCTTAAAGAGGAGAGAGGTGCATCATGGGAAGTCTCTGTAAATAATATTATAAAGAGTACGGTCTAGACCTGCTCTATAGGAAAAGTGCAATGAGATAACGTCTGTTATGAATTGGCGCTATATTAATTAAATTGAATTGAACTGAACCTTGTACATGCTCTTGCGTGTACTCTGAGTACTAGAAAAAGAAAACAGTTAATAAGTCCAATTAATTAATTAATTTTGACCCATTTTGCATAAAATTGCCCATTCACACTTCATAGCCTATTGATGCCTTTGTATCACAGCCTTATAAGGACAGGATTAGTAAAAAGCTCCCCTGAATCTGGAGGACAGAATCATATTTCTTATTTTTCGTGGCACAATGGAGTGAAGAAAAGCAAATTAGGACATTATGGGGGGTGTGGGTGCACTCTGGTATCACCATACCTATGCGGACTAAATGTTCTCACAAGGTCAGAAAGATAAAGAAAATCAGCTAAAGATAGATGCTTTGGTGGTCATTTAGAGGGATTTTTAGTTGCAACAAGCAACTAGTTTATGTCACTGTGCTGGCCAGATGGTCAAAAAAATGGAATTGTGTGTGTGCTGTGCAACTTTATTGTACGTCACAAAGACTCAGTGAGTCTAAGGGCCCGGTCAGATGGTCATTTGAAACACTGAATTCAGTTCCTTTAAAAAGAATCAATGAAATCAGTGGATTTTTTCACAGCAGCAAAGTAAATCTGTCCAAACTTTTGCCTCAAGTTTAACTTTAATAACAAGCAAAATCATGTCGAAATTGTTGTAAATTAAAAGGGAAGTTACAGTGGGGCCTAGGTTAGAAATACAGTATATGCTCAGTAAAGCACTTGATGTGTATTTGACAGTTTGTGTGTTCACCAGTGCCTGTGTGCCTGCGCTCTAAGTTTCAGTCTCGAAATTTCCACTGACTCCAATGACTTTCTCTGACTATGCTTATTTGTCAGTTTTGTGAAGACATACATAACATCTCTCTCTCACACACACACACGTAATGGCAAGAACAAACAGACTCTCTGATGTAACATATATATATGACTCTTTAGGTATCAGGCACATACTGTAACTGTTTGGCGTCAATAGTGATCTGTGTATGATTGTTTGGACTACATGATGAGAACAGTTAATTGATAATGATGATACAGAACTATAAAACATTCTATTGACTGTTATGTCCAGGCTTCAGGGACACTCTTCTCCCTGGGCCCGACCCTGAAGACAAATAACTGATGCTCCTTTCTCTCTGGACTCATTCAGAGCAGATTATACTGATGTATGTTTTGCTGCTGTGAGTCCGTCTGCAGACGCTTGAAGTAAACCTTTAGAAAGACAAGTGGTTGCCTTGAGTGTTTCTTTATTCTGCAGAAATTGCCACTACACACACAAGAACACCCTGTGGCCCTGTGGACTCAGTGATGTGTACGAAGGACACAGCATGGACAAGCTTTCTGTATGGAAAGCTATTATATCGCCTCCTATAGGGACAAGAGGAAACAATTACATTTTATTTATATAGTGCCAATTCATAACAGAAGTTATCTCATTGCACTTTTCCTATAGAGCCAGGTCTAGACCGTACTCTTTATAATATTATTTACAGAGACCCAACAAATCCCACCATGAGCAAGCACTTGGCGACAGTGGCAAGGAAAAACTTCCTTTTAACAGGCAGAAACCTTGGGCAGAACCAGACTCAATGGTGAGCGGCCATCCTCCGCTGCAGAGTTGGATGAGAGAGAGACAGAGAGAGAGAGTAAAGTAATAATAACACGAATGATGGTCATAGGAATAATGATGACAACAATAGTAACAAGGCCAACAACAACAACTGTAGTAGCAATTGTCAAGCAGGAACACGGGGGCAGCAGGTGGCCCACAGCGACAGATCCATTTTTTGCAGCTCCAGAGGTAGAAATACCTGGTGAAAGTGACAGAAGGAGAGACGAGAGAGACGAGAAAGCACAAAACTATGGGAGAGACAAAGAGAAAATGTTAAGTCAGGAACATGCATTAATGGGATAAAAATGCATATAGATGGAAAGGGAGAGGAGGAGAGAGAAGAGAGGAGAGAGGTACATCATGGGAAGTCTACCAACAGTCTAGGCCTATAGCAGCATAGCTAAGAGATGGTTCAGGACTCACCCAAGCCAGCCCTAACTATAAGTTTTATCAAAGAGGAAAGACTACTCTTAAATGTGGAGATGGTGCCTGCCTCCCGAACCCAAACTGGAACCTATTTCCACAGGAGAGGAGCTTGATAGCCAAAGGCTCTGGCTCCCATTCTACTTTTGGAGACTCTAGGAAGATGAGGAGAAGGATTTTAAATTCTATTCTGGATTTTACAGGGAGCCAGTGCAGTGCATCCACATAACAATGAAAGTTTATGGAGTGTTTCCTAATAATATTGCCTAGAGGAAGCATATATAAGGTGAATAGAATCGTCCAATCACAGAACCTTGTGGAACTCCGTGACTAACTTTGGCGTGCATGGAGGACTCACCGTTAACATGTACAAACTGAGATTGATCTGATACATAGGATTTAAACCAGCTTAGTGTGGTTCCTTTAATGCCAATTGACCACCAGTGCTGTCTCTGTGCTGTGATGCACTCTAAATCCTGACTGAAAATTCTCAAGTAAACTATTGTTATTAACAATAGTTAACTATTGTAACTATTGTTCTAACTATTGTTAGAAAATCACACAACTGATTGGCGACTGCTTTCTCAAGGATCTTCGAGAGAAAGAGAAGGTTAGATATAGGTCTATAGTTGGCTAAAATCCCTGGATCAAGAGTAGGCTTTTTAAGAAGAGGTTTAATTACAGCTACTTTAAAGGACTGTGGTACATAGCCTGTTAATAAAGACTGATCATATCCAGTAAAGAAGTGCTAACTAAGGGTAAAACGTCTTTAAGCAGCCTAGTTGGAATGGGGTCTAAGAGACAGGCTGATGGCTTAGATGAATTAATCGTGGAAGTTAGTTGAAGAAGTTCGATAGGAGCAAAGCAGTCAAAATATATATCAGGTAGCAGCATAACTAAGGGATGGTTCAGGACTCACCCAAGCCAGACCTCACTATAAGCTTCTATCAAAGCGGAAAGAGAGTAGGAAGGAGGGGAAAAAATAGGAGAAAGAAAGGGGTGGGAGGGAGGGGCGCAGAACACGAGAGCGAAAGAGGAGATGGGTTAGCTGGGTATTTATGGCAATGCCGGAAGTGGCGTGATTGAGGTGTGGTCCTGCTCCTGAAACTCTGATAAATAGCTCCAATTCACTAGCAAGGACCACACCATCAACAGATGCGTTTAAATGATTTATTAACGACAACGAAAGATTATGAGCGAAGCTTGAACTCTTGTACTTCTTCGGCCTGTTGCTGCGTTGTGGGGAAGCTTCATTGGGGAATCCGCCATAGCACCCGGGCATGATGGATGCACAAAAGCCTCCAGTTACTTGAGACAAGTTGGAGTGGGTCTCAGATCTTTGAGATCTGAATGAATGTAGCAGTGATTTGCTTGAGAGGACCAACGGCCCATGATTTGTATTAAGTGCTTGGGGATGGCATTGCAAGAGCCGAGGTGGCAGCTACGAAGTCATTCCTGCCTGTGGCCATCAAACTCTTTAACTCCTCCCTCTAAGTGTCAGTCTATATGACCCAAAGTCACTAAACTGGACATTGGATCATTAACATCACTGCAATACTTGAAATAATTGTGCAATATTCTCTGTTTAATACTGCTGTGTAATATCCACGGTCTCATAATAATCTTAATAAGCTACACTTAACTTGACAGTACTCATTATTGCGCTATTACTTATTACTTATATTATTACATTGTATTATTATACCATACATACTTATCATCAACCTCTAAATCCACTTTGGTACTTACACTTATTTAGCTTTTATACTTATATCCACTTTGTACTTAATTTATCTTACCTGTATTATAGTGTATTATATTTTGATTTGCTTAGTACTTCTATTCCTTTGTGCATTGACATGATAGTGAGCAGCTGTAACAAAAGAGTTTCCCCTCTGAGATCAATAAAGTATTTCTGATTCTGTATTTCTGATCTGAAGGTGGCAAGGACTTGAGCTGGCTCTTGGCAAAGATGTCCTCTGAGAAGTGAAGTTATCTGAGGATGGCTGGAGGCCAGACCCAGGCTGCCGGTTAGGAGTTTAGAGAAGCTAAAGCTGCTAGAGTAAACTTTTGATGGTATGTGTTTTGATGGCCATCACAAAATGGGTGTAGGTAACAAAACAGGTCTTAGTTACAAAATCGAAGGACGGGTGGTTATGTCGTAAAGGTAGCTGAAACTCTTCCAAGCTGACAAGTAAGACGAGACGGTTGAGGGTGATATGCTGTTGATGATATCTCCCAGAGGGGCTGAGCCTCTGAACTTCTGAAATGAGAAACAGGAAAGAGTCAGCGATGGCGTTGGAATGACCAGAAACATGAGCTGGGGAGAGAACATGTAGGTATGTATTGGAGTGCCATGTTAGGCGCGCATGAACGGTATGATAGATGGGGTGTTGGAGCAAACTTTGATTGTGTCTATGTCTGCAAGGGTGCCAAAGTATACAAAGATGGACTTGCAGGACCAATACGCGGGACGAATATATTATGCAGATATTATGGGGTAGATTTTGAAGAGAGTGGAGGAAGTGACCTGGCATTCACTTGCGAGCTCCAGGGCCATTCTACTGCGAACCATCTTCCATTGTAGAAACCCCCAAACCCGACAGAAGGAGCAGGGTCAGTGTACAGATGGATGTCATGTGGGTTAGTCAGTTGTAAATCGTAGAAGAAGGTGATGCTGTTCCATTTGCGAGAAGGTTGAACCAAGCACTGAGTTCGGCATGGCTTGTCCAGGGAGATGGAACGGTTAGTTTATTCTCTCAAGATGGAAAGCGTTTTTTATAGCGTAAGTGAGAGATAAAGGCTCGCCCTTGGAGAATGATGCGTAGGTGAAGTTGAGGTGACTTAGGAGGGAGAGAAGTTGGCATTTGGTGCAGCATGGGGCAAGGAGGAAATTGGCTTTGTATGGGTGGGAATAGAGCAGGAAGAGGCTGGGTGAGATGTGGCACCACATGTGGCGCATGGTAGGGCTGCAGAGGTGGCGAGGATGCGGCGGTAAATTTTATTTACAAGTGTGCCCCAGCATGTGTCCTCATTGACCTGCTGAAGATGGGCTGCGGCTTTGGAGGCAAGAGTGGATGTGATATGGTAGAAACCATTGCCTCCAAAACAGAGGGCCAGATTATGGATGATGGCCATGTAATTGTCCATTTCCTGCCGGCAGGTGGTAAATTGTGAACAAAATATGCCTCTGAAGAGATATAAAGCATAAGTGAACTTGTGCATAAGTGACGACTCCTCCATTGTTGGATGCATTAATAAAGACAGTGAGGAGGAGTACAGATAGAGAGCTTCAACAATCACCTGAAGCTCAATATCAGCAAAACCAAAGAGCATCCACCTGCATCGCTGCCAGCTTCTCACCCAGCAGGGCTGGTCGGATGGTGGTGAAATAACTGGAGAAGTCACAAAACATGATCCTCACCGTGCTTGCCGGCTTGTCCAGGTGGGTGTGGATGCGTTCAGCAGGAAGATGATGGCATCCTCAACTCCCAGCCGGGGCTGGTAGGTGAACTGAAGGGGGTCCAGGAGGGGTCTGACCATGGGCCGCAGCTGTTCCAGTACCAGTCTCTCCAGGGTCTTCATTTTGTGGGAGGTCAGTGCCACCGGTCTGTGGTCCTTGGAGCCACTGGGACGCGGCATCTTCGGCACAGGAACGAGGCAAGATGTCTTCCACAGAACAGGGACCCCTTTGAAGACTCAGGCTCAGGTTGAAGACATGTTGAAGGACTCCATATAGCTGGGGGGCACAGACTTTTAGCACCCCGGGGGGTGCTCTTCATGCCGCTCCAGACCTCTCTCATGTTGTTCTGCTGGAGTTTCCGCTCCAGCTTCCTCCTGTACTTCTCCTTGGCCTCCCTGATCTTCACCTTCAGGTCGGCCTGGATTGCCCTCACCTCCTCCCTATTACCATCAGTAAAGGCCCTCCTCTTGGCATTCAGGATGTCCTTGATGTCCTTTGTTACAAACCGGTTTGTTATTTGGATAACAATGGACCACCTTAGTTGGGACATTGCAGTCGACACAGAAGTTAATGTAGCCTGTAATGCACTCAGTGAACCCATCAATGTCCTCTCCATGAGGTTCACAGAGTGCATCCCAGTTTGTCACTTCAAAACATTCCTGCAGTGTCCTTGACGTTAGCATACAGCAGGTCCAGTGTCCTCTCCTCTCTAGTAGGACAATTCACCTACTGTGTGAAATTAGTTAGTGTTGTTGAAACACTCACATGGTTGAAGTCATCCGAGATTAATATGAGTTCACTCGGGTGTTGAGTCTGGAGTTGTGCTATGGCGGTGTGAATGGCGTTGCACGCCCATGCCAGGTTACCAGAGGGGGGGATGTAAACAGCCACAACAATGGCATGTGAGAATTCACGTGGCAGATAATATGGCCAGAGTCCCACAGCTAACAGCTCAATGTCCGGGCTACAGATACTCTGCTTGATAGTATCGTGACCAGGGTTACACCATCTGCCAGAATAGCAAGCCCGCCACCTTTCCGCTTACCGTTCCCAGTGTGATCCCTGTCAGCCCAAACAGTCTGAAAGCTGTCGATGGAAACGTTATGATCCGGGATATCCTGGTGTAGCCATGTCTCTGAGAAGCACATCAAACTACACTCACAGAACTCCTGACTCCGGGCTAACGCCGTTAGCTTGTCCATTTTATTTGCCATTGATCTCACGTTGCCCATTACAAGAGAAGGCAGACATGGCTTAAATCTCTTGTTCTTAAGTTTCTTTTGTTTCTTCGCCGCTTCATTCCACCTCTGCATCTTCGGTGTGTCCTCCTTCAGATCTCACTGGGGACATGGGTTGTCCTGGGCGCCATGCCGCTCGGCTTCAGCGCGATCAGCTGTTCCCTGGTGTAAACAATGCGGCCAAACAGCTGTTCTGCAGCGGTGCCCTGACCGAGTAGCAGGAGAAGAAGTTCCACGGCGAAAAAAGTACTAAAACACTCTCTACTCTCATTTTCGTAAAAAGCGTAGTTTAAATTATACTTACACACAAGTTACTCAAGTTTGGAAGAAAAAGGAAAGCTAAAAGTTGGAAAAAGTAAGACAACGAGACGGAGCTACGGCAACAGGCAGCATGCACGTTGGCACATGCGCACTACTCAAAAAGGTACAATAGCTTACGGGATGGTGAGGCAGGGAAAGGTCAAATCCAGGCAAAGCAGTCCAAACAGGCAAACAAATCCAACGGGTAGCAGGCAAGAATCCAGAAAACAAGCAAGGTTCAGGGAAACAAAGGAAAAATTCAAAAACACTGGGAGAACAAAAGGCTGGAACGCTTCTATATATAGATATATATAGATTTCCCTGTATTGCCCAGGATGAAAAAGCTAAATACGCTAGCCTTTATAGCTAACATTAGCCTTGTTATCCAGTGTGCCCATGCTTCATGAACACTTGCAGATGCAGCTGCTGCACAGATTGAAATTTAAAAAAAGTCACTGTAGCTGAGAAGCCCCCTCCCTGGCTCAGGTAAGTACATACTGTGAGTCAGGAGGAATTGGTGCTATACAGTACATGTCTAAATGTTTCTGTGTAGATGCTCCAGCAGTTTAGTGATGTATGATCTGAGTTGTTGAATTAAAATCCCTTTTCCCTCACATGTCTTCTGTAGTGATGCTGTGGTTATCCTGCTCCCTGGCTGTGCAGATCCTCTTATCTCAACTCAGGACATCCTTCAACAGTCTTCTGCAACAAACATTCAGCATTTACAACTGTTTTTATAGACATGTTTCAGAACAAGTTTGTCCACCATTTAGCCGGTAACCAATGTATTGTAGTTACAAATAGTTGCATTTGCATTTGTAAGATATTCACTTGTTTTATTGTCTTCAAGAAAGCTTTCAACTCTATTTGGCATGAAGGGCGTTGTGGTATAGGGGGCAAAATGTATAATCTGGTTAAATGTATTTGGAAAATAGATGTGGTCTAAAAATTGGAGACAAACAAACTGAATCCTTCACCCAGAGAAGAGGTGTTTGTCAGGGCTGCAACTTAAACCCGACTTTATTTAATGTATATATAAATGAACTGTACAGTTGGATCAGTGTGCTGCTCCTGGCCTCTCCCTCCTAGATAGAGTCTCTGTTTTACGCTTTTGACCTTGTTCTCCTGTCTCCTACTGAACAAGGACGACAGCAACAGCTGGACATAGTAGAAAGTACTGTCAGAACTGGGCCCTGGCAGTAAATATGAAGAAAACTAATGTCATGATTTTTCAAAAACACCCCAGAAGTCAGGAGAACAAATACCAGTTTACCATTAATAATCATATCATTGAACACAGTATGCGTTACACCTACCTTGGTATAACCATAACAGCATCAGGGAGTTTCAACATGGCAGTGAATGCACTAAAAGAAAAAGCTCGAAGAGCTCTAAATGCAATTAAGAGAACATTTTATAATTCCAATTAAAATGATGCTTAAATATTTGATAATGTCATCCAGCCCATTGCATTATATGGCAGTGAAGTCTGGGGTCCACTCGGTCATCATAGCTTTACCTGTTGGGACAAACATCCAACAGAATCTTTACACGCAGAACTCTGCAGATACATTTTACACAGAAAAACACCAACAGATGCATGTAGAGCAGAATTAAAAAGAGAGCGCTCACATGTCTTAATCACCTTAAATCCAGCCCTCTAGACACCCTCCATTCCAAATCCCTCCAAACCCAAAAGCTGAGCCCAGAAAAGAGTCCCCTATGTCAGTTGGTGCTGAGACTAACTGCCCCTCTCAGACATACAGCCCCATTTAATTGAATTGATTTTAAAGCAGTAACCAGTAAAACAGGTACAGAGTGTCTGAAGCAAAGGCACATGCAGCAGCCACTTTCAGCACATGCGCAGAGTAGAGTAGTGGCAGAAGTCAGAATCAGAATCAGAAATACTTTATTGATCCCCGTAGGGAAACTCTTTGTTACAGTAGCTTGCCTTTACGTCAGTGCACACAGGAGAAAGTACTAGAAAATGATATGATACACTATAAACACTATAAAACAGGTCAGAAAATAAATTAAGTATCATGTCGGTATAAGTATAAGATAAACTAAGTGTCGAGTACCAAGTGGGTTTACTGGTTGATGATGAAGTACAGTATAAAATACAATGTAAATATGTAATAAGTAATAAGCGGAGCTGCATGTACTGTCGAGAGTAATAGAGGTATATAGTATCAGTAACAATAAATAAGAAAAACTAACATGGGAAAACTAATATTGCACGGGAGTGGTACACAGAATATTGCACAATTATTATTAATTATGGCAGAGATGTAATGCTCAATGTCCAGTTTAGTGACCTAGGGTCAAACAGACTAACACTTACAGGGAGGAGTTAAAGAGTTTGATGGCCACAGGCAGGAATGACTTCCTGTGGCGCTCTGTGGTGCTTTTTGGTGGGATGAGTCTTCCACTGAAGGTACTCCTTTGCTTGACCAGCACGTCATGGAGCGGGTGGGAGACGCTGTCCAAGATGGCGTGTAGTTTGGCCAGCATCCTCCTCTCTGACACCACCGCCAGAGAGTCCAGCTCCACCCCCACAATGTCACTGGCCTTACGGATCAGTTTGTTAAGTCTGTTTGCGTCCGCTACCTTCAACCTGCTGCCCCAGCATGCAACAGCATGCAGGATAGCACTGGCCACCACAGACTCATAGAACATCTTCAGCATTGTCCAGCAGATGTTGAAGGACCTCAGCCTCCTCAGAAAATAGAGGCGGCTCTGGCCCTTCCTGTAAACAGCTTGAGTGTTCTTGGTTCAGTCCAGTTTGTTATCTAAGTGTACTCCCAGGTACTTGTAGTCCTCCACAATGTCCACACTGACCCCCTGGATGGAAACCGGGGTCACTGGTGCCTTGGCCCTCCGTAGATCCACAACCAGCTCCTTTGACTTTGTCGCATTGAGCTGCAGATGGTTCTGCTCGCACCATGAAACAAAGTTACCCACCGCAGCCCTGTACTCCGTCTCATCACCACCGCTGATACATCCCACCACAGCAGAGTCCTCAGAAACCTTCTGAAGGTGGCAGGACTCTGTGTGGTGGCTGAAGACTGTGGTGTTGATGGTGAAGAGAAAGGGAGAGAGGACAGTCCCCTGAGGGGCCCCAGTGTTGCTGACCACGCTGTCTGACACACAGTGCTGCAGGCGCACGTGCTGTGGTCTGCCAGTCAGGTAGTCCACAATCCAGGACACAAGGGGGGCATCCACCTGCATTGCTGCCAGCTTTTCTCCCAGTAGGGCAGGCCGGATGGTGTTGAAAGCACTGGAGAAGTCAAAAAACATGATCCTCACCGTGCTTGCCAGCCTGTCCAGGTGGGTGTGGATGCGGTTAAGCAGGTAGATGATGGCGTCCTCAACTCCCAGCCGGGGCTGGTAGGCGAACTGAAGGGGGTCCAGGAGGGGTCTGACCATGGGCCGCAGCTGTTCCAGCACTAGTCTCTCCAGGGTCTTCATTATGTGGGAGGTCAGTGCCACCGGTCTGTAGTCCTTGGAGCCACTGGGGCGTGGCGTCTTTGGCACAGGAACGAGGCAAGATGTCTTCCACAGAACGGGGACCCTTTGAAGACTCAGGCTCAGGTTGAAGACATGTTGAAGGACTCCACATAGCTGGGGGGCACAGGCTTTTAGCACCATCGGGGCCTGCAGCCTTGCTTGAGTGGAGCTTCATCAGCTGTCCTCTCACCTGGTCAGCAGTCAGGCACACAGCAGAAGTTACAGGTGGGGGAGGGGGGGAGTCGTCGGTCTGGAGCTGAGTTAGAGGGGGGATGAGCAGGAGCCGGTGTGTCGAATCTGTTAAAGAACAGATTAAGTTCGTTGGCCCTGTCCAAGCTGCCTTCAACTCCTCTGCTGCCAGTCGATCTGAAGCCAGTGATGGTCTTCATGCCGCTCCAGACCTCCCTCATGTTGTTCTGCTGGAGTTTCCGCTCCAGCTTCCTCCTGTACTTCTCCTTGGCTTCCCTGATTTTCACCTTCAGGTCGGCCTGGATAGCCCTCACCTCCTCCCTATTACCATCAGTAAAGGCCCTCCTCTTGGCATTCAGAATGTCCTTGATGTCCTTTGTTACCCACGGTTTGTTATTTGGGTAACAATGGACCATCTTGGTTGGGACATTGCAGTCCACACAGAAGTTAATGTAGCCAGTGATGCACTCAGTGAGCCCGTCGCCATGAACACGGACGATGATACACGGACCCGACTTCCCTTTTTTGCTTCTCACAGAAACAAAAAACAAACGTTATATACAAAACTTATATACAGTATATTGGTGAATAAATAATAAGTCATAGAAATATGTCTATGCCCTCCCCCTGCCCTCTCACTCTCATTCAGACCGATTCAAACAGCCAGCCAGCAGCTCAGCAGAAACGTTTGTAATGTCCAAACCCCACACACAGTGTTGCCAACTTAGCAACCTTTCAGACCCTCTTAGCGACTAGCGGCAAATCTAGTGAGTTACTCAGATGAGAGAGCCTAGACAAATCTATCACATTGTAGGTGACAGAGAAGGAGAATAGGATGGGGTGGTAGAGAACAGAGTTGCAGCAGCCACTCATGAATGACACTTTTGATTTTGTATTTTTTAATAGGCTACTAACCCCCTTCCCCATTGCCAAACATATGAATTATCTGTAGCATTGTATTTATTTTGTTTGTCTGTTTGTTTTAATATTAATTTAATTTAGTTCTTGTAAATGTTGTCATGTTTTGAGCTACTTTTGATTGTATTTATTGTATCTCTTACAAATCATGATATGTTATTCCACTTTTTTTCAGGCAGTGATGTCAGATTGTAAATTAATTTTGTTATTAAAATTTAAAATAAAAAAAAAATTGAAAAATGTGAAAAAGGTAAGAACTCAAAGGTGCTGGAATGTGATGATGTCACCAGCTTCCTTTGATGTTGGGTTTTATGAAACTACATGTAAATGTATGTGACTGGTCACAAACTCAGCCAGTCTCACAATACAGTCAGATCTAAACACACGTCGTGAACACAGGTAAGATACATGAAAGAGATACTAAATAAAATACTAAACGCTAAATAATAATTATACTAAATAATACAAAAACTAACAAATAGAAATGGCTTCTGCAAAAGTGACCATTTTGTTCAAGACTGAATGGGTCAGAATTCACTCAGAATTAAATCTGCCCAAATAAGCCAAAGTGTACAACAGGCAGGCAGTAGCAAAGAGAAATGATCTGCATCAGAAATACAGAGCAAAGGACAATCTCCTTAAGGCCCAGTGGCAGAAGATGCAGGAGGCAAAAAAAATTAAAGAGCAGGCCAGAGAGGAATATCTGGATTTGCTTGCTGCAGATGAGGTGGAATGTAAGAGACAGGACAGGCAGCAACAAGTTGACAAAGCCAATATTCAGCAGTTTCACCAGAACGGCAGTGCAATCCTAAGGAGTCATATAGAGAAGGAGAATGAGGCACTGATGGAACTGAAGATAAGAAAACAAAAAATGGCTGAAGATGAGGACCAGAAGTATGAAGAGATGATGCAGGCCAGACAGGAAGAAGCTCTGAGACAGGAGCAGGAGAAGGCCCTTCAGAGAAAGCGTCAAACCCTTTCTGTGGCAGAATATCAGGTAAGGCAAATGAAAGAAAGGGAACTGTTGAAAAGGGAAGAGAGACTGCAGAACAAGAAAGATGGAGAAATACTCCGGGGCCTTGATGAACTACATGGACAGGAGCAAAGAACTCAGGCAGAAAAAAAGCTGAGTCAAAGACAACTAATTTTAAACACCAACTGGAGGATATCTCCAGAAGAAACCTCAACACAGAAAGAGAGGTGCAAAGACTTAAGATAGAGGAGCAGAAAGCCAAACTTGCTCAGCTTGAAAGAGAAGAAAAGCTGCTGCAAAGAAAAAGTGAACAAGCAGAAAGGTTCAGGAAGCTCCAGATGACCAAACAGATTGTTAGGGACAAACTGGCAGCATCAAAGATGGAGCAGGCTACCATTACGGCTCTGAGGGAGAAGCAGAGATTTGCCAAGGATACGGCTACAAAAGAGGCTGAACTGGCAAAGCAGCAGAAAGAAAAGAAGGAGAAGAGCACTGCAATGCTTCAGTCTATTTCTGCCCACAGACAGAATAAGATACAGGAGAAACAGCAGAAGGAAAAGGCAGAGCATCAGAGAAACATGGACTGGCTTCAGGCTCAGAACGAGGCTGACAGGTTGTTCCTAGCAAAAGAAAAGTTGAAGGCTCAGAAGGCCAGAGAAGACAAAATCAATTTACATAACTTCAATGTCTCCCTGGCAGCTGAAAAACATGCCCGCCTGCTGAAAAGAGAGAAACATGATACTGCAGTGAAAAATGCAGAACAGACTGCTGTGAGGGAGAAGCAACTCCATCAGTATGTTTGGCAGGAACTCCACATTGCTGCAGGGAACCTAGGGAGCGAACGGTGTCAGGAACACCAGAAGGTGCAGCTCAGCTATAAAAAGACCAGTAAGGTCGCCATGGGGCAAACCTGCCTCCCACCCATTTACAATGCAGTTAAAGACACCTTAGCTGCAAAGGCTGCAACCAGAGAAGGGTATGGTAGCACTTTTAGCATAGAGGGGTCCAATTACTTCTCAGCAGATACCAGGGAGCCATTAGCTAGATATTCCAAGAATAAAAACCTCAGACTATTAAGCCGCAGGAACTGGAGCTCAAATAGGAAGAGATCAGGATGACTGACCTGTGACAGACCTGCCTCTCCTCTGCATCTGCCACCTTGAACTCCAGTGGGCCTGTGTAAAACCATCAATCACCCACCTCAAGCAGCGGTCCAAAAACAAATTATCTGGACCAGCCCGATCTCCTTAATTCCTGCCCTGTCACTTTGCGCTTTGAGTGGTCGGAAGACTAGAAAGGCACCATACAAGAACTGTCCATTTTACCTTACTCTCCAACATTCCCCTTCCTTTCACTCTTTTCTTCTGTCCTTTAATTTCAATCTCTTTTTATTTTTCTCTTATTTCCCTTTTTCAGGACACCATGGAGGCTCAGTGGCTAGCATTGGTGCCTCACAGGCAAGTTCTGGTTCAGGCCGGACCTTTCCGTGGAGTTTGCATGTCTCCACATGGGTGTGTGGGTTTACTCCGGGTGCTCCAGTTTCCTCCCACAGTTCAAAAATATGAAAGTTAGGTGAAATGGACACTTGAAATTAGCAATAATAATAATAATGCATAAATAATTAATAGAAATCAATAAAAATCCTGGACTTTTCATTTAAAATAATTTTTGATTGTTTTTAACTGAGTCATGTGACCACCACAAACTGAAATTTGTTACATGTTATAGCTTAACTAGAGTTAGATTAACTGGTGATGCTCACATGTATGTGTTGTGCTCTGGTTTCTTTGGTCACAAAAACATAATGCAATAGGGGAGAACTTGTTATATCTGTGCCTGTGTGATTGAACATTGGGGACATAAGTATATAACCTTTATTTAAGCAGATAGTCTCATTGAGATTAAGATCTCTTTTAACCAGAGACCTGAGTACAGAGAGAAAGAGATAACCAGAGACATCACTAAATAGATTCAGTTAAAAGTTTAAAATCAGCCAGTGGGATGAGGCATTCAAGTTTTACAAAGCACAAACATAAATTGCATCAAGTTGTTTTAAGGTAGAGGTAGATAAGGTACATATCTCCATAGTCAAGCACATTACATTACATTTATTATCCAAAGTGACTTATAATAAGTGCATTCAACCATGTGGATGCAATAATGATGCAAGTACATCACCTTCATCAAATGTGCTGAACTGCTTCAAGTGCTACATTTAGAAACAAAAAGAGATAGAGAAAGGTTGTTGTTTTTGTTGTTGTTGTTGTTGTTTTGGGCCAAAATGCAGTCTGAACAGTTTTCAGCCTTCGACGGAAGATGTGTAGAGTTTCTACTGTCCTGATGTCAATGGGGGGCTCGTTCCACCATTGTGGAGCAGTCGTTATTTTGCTGAGCGGTAGCTGGGCGCCGCTCGTAGTGAGGGAGTAGCAAGCCGATTGGCAGTAGCAGAGCGTAGTGGACGGGCTGGGGTGTTTGGTTGGACCATGTCTTGGATGTAAGATGGGCCTGAGCCATTTGCAGCACGGCAGATAAGTACCAGTGTCTTGAACTGGATTCGAGCAGCAACAGGTGGCCAGCGCAGGGTGCGGAGGAGCGGTGTAGCGGGGGAGAACTTGGGTAGTTTGAACACCAGCCGGGCTGCTGCATTCTGGATGAGCTGCAGAGGTCGGATGGCACATGCAGGCGCACCAGCCAGAAGAGAGTTGCAGTAGTCTAGGCGCAAGATGACAAGGACCTGGACCAGAACTGCACAGTCTTGTCGATGTTGAGCTTCAGGTGGTGTGCAGACATCCAATGAGAGAGGTCAGTCAGACACGCAGAGATTCCTGCTGCCACCTGGGTTTCAGACCGGAGAAAGACACAGCATTAGATGAGTGTCGTCTGCCTATGTGTGTGGTAGGCAAAGCCATGCCAGTGATTATCAGAACCAAGTGATTTGGTGTAAAGAGAGAAGAGGAAAGGACCCAGAACAGAACAGAGTGAGGCTCCAAGGTTCAGACACAAGTTTCCCTTTAAGTCCGGTCCTTGAGGTAGGTACAATAGAGTAGAAAAGGTGAGAGGGGATAGGGTCAAGAGGGCAGCTGGTTGGGCAGTGGGAGGTAACCAGGTTTAGTGCCTCATTGGGAGAGAGCAGTGAAAAGGAGGTTAGAGTAGGAGATGAGGAGGTGGACGTAGGACAAGAGGAGTCAGCAGGGGGGTGGAGAGATAAGGAGCATATGTCTTCTGTCTTTTTACAAAGCAGTTAACAAAGTTGCTCGGTAGAAGGGAGGAGGGAAGGGGGGTCAAGGAGGGTAGAGAAAAAGAAAAAAGTTTTTGGGGGTTGGAGAAGAAAGAATACATTTTGGATTGAATTAAAGAGTTTTTAGCTACGAGAGTGTCCATGGCAGAGTTGGGAGGCATGAGTGAGGAGTCAGGTGACGGGACAGCTGATAGGACAGATGAGGCAAGAGAGGTGGAAGACAAGGATCAAAGTTGCAGTGGATGAGGACAGTAAGAGAGATGTTTTAGAGTTTGAGGGAGGGGGAGATAGGATTTGAAGAAGTGGTCAGAGACATGAGGAGGAGTTACAGAGAGGTCAGTGGTAGAGCAGTTCCTGGTGAATATGAGTTCAAGTTGGTTATGGGGTGGAGCGGGTGGGGTAGATAAGATTATAGAGGTTACAGTGATGTTGTGAGTGGGTGTGTGGTCTATAGTATTTATGAGAAGAGTGGTGTACAGGAATGCAAAGTATACACATATGAGATGAGGAAAAAGCAGGTATATTGACAAAGTGAAAAGATACTTAGCCCTGACCCCTCATCTCACTTGTCCTCCCACGAAAGCCTCCTGCAATCGACGCCTTTGACTTTGTAGGGCTGAGTCTTCATATTTGTATGACCGGCTCTTCGTCTTCGTGTGCCCGACTCTTCGTCTTCGTATGCCCAACTCTTGGTCTTTGTATGCCTGACTGTTCATCTTTGTTTAATGAGGCTGCCACTTTAAACAAGGAGTGACTTGTTAAACACAAGTGCTGATTGCTCAACTGACTACAGAAGTGGTAACCCCCCTGTTAAGTAGTGATAGAATGAACCTGATGGTGATGGCCTGGCAATAGAAACTTGTTTTCACTGACAGCTCAACAAACAACCACCAGTTAACAGATCAGGGAACAGGTGTGATTTCTACAAATCCTAAACAGTTTTAAGAATAAGGTCTCTTAACCCTGCACCGGCTTCAGATTTGTTCACCACAACCCTAGCTGCAGTTAAGTAAGTAATCAGATAAAATTGTAATAAAATAAATCTAGGTTGGAGTGATAATATTGTTTATGTAGAGCGTAAATAGTAAAGGACCCAGCACAGACACCTTGTGGTAGCCACTTCTTTATAGACATTCAGTACAGATCACCTGTGTTCTATCAGACAAACATACATGAAACCAGTTCTGAGCAAAAACATTCAAGCCAAGACAGTGTAGTTTTATAAAGTATAATACAGTATCAAAAGCCTTACCATGATAAACAAACAGTGCAGCACAGTGCTGTTTCTTGTCCAGTGAATGTACAATATAATTTAGTACAACTGTAGTGGCAGCAATTGTACTATATCGTGGTCTAAAACCTGACTGATGTGGCTGGAGAATAAGGATGTACTTGTTGAGTTTCAAAAAGCTTTGCAAGGGGGTAATATATGGCGTGCATTTTCCATGCAAGAAACATTTCAGACTCGATCTGACAATAAAGTATCATCATCCAGTTTCACCAAAATTAGTGAATAAAGTTATAAACGTTGTGTGTTTTTGTACAGTAATCTCTGAGGCTCGGCCCCCAGAAACGCTGTGGCGTCTATCGTTTTTCAACACTAATTCTTGTCTCATTTGTAGTTTCATAAACAGTAAATTCATTGCCCCATATCGCTAGTTTCACCAAAATCAGTGAATACAGTCATAAAGTTGTGTTTTTGTAGAGTAATCCAGGAGTCAGTGAGGCCCGGCCGCCTTCTCGCCTTTCTGCCACAAGCGGACTACGCACATGAGCCAAGCAGCAGATGTTCAAGCAAGTGACGTCCGTAACTGAAGACCTGCCTTGATGAGAGCACTGACAGTTTGCATTTTCATTTTCATGTTGAGCCCAAAAGAGCGCGGTGACATCTAAATGCAAAGACTGGGGGCGCTGTTTTGCTTATTGCATTTAAATATTTTCCAATGTATAGCAGGTTAAGTCTTTGAAAATGAAATGCCAAACGCAGTTTTCATTTTCATTTTGTTAGAAAATTTTATTTTCACGTTAACCCCAAATGGCCCTCATTTGCGGTTAGCATATTCTCATTTCCGGTCACTGGTGTTTGTGTGTTACTAGTAGCGTATTTTTGCTGCTCTAGCTCATCACAGTTAATTTTGTTTGATTCTTTATTATAGTGACTAACTATCTGCTATACATTTAAACGTAAACTAGTTCTGCTCAAGCACTCATAACTCTCTCCTTCTTTTGACGACTTTCTCGCTAATCCCACAGTTTAGCGAGTGCTCACTGAGTGCATCACTGACTACATTAACTTCTGTGTGGACTGCAATGTCCCAACCAAGATGGTCCATTGTTACCCAAATAACAAACCGTGGGTAACAAAAGACATCAAGGACATTCTGAATGCCAAGAGGAGGGCCTTTACTGATGGTAATAGGGAGGAGGTGAGGGCTATCCAGGCCGACCTGAAGGTGAAAATCAGGGAAGCCAAGGAGAAGTACAGGAGGAAGCTGGAGCGGAAACTCCAGCAGAACAACATGAGGGAGGTCTGGAGCGGCATGAAGACCATCACTGGCTTCAGACCGACTGGCAGCAGAGGAGTTGAAGGCAGCTTGGACAGGGCCAACGAACTTAATCTGTTCTTTAACAGATTCGACACACCGGTTCCTGCTCATCCCCCCTCTAACTCAGCTGCTGTCGGCCCTCAAGCTCCTCTGAGTACTCTGCTCCCCCCTCCCATCAGGCTAACGGCCCTCTCCAGACCGACGACTCCCCCCCTCCCCCACCTGTAACTTCTGCTGTGTGCCTGACTGCTGACCAGGTGAGAGGACAGCTGATGAAGCTCCACTCAAGCAAGGCTGCAGGCCCCGATGGTGCTAAAAGCCTGTGCCCCCCAGCTATGTGGAGTCCTTCAACATGTCTTCAACCTGAGCCTGAGTCTTCAAAGGGTCCCCGTTCTGTGGAAGACATCTTGCCTCGTTCCTGTGCCAAAGACGCCACGCCCCAGTGGCTCCAAGGACTACAGACCGGTGGCACTGACCTCCCACATAATGAAGACCCTGGAGAGACTAGTGCTGGAACAGCTGCGGCCCATGGTCAGACCCCTCCTGGACCCCCTTCAGTTCGCCTACCAGCCCCGGCTGGGAGTTGAGGACGCCATCATCTACCTGCTTAACCGCATCCACACCCACCTGGACAGGCCGGCAAGCACGGTGAGGATCATGTTTTTTGACTTCTCCAGTGCTTTCAACACCATCCGGCCTGCCCTGCTGGGAGAGAAGCTGGCAGCGATGCAGGTGGATGCCCCCCTTGTGTCCTGGATTGTGGACTACCTGACTGGCAGACCACAGCATGTGCGGCTGCAGCACTGTGTGTCAGACAGCGTGGTCAGCAACACTGGGGCCCCTCAGGGGACTGTCCTCTCTCCCTTCCTCTTCACCATCAACACCACAGTCTTCAGCCACCACACAGAGTCCTGCCACCTTCAGAAGGTTTCTGAGGACTCTGCTGTGGTGGGATGTATCAGCGGTGGTGATGAGACGGAGTACAGGGCTGTGGTGGGTAACTTTGTTTCATGGTGTGAGCAGAACCATCTGCAGCTCAATGCGACAAAGTCAAAGGAGCTGGTTGTGGATCTACGGAGGGCCAAGGCACCAGTGACCCCGGTTTCCATCCAGGGGGTCAGTGTGGACATTGTGGAGGACTACAAGTACCTGGGAGTACACTTAGATAACAAACTGGACTGAACCAAGAACACTCAAGCTGTTTACAGGAAGGGCCAGAGCCGCCTCTATTTTCTGAGGAGGCTGAGGTCCTTCAACATCTGCCGGACAATGCTGAAGATGTTCTATGAGTCTGTGGTGGCCAGTGCTATCCTGCATGCTGTTGCATGCTGGGGCAGCAGGTTGAAGGTAGCGGACGCAAACAGACTTAACAAACTGATCCGTAAGGCCAGTGACATTGTGGGGGTGGAGCTGGACTCTCTGGCGGTGGTGTCAGAGAGGAGGATGCTGGCCAAACTACACGCCATCTTGGACAGTGTCTCCCACCCGCTCCATGACGTGCTGGTCAAGCAAAGGAGTACCTTCAGTGGAAGACTCATCCCACCAAAGAGCACCACAGAGCGCCACAGGAAGTCATTCCTGCCTGTGGCCATCAAACTCTTTAACTCCTCCCTCTAAGGGTTAGTCTGTTTGACCCTAGGTCATTAAACTGGACATTGAGCATTACCTCCGCCATAATTATTAATAATAATTGTGCAATATTCTGTGTACCCAGAGCGGGCGACACTGAATCCTATTTAAAACTGCTGGCTAAGGATAAATGTAAATACAGTAAGATTGTTATTGACGTCGGCGGTAACGACTCCCAATTACGCCAATCGGAGGTCACTAAAGTTAATGTTGAGTCGGTGTGTACATATGCAAAGACAATGTTGGACTCTGTAGTTTTCTCTGGGCCCCTGCCAAACCTGACCGGTGATGACACGTTTAGCCGCATGTCTTCATTCCGCCGCTGGCTGTCGAGGTGAGAGTTAGAGTGCTTGATCAGAAATAGTGTACGTTTAAATGTAGTAGCAGATAGTTAGTCACTATAATAAAGAATCAAACAAAATTAACTGTGATGAGCTAGAGCAGCAAATATATGCTACTAATAACACACAAACCCCGGTGACCGGAAATGAGACAATACGCTTACTGCAGCACGTCAGCACGTCGTCAGAAGTATCCGTTATCGTGCTCAATGGCAGAGCTAAAGAACTTTTGAACATCCGGGACAACTTTGGACTTTCCCAGTATGTAAGAGTTTCAACACATATTTTACATCTAATTATTTCAAAAGGCATACACATTTCTGAGGTTGTGGTGACTGATGCTGCCCTTTCTGATCATTACTGTGTTTTCTTTAAAATGACCATCTCTGCTGACACCAGCAGAATTAAAACAGCAGTAATAATAATAAATAATAAAACTTTATTTATAGAGCACTTATCAAAACAAAGTACAAAGTGCTTCACAAAGAGAGAAATAAAACACCACAGTGAATGATGAAATGTAAAATAAATAAAATACATAAAAGCAATAAAATAAACAGCCAGTTCAGGTAAGATCAGGATCTGCTTTCAGATAAAAATGTGTTTTGAGAAGAGACTTAAACGAAGACACTGACTCAGACAGCCTAATTTCTTCGGGCAAGTTGTTCCAGAGCCTCGGGGCCCTGATAGCAAAAGCTCTGTCCCCCTTAGTTTTCATCCTGGACTCAGGAACAGACAGGAGACCCCTGCCCGAAGATCTCAAACTACGTGAAGGTTCATAAGGGATTACAAGGTCTAAAATATAGTCTGGAACAAGGCAATGAACCCTTAAAAGTAATCAGTAAGATCTTAAAATCAATCCTAAAACCAACAGGGAGCCAATGTAAAGAGGCTGAAACAGGTGTGATGTGATCGTACCTCTCGGCCCTGGTTAACAGCCGAGCAGCTGAGTTTTGTACAGTCTGCAATCGTGTCAAAGTTTTTTGATTAAGACAAGTGAACAGGCTGTTACAATAATGAAGACGCGAGGAGATAAAAGCATGTACAACAGTTTCTGCATCAGTAAGATTTAAAATAGATCAGATTTTTGCAATGTTTCTGAGGGGATAAGAACATGATTGGACAAGCTTAGTGATATGTTGCTCAAAACATAAATTGCTATCAAACAGGACACCAAGATTTCTTGCAACAGGCTTGATATGTTGTGACAGGTTAACAGTAGATGGCAGTATTTGTTTAGTGATGTGTTGGGGCCCAATAACAAGGATTTCAGTTTTATTTGAGTTGAGCTGAAGAAAATTTATCGACATCCAATTTTTATGTTAGACAGGCAGTCCTGCAGAGAACTCACCCAAGGATGACATCACCCCTTTGAAGCATGTATAAGGAGAACACTACTGGTCCCAGAACTGAACCTTGAGGCACACCATACTTGATATGGGAAAAGGATGACATGAAGTTATTAATGCTGACACAGAATTTCCTATTGGACAGATAAGATTAATAGAGCTGTTAAAAATGATTAGCAAAAGGAGCGCAATACAATCCAGAACTTCCAATAAGAACCTAGTTGGGATTTTGTCCAGAGGGCCGGAGGACACTCTCATAAGAGACATGATGTCTGCGAGTTCAGGCAGAGTAACAGCAGAACAATTGCTCAAAGAATCCCTGAGCAGGTGATCCACATCTAAAAAGGCAGGGTTGGTGGTGATATCAGATCTTATTAACTCCACCTTTCCAGCAAAGTGCAAAAGAAACTTTTCACAATCAGCATCACACTCAGCAGGGGCACAAGGAGAGGCAGGGTTAACTAACTGATCCACAGTCTTAAAAAGGAATCTGGGGTTGTGCTGATGGGCAGAAATAAGTGCAGAGAAACAGACAGATATGTTCTTGCATCCTTCACCATCCTGTTATAAAGGAGTAATAACTCTTTCATAGCCACAAAGTGGACCTGGAGACCTGATTTCTTCCATCTGTGTTCTGCTCTTCTACATTTCTTTTTACAGCTTCGAATACTGTCATTTAACCATGGCTGTTTTCTAGTCTAGAGTTTGGTCTATTTTTCAGAGGAGCTATGAGATCTAAGGTTGAAGAACACAGGTAGTTAAAAGAATCAACCAAATCGTTGGTGTTGGAGGAATCAGGAAACACACTGCCAGGAGAATTGAACAGTGTACAGAATTTTAAGGCACTATGCTCATTAAGGACACGTGTGTACTCAGAGCGGGATAAGACAGAACTGGCAGCCTCTAATTCACAGTTAAAAACAATGCATAGGTGATCAGATACAAACATGTCCCTGATTTCCATAGATGGCATTTTCAGGCCCAAAGTAAAGACTAGGTCTAAGGTGTGGCCATGGGAATGAGTTTGGCCAGACACATGTTGTTGAAAGTTAAAAGAGTTAGTACAATTTAAAAAATCAGCAGCAAGGGCATTAGAGGAGTCATCAACATGAATATTAAAATCACCACAAAGAAGAATTCTATCATAATTTAACACAAGACTGGATAAAAACTCAGGGAGTTCCAACAAGAAGGAGCCAGCTGGTTTAGGGGGGCAATAAATAATAGCAAATATGACCGGGAGGGGGCCACCAAGTTTAAATATGAGCACTTCAAAGGAGGAAAAGTCATTGCAAGCTATGAGGTTACACTTTTAATGCTTCCTATAGACAGTAACAAGGCCACCACCTCGACCACAATCCCTAGGGCGGCTAAAGCAGTCATAATCAGGAGGGCACAATTCAGCCAGCTGACTGTGATCACCAGGATGTAACCAGGATTCAGTTAAAATCTAAATCAGTAGGAGAGATAAAATCATTTAAAATAAACGTTTTGTTAAAGAGGGATCTTACATTGAGAAGAGTCATCTTAAAAAGTCTGTGCTGGGTCAGAGCTGAAGTTGAGTTAATCCTTAACTATCCTATTTGCTTGTTTTCACCTTTTGTTTTTCTTGTCTTTTAAATACAATTTGTGTGTGTGTTTTCTGTTTTCTTCTTTCTTATTTTGAATGTATTCCTATTTTTTAATGTATTTCTATGCCCCTGTAAAGCACTTTGAATTGCCTTGTGTCTGAATGTCTGAATGAATGCTATATAAATAAACTTGCCTTGCCTTACATGCTAACACGATTGCTAATGCTAAAGTTAAAGATTGGCACTGATACCTGAACACTGGGGAAATAGTACAACAATGGTGTAGTAGCAAGTAGCAACAATCCAGCTGGCAATATGGAATTAAAAATAGAACTGTATGTCCCTTGGCTGTGTGTAAGAGCTGTGTGCAACCTACTTATTAGAAGGCATGGGGTAACCCCATGACAGGAGGCTTTGGCATTAAAATATATACTGGTGTGTTTGTAACAAGGTTGCTTTCAAGCAGTCCAAAAAGTGAAGTGGGAAAAGTCCACGGTGACCAAACACAAGATCCAAAATACTTAAATCCAAAACTGGGAAAATCAAGGTTGATTAACAATCAGATAAAATTAACAAAGTTAACAACGTAAAAAATGTAGGACTAAAAAGTATAAAATAGGTGATGAGAGTTGTTCCAACAAGCAGTTACGTTTGAGCGTCGCATGGTGATGGCGTCACACAACATAGTCAGAGTTGCTTCAGGACCTGCAGACGTATATAACCAAACTGTATATAACAAAAAACTTATGGCCAAACTAACAGAATTTTGAAAAAATGATTGAAAAATCCAATCAACAACCTTGCACTACAACTTCAGAAGCCCGATATTCCCTTCAAAATGAACTCCACTTGGTTCAGATACCTAGGGATCAATATAACACGAACCATGTCCTCTCTTTTTTCCGCCAACTTTTCCCCTTTGATTACACAGGTTAAAGCCTGCCATTGTCACTGACCGGAAGGATTAACGCTGTGAAACTGAACATCCTACCCAAATTCCTTTTTTACTTTCTCTTGCTGTTCTTACCCAAAAAATTCTAAACTATTGATGAGGTTATATCAACCTTTTTATGGAACAAACAATCTCCCAGGATTCGTAAATCACTATTACAAAAATGTCATTTTAATGGGGGTCTCGCGCTACCTAATCTTAAATTGCAATATTGGTCAGCACACATTCAGAAAATAACTTATTGGCTTAGATCTTCAGATACTCCATGGTGTAGACTAGAGGCACAGTCTTGCAATTCATCCTCTCTTAAAGCTCTACTTACTTCCTTTCTAACCCTCAACCCCTCTGGCTTTACAGATAAGCCGGTAGTGAGATCCACCTTTCGGATCTGGTATAAATTCAGGGGCCACTTCAAATTCTTGTCAGCTTCCTCTAGTACACCTCTAATGAAGAACCATTTATGCCCCGCATCACTTACAGATGCTATTTTTCTGCAATGGCACAACAAAGCCATAAGGTGTTTTCAAGATCTATTCAAAGAAGAGGACTTCCGCAGTTATGCAGTTTTCCACTGAATATGGACTGCCAACATCCCACGTATTCCCGTTCAGGTCCGACACTGTGCAGTTTCCCTCTTTCCAAACTACCCCTCTATGCCCCCTAAACAAACCTGGGAAGATCTTCTTGAGCTTAATCATAAACAGAGGTCTACGGTAAGCGCTTATCACTTGATGAGTGTTCCATTACCAAAACAAGGGCGACGTGGGAGCAGGTGCTGGGCAGAAAATTCACAGAGGAAGGGTGGAAAGAGGCTCTCAAAAGACCCATACAAACTCTCTCTGTGCCCGACTTGGACTCATACAGTTCAAAGTCCTGCACAGGGTTCTCTAAAGTTCTCTAAAGCCCGGTTATCTAAAATATTTCCAGAAGTAGAGGACAGGTGTGACAGATGTCGTACATCTTCATGCAACTTAAGTCATGTTCTGTTCATGCCCAAAGTTATACCATTTTTGGCAGGACTATTTTGGGACTGTCTAAAATATTTGGGATTAATATTAAAAACTGGAAAAGATCAGGTATGAACTGACAGGAAATGGCAATCCTTTATAACATGCTTCAACTCACTGAAGGTCTTACCGCCAGACTAAACTTCTATCTTCTTCTTTTTCCTTTTCTTTCCTCCCTCTTTCTTTTTTCATCATTCTTTTTTTTGTGCTTGTTTCTTTGTTTCATTATTGCTCCTTCAACAGTTTGTTAATATGTGCAAGGGATACATACAGCTTTGAGCAATTTTCCACTTCTGGTGAGGGTGGGTGAAGGGGTGATGGGGGCTGTGGGGGAATTGTAATAAACAAATGAGGGGGAGTATCGGAATTACATGTTTCCTGTAAAATGTTGAACCAACTCTTCACAATAGAATGTCAAAAAAATGGGAAATGTGAATAGACTGACTCAAATCTGCACTCATTAATAAAGAAATGAATATAAAAAAAATTAATGAGTACTTTTACTTTTGATACTTAAAGTAAATTTTGCTGAAAATACTTACATATTTTTATTTTGGAGTATTTTCACAGTGCTCATTGTGCACATTGCTACTTTTACCTAAGGATCTGAATACTTATTCCACCACTGGAATTACATTTACAACCTCTGGTTCCTTTATAATTACGTGCACCATTGAAACTAAAGAAATGTCTTAGCTAGTAAAGACTTTAGTAATGTGTAAATTGGTTGCTAGGAAACTCTATAGTGCTATCCAATCAAGAGCAATCAAGTATATAAACAGGAAGTTCCTGCAGCATCACTAGCTAGCATAACTTCCAAAAATTAGTTTTAGAGGTTCAAAAGACTTTTGTAAATGTATGTATGTATTTGTTTTATTGTGTCTGCATACATGGAGAAATAGGTGTTTCAGAGTTAGTAGTATGTAGTTTATAACTAGCGGGTAATATACGATTATGCTAACCTAACTGATGTTATTTAGGCCTACTCGTTTAGTCAAATGTTACTAGCATAACATTTAGTCATTTGAGGTATGTTGTGCTATTTTAGTGAAATGTGATTTAACATCTTCAAGATTTACACCATTATTAAACAACATTTATCAAGTTTCAGGTCAGATATGTTTTCATTTAGTGATACACCAGCCTCCACCTAGTGCACACTTACATTTGAACTAGGCTTCAGTTTGAACAGCTGGTGAAACCGGCTCCAGGGGAACTTCAAGACTGGTCAGTGTGGCCCATGGCCAGGTTAACCGCTGTGGTATATTTTCATAGAGACACAGAAACTAACTAGTACCTGGCTTTAGGTTTGGTGTGTGTCAATTAGTTGGTGGTCGTTTCATCAGTGGTGGAAGGAGTACTCATATCCTTTACATAATAGCAACACCATCATTTGAAAATACTCCACTACAAGTAGAAGTCCTGCATTCAAAATGTTACTTAAGTTCAAGTACAGACGTATTATTGGCAAAATTAGAAATACTCTACTTATGCAGAATGGCCCCTTTCAGGATGGATAAACATGTAAACAGTATTTTATAGTTGGTCAATGTGGACCAAAAACAAGTGCTGTATACTACTGGGTAGTGTAATAATGAATCATATTTAATGAGCTGATCGTGTTTTGTATGTAAAATCTTTACTGCAAACTAGTTTTTCTCCATTGTTTTGATGCAGTATTAGTATTAAATGTGTTTCCATTTGCAAAAGCACACTCCAAAAGAAAGAAAGAAATGGATTTTCCCACCTTTCATTCCCACAACCCACAGCTGCTTTTCCTTCTCTCTTTGCTTCGATTTTTTAGGAACCACTATGTAACTGTATACTGTCTCTGTATACATTTCAAATTTCTATTTTTCTTTCTTGCTGTTTTCTGCCAAATGCTGTATTTTATAAAGTATTTGCGTTTAAAAATAGGTTTGTCACTTACAGTGCATCCGGAAAGTATTCACAGCTTCGCTTTTTCCACATTTTGTTATGCTACAGCCTCATTCCAAAATGGGTTAAATTCATTATTTTCCTCAAAATTCTACAAACAATACCTCATAATGACAATGTGAAAGGAGTTTGTTTGAAATCTTTGCAAATGTATTAAAAATTAAAAAATCACATGTACATAAGTATTCACAGCCTTTGCCATGACACTCAAAACTGAGCTCAGGTGCTTCCTGTTTCCACTGATCATCCTTAGTCAGGGAGGTGAATAAGAACCCGATGACAGAGCTCCAGCATTTCTCTGTGGAGAGGGGAGAACCTTCCAGAAGAACAACCATCTCTGCAGCACTCCACCATTCAGGCCTGTATGGTGGAGGGGCCAGACGGAAGCCACTCCTCAGTAAAAGGCACGACAGCCTGCCTGGAGTTTGCCAAAAGGCATCTGAAGGACTCTCAGACCATGAGAAACACAATTCTCTGGTCTGATGAAACAAAGATTTAACTCTTTGGCCTGAATGGCAAGCGTCATGTCTGGAGGACACTGGGCACCGCTTATCACCTGGCCAACACCGTCCCTACAGTGAAGCATGGCGGTGGCAGCATCATGCGGTGGAGATGTTTTTCAGCGGCAGGAACCGAGAGACCGGTCAGGATCGAGGGAAAGATGCAGCAATGTACAGAGACATCCTTGATGAAAACCTGCTCCAGAGCGCTCTGGACCTCAGACTGGGGCGAAGGTTCATCTTCCAACAGGACAGCGACCCTAAGCACACAGGGTGCCAAAGGTGCTTCAACAAAGTATTGAGCAAAGGCTGTGAATACTTATCTACATGTGTTTTTTTTTTTTTTTTATAAATTTGCAAAGATTTCAAACCTCTTTCACGTAGTCATTGTGGGGTTTTGTTTGTAGAAAATTGTGGAAAGTAATGAATTTAACCCATTTTGGAATAAGGCTGTACCATAACAAAATGTGGAAAAAGTGAAGCGCTGTGAATACTTTCGTTTGTCTTGTTCTGATGCTATTTTATCGCTCTTTGTCCTCAGTGTGTGGGACAGCTGGAAACCTGCTGGAAAGCAGTCTCTAACCTGAGTCAGGCCCACAGCTGGTAATGTGTCTCATTGCTCTGCTGTTTAACTGCTAAAACATTTGGAAAAAATGAAATGAACCAACCTGCTTTGAATTATTTTATATTATAGAGCCAAACGTTCTGTATCAAGAGAAACAAAGGCCATATTTTATTTGTGACAGCTGTGTGAAAAGTAAAGAGAACTTGTTGAAAAGAACCAGAAATCATGTTGAAGTTGTGATCAGTGCATTTCCAGTCTTGAAACACAGTTGATGTGGAAATAAATGTAGTGAAGTACAAAGTACATTTTCTTCCGAACTGTAGACAAACTGAAGTAGAAAGTAGCAGAACTTGGAAATATTCAAGTCAAGTACCTCAAAACTGTACTTGAGTACAGTACTTACTTAAATGTACATAGTTTCACCATGTATTGAAGGATGTGAACCATTTAAGCACAACTAAACTAATAAAAAGGTATTAAAACTAACCTCACTCTACAGGTCAGAGCCTCAAGGTTAGGCAACAACAAGCAAAGACACACAATGAAAACATGGATCTCTTTATTGCTTGCACTGCTGTCAGGACGTCCTAAACACAAATCTAAGACACCAACCTTTACACACAATCACTCCAATCAATCTGAGGAAAGGCACACAAACTAGAGAAAAGAATGGTTCCGTGGAGAGCCTCACTGCAGGCTTCTGCTTTAGCACAGTGAGCTGTATAACTAAGGCTGAAAATACAACAAGCCAGGTTTCTGAGTGGAGACAGCTCTACATATTCACACTCAATTTCTCAGCTCTGGCTGATTTAGATTTTCACCATCTAGTGAGTCAGAAATACTGTAAAGTCATAAGACACAGCTGATTTTAAAAAAACAGTACCGAGTCAAAATGCCACCATACTGTACATACGGCAGATGGTGCAACACTAGTGAATTAAGACATCTTTGAAAAACAGAACAGAGACATTTAACAATGAGTGTGATGATGGGTACAAATCTATAAACTGCGAGCCCAAAAATAGACGTCATGTCGTTGTGTTTCTTAATCTGTCAGGTACCCAAAGTTTGCATCGAATCCTCATCCTCTTCTTTACTTATTCTTTGATCAGACGGTTTCTGCCTGAAGAGAAGTGTTAAGACTGGATTCGATTTAAGGCAAAGTTCTTTTACGGCTGCTTCTGTTTACACAACATTTAACATTTGACAACTGTGGCTCCTTTCGATTAGGATTTTGTACAAAAATGTGTTTATATTCGTGAAAGTAAGGTATCAGAAAAGAAAATGTTTTGGTATTGGTACAGAAACTCAGGTATTGTATCTAGTATTGACAGCCCTACTGCTTATTTGCTGTAACGGGCCAGCGTTAACTGAATCACTGTCACATACTGTACCTCTGATACAACGGACACGATGGCTTGATTACAAACTGATAATTCATTAGAGAGGCACGCCACCAATTTTACACACTGAGATCAGTTTACTCGTGATGAGCCTAACAGTTGTATGTCGTCGTCTGTGGCTCTCAAGTCTGAGGAAAAACCCTTGAAGCGGCACAGTGATGTCATCATGGTAATCTCGGTTACCTTGGGCTTGGAGACGACAAATGTTTAACAAAACGTTTGTCTTACAAAGCAGGCAAATTGAGTTTTAAAAACTGTGGGTGTTGACCAGACACAGGGGGCTCAAACTAAATATGATACTGAGTTGCATTATGGGAAACGTAGGATCCAGTGTTTTTGGAGCTTAACATACTTGTGACTAAGAGCCAGGATATCTCGGCCTCTGCTGCTTTGATCATTACAATACTGTTTGGGATTTTTACATCTGTCTCTCGCAAGTGCTCCAACTTTATGAAAGTGCAGTACTAAATCACTGGAATGCATCTTCAATACAACACTGGTTGTTTATCAAAAGCCCAATGTTTGACTTGATTCATGCTTGTGAATGCAGTTACATTTTAACAGCTCACGGGGCTGTTCAGATGTTGTGTCTTTTGCGTGTACAAATTCCTTATTTTTAATGAACATGCGCGACAAGCACACTCTAAACCGAAAGCGACGCCGTAGCGGCACCAAATGGAAAAATCTGTTTTTTTCAAATGCAGCAAACGCACCCCAAGTCATTGGACATTGCTTCTCCCTTTCCGTCCAAGGCCGTCACAACATTCGGTTGAAAGGTCAGCCAAACAGCAGATGGAAGAGCAGCTGATTGTGCTCGTTCAGGGATGCCCACAGCTGTACGACCTGTCAAGTTCTTACTATTCTGACAGCAACAGAAAGAACAGCGCCTGGCGATATATCGGCTCAGAGCCTGGGATAACTGGTGAGCATGACGATACGCTGCTGTTAGGTTTTTTTTCACATTTTGCGTCGTGATAACTTATAGCAGCGTGCAGTGGTTTGACGGCACCTTGGATAAAAGGATGAAAGCGGCACGGCTGACGTTTTCCACGCGTTTTTAGATGCAACATCTGAGCGGCCCCTTAGCAGTGTGTTTATCACAAACCCTCTCTGGAGACTGCATTTTCTTGAGAATGTGTTTGTCAGTTACATCAATAGTGTGTGTGCAGCAATAAGCACTTTGGAAGTCCCTTTCATTTGCTGATTACGTGAAAGGGGGGGGGAAAATCACATTGTTTAGGACTAAGGCAAACCTCTAACACTTTCCTTATTAAGACTTTGAAATATGGAAAATCTCATCATATTTGGCACCAGCTTGTTTGTGACGCCACGTGTCTTCCATATTTACTGCAGAACGTCTGATCTTCCAAGAGCTACCATTTTTGTTGTTGTAAGTATTGACCTAGTATAACCCTAACCCTTTAAATGACAGGATCAGACGTACACTAAACAGTGAACTTAACAGCATATAAACATTTTCTCTTTGATTATATAGTTTTGTATATCACAATGTGCAAAAAATATAGTCGTTTACTCTTAATATATAGATCTGTAGCAGAGCTGTAAATAGAACATCAGAGCCGATGTCAGCCTGGTTAAAGAGATACCTAGACATTGTGAAGTGTTTTGGGTATTTGCTGTATCCTTTAACAAACACTGCCAACTAAATATAAGGGAAAATTACATTTAAAGAGCAAAAAGAAAACTTAGAGCAAAGGTTGCTGAAAATGTAATTATTCTCTTTTTTTCCCACTCTATTTTCAATTAACTGTAAAAACAAACAGGAAATACAAAAATGAAATCATTTAGAAAAAACTATCTAAAAACTTTCAGTGAGAATCTGAAATGTTAAACAGAAAAGTTTAAATGGAGATTAACTGGAAATGATTTGTGCATATAGTTTGTTTAGTTGTTTAGTCATTTCTCTTCCTGCTAAAACATCCTCCATACAGTAGGTGTATGGCTGGTACCGGTACTTCTGTCACACTGTGACGAGATCTGGGAAAAGTAAGTATATCAATGTCAAGGCAACCCTTTAAGAAAGGAGTGTCTACAAGGACAACAAATATTTTTTTTAAAACAAAGGAAAAAAAACAAGACTTAAGAGTCTACAGCCACGCTAGCTGTGAGGCTGTACTGCACAACAGTGCTTTCAGCTAAATGCTAACACCAGCATGCTAACATAGTTACAATGAGAATGATAACATGCTGATGTTCAGCAGATGTTTACCATTGTAGTTTAGTGTGTTAGCATGCTAACATTTACTAATTAGCACTAAGTACAGCTGAGGCTTATGGGAATGTCATTCATTTTGCAGGTATTTGGTCATAAACCAAAGTATTGGACAAATTTAAATGTTGACCTGATGATGGCGCTAGATGAAAAGTCAGAGGAAGTTCTTACAGTTCATCCTGAGGGGACATGGACGACCAAATTTTATTGCAAATGTATCTAATAGTTGACTATAGTTGAGATATTTCAGTCCAGACCAAAGGAGTGGACCAACTGACCAACACTGCCATCCCTAGACCCGCGCCGCTAGCATGGCTAAAAACATCTCGACAAATACAAAAGAACAGCAGCAAACTCAAAACTTTTGGCGTACTGCTTCAAAAACATAGCCTTCCTCAGTCAGCATGAAACCATCCATCCCAGCATCCCTGTGAACACTGAAGATCTCCGGAGCCTCTCCTAAGCCACTGACTGTGCATTCACACTGTCAACATTTTTGACCTAACTTATAATGACAAAACTTATAATGTGACAATATTTTGGGTTGGTCATTTTTCATCGATCCATCAGACTGTGGAACAAATTAACTTACACCGTCTCTAATTCAATTCACATTTTATATCCTGTCTTAATTTGTCTTCAACTATTTCATCTACACAAGTTATATTGTGACTATACAGTATAATGCTTCATATTATGTCTAAATGAATGTCATCTGTGTATTTTATATAAATATTCCCATTTTAATGACCTATTTATCAGCATGTTTTAAAATGCCCTAAAAATCCATAGACTTGACTTGGCATTATCTTTACATGGCTTGTTGTGAAGCTCTAAAAACTTATAATGTAACGGACCTCTGAACTCACAGTGTCACAGCGTGAACGCACAGTCAGACACGCATTCACCACATTTAATTCAGCTATACGTTCAAAGTGTACGCAAACACCTGTCTGGTATTGGGATTACAGCTGCAGGTGATGAAGCAACCCTCTGAACTGTGTCTGACCTCAAAACTCTTCCCTTCACACAAAACAAGTACACAAAAATAAAATAAATAAAAAATAAAAAAGAGGAATAGCAGATGTATTGAAGTGCTCTTATGTGGAAGAGAGAGAAGAAGTAGGAAACTAAAGCCCTGCAGTAGAGGAAAGGGTGCTGAGTGCTGACGAGCTCAGACAGAGAGGGAAACGAAGCTGTTGTACTGCTCGATGTTTCTCTTCAGGATGTCAGAGCAGGGACCCAGGACTCGCTCGAACCTTGGCCGGTCCAGTTTGACACACTTGAGGGGTCCGCATGCAACAACAGTGGCAGCACGGGGCCGGTTCATCAGCAGGGCGATCTCACCTGGGGGACATAGGAAAGACAACCAATCATACAAGGTTCACAAAGGCACATCAGACTGCTGATAAAATAACAAAGTTAGTTATTTTACATATTTGGGATATTTTTGGTTTTAAATCCACACCACGCATCTAATTCTAGCAGCCTATCCAGCAAGACAATGTTGGTAACTATGTGGTCGCACTGAAAAAGAGCCTGTACTGTAGATGACAGATGTAGATGATGTTTGTCAGACTTACCAAAGTAATCTGAGGGTCCGAGTCTGCCGACCTCCACAAATTCCTCGTCCTCTGAGCGCCTCTGAAGCACCGCTGCTGTCCCCTGACAGCACAACAAAGACATCTTGAACTACACATCCAAGAAATCATCAGCAATTTTCAGAAAATCCAGATCCAAGATGCAGATGGACTGATCATACATCCCAGTTTCTCCAGAAAATAGCCACTGTAGATGTTATTATGTTAATGGCGGAATGCGTGACTCAGAAGAAAGAAGCAGCCTTCAGTTGTTGTAGGTTAAAATGTGCACTTTTTTCACACAAAATAATACAGTTAAAGTTGTTTAAACGGTAAAAAGTAGGCACCCTTTGTCACAAACCAGCCTTAGCCCCTGTCTGCAGTGATGCCATTTCTAGAATGTATCTTAACTTGACGAAGCAGTCCACTCTGCTTGTAAATACGTCAGCCACAATGTCTTTTTCCACACTTTACTGTCAACTCGGGCTGTAGCAACACACACAATCGGTTTTGAGTTGCATCTCCCTCTACATAACTGTATCATTTGTTCTGCTCCAGTGCTGATAAGCTATTCTAAAGGGGAATTTCTTTTAATATGGTCGAGTTGAATTGCTCGAGTAAGAGAGCGAGAAAGCGAGATGTTATTCAGTAACACATAACCAAAGCCCTGAAACAAGAAGTAATGAATAAAGCAGCAACATTTGTCTGCTGAAGTACAGGTTACTGTAAAGACTCAAACTCTTTCAGTGGGCATCTGACCCGCGGTGATCCACGGTGAATCCTCTCACAGAACTTCCTCTTCCATGTTCCAAATGCTGAAATGTTTTAGATTGTCACAAATGATCCACAATTTGCAAGTAATGCATTAAAATAGTTATGAAACCATTTTCCATAGCGATGACACTCGCCCAGGAACTAACCCCACAAGCAGGTTTATCTAACAACTGTTCTGCTGCCAAAGCTTTCTGGGTGCAACTTAATAATGTATGTTCCGCTGCTGCTAAGATGTAGACCTAATTAGAGGATATTGGGCTAAATGGTAAATGGACTGTACTTATATAGTGCCTTTCTAGTCTTTCTGACTACTCAAAGCGCTGCAATTGAAAGCAATCTTTTGTTTCACAGGGGGTACCACACCACAGATGTTGCGTGCTGAACCAGGCGTCCTATACCGACCAGTGTGGGTTGACTAGTGCTTGCAGAGGGTGGTGTGTACCTCCAGGATGATGAAGAACTCATCGCCAGGCTCTCCCTGCACTACAATTTTCTGGCCATCCTCAAACTGCACCGTCTCCAAGGCATCAGCCACCGTCAGACGCTCCCACTTATCCAGAGACTCTGTTCAGGAGCAACACTCAGGTCAACACATGCACTCATCTGGATAAATCAGGTCAATGACAGCTTTTGTTTAAAAACAAGATGGTCCAGTCAATATGATGAAGAACAACTGGCATTCTCACCTAAAATGGACACCTTGCTGAGGAACTCCTCATACATCTTGCGCTTTCTCAAAGTGCTCCCCTAAAAAAAAATATGTAAAAAAAATAATCGGGACAGTTCCTATAACAACTTGATCATAATTCTGTTTTACAATTAAAAACATTTCCGCAAAAACTCATTATTTCCCATAACTTTTTGGTCAGTTTTGTCATTTTCCAAGACTGCACAGCTTTACCATCAGTATTCTCCTGTAACTGTCTCTGTCAATGCCCCACAGCTTGACATTGGACTTGGCCCGGACAGTAGCTGCACGAGGGGTCCCGTAGATCATAGCCAGCTCCCCAAAACTGCCTCCCTCACCAATGCTGGTCACCCATTCATTGTTCACATAAACCTAGAAGGAGACAGAGAGCCGAAACCTGTGATTGACCAGGTTTCTAATGACACGGCAGGGACACACATTTTACATCCATCCATTATAGCTACAATACGACAAAATTGTACTAGTCTGGGTGGGGGGCTAAGTCCAATACCGGTCTATACTGCATTAGCAAGAGTGTGTTATTTAAGGACACAAGATTAAAAAAAACATTAATATGCCAGTGAGCAATATCCAGTTTTTATTATAGAAAAAGGGCAGCCTCTGGGCTTTCTTCAGGCACGCTCGCACCGAGCCAAGGATCTATTTAAAATGCCTTTATTTATAAAAAAAGTGAATTTTTACTTTGATAACTAATCAAGGCATTTTAAATACATCCTTGGCTCGGTGCGAGCGTGCCTGAAGAAAGCCCAGAGGCCGCCCTTTTTGTTTAGTTGACTAATTTGACTCCAAGAGCACTTTGCATTCACCTGTAGTTTAGACCAAAATCATGTTAAAGGGACAGTTCACCCCAAAATCAAAAATACATACACAGACCTTGTATGTCTGACAACAAGGGCTGGGGATTATCTTGAGTAACCAAGTCATGATTTCTGGAAAGAGACGTTGCTGTTGAGTTTTTCAAATGTATTTTTTTGGCGCTTTGAGCATCACAAGCCGAGCGCCATATAGTCCCGTTATATTCAAGAGAAGGCAGACATCTCTACGGCCGATATCTCCAAAACTCTGCAACTCACACCAAAACTATCTAGATGGACAAATAGCACTACAGGTAAGAGGAAAAATATGTCTTTTTGATTTTGGGGTGAACTGTCCCTTCGTTGGTTTTAGGGGTTTTAGTCTCATTAGCATTCCTTTAATGTTTCCTTCACTGAACCACTAAAGCACATCTAGCTAAAGATGTAAAGAGAAAGACGACTTTTCAAATTCTTAATAAACACTGGCAGATGTTTTCTGGAGTTCAAAACTGCACAAAAACATAGGAAAGAGATCTTACATCCATATCTCCCTGGTCAATAACATAGAAGTTGTCTCCCTCATCACCTGGAACAGGAGCAATGAAGAGTCCCATGAATGAATGAACCGAAGAAAAACACAACGATCTCCATATAAAATGGTGTTAAACCTCACCTTGTTGGATGACTGTTTCTCCAGCAATGTAGTTGACAGAAAACATTGCATCAAAAATGTCGCTGGAGGGGCAGAAAATAAGCTGATTACCTGGAAATGCTTTAAAAAGAATTGTTAAACTACCAAATCGATTGGTTCCATTACCTCCTCTCGTTGTCGTCCAAATGGGCAAACAGCACGTTCTTCTCCATGGCTTTGGCCAGGGCAGCCATGGTCTTGTAGTCTTTCGGGATGACCTTGGGTGAAAAAAGCTTGTTTAGATTCTTCTGGTACATTTTAGCGAATATTTAGGCTGCAATATATTTTAATCTAAATCAATATTGCTACGATCACACAAGCCAAAAGGATGGTTTGTGTCCTCTAATGACCCTGCTATTACACAACAATGTTGCATTAGATAGGAAGCTTACTGGTTACTGGTGAAGCGACCATTATGTCACTGCTGCGCTCACATTTAAAAAGGTCCAGGGTGGAGGATTTAGTGGCATCTAGTGGTGAAATTGCAGTTTGCAACCATTTAAATGCTGCTCGCATCAACCCCCTTCCGAGCGTGTAGGAGAAACTACGGTGGAAAACACAAAAGGCCCTGTCTAGAGCCGGTGTTTGGTTTGTCCATTCTGGGCTACTGTAGAAACATGGCGGTGCAACATGGCGGCCTCCGTGGAAGGGGAGCCGCTCCCTCTGTAGATAGAAAGGGCTTATTCTAAGGTAATGAAAACACAATGATTCTTCTTCTTCTTGTTATTATTATACACTAATGAAAACATACTTATGAATATTATATTCCATTTCTGCTAATAGCTCCTCCTAAATGTTACACACTGGACCTTTTAGTTTTCCCGTTTTTCTTAATGTGTATATTAATATTAATGGATATATTTAAATCTGCATTAATTGAATTGTTGGCCACTTGGGGGCAGCAGAACAAGCTTAGAACACAACATCTGAAACACCTCATGAAGTTATTATATGAACATTTTAGCAAATGGTTACCTATTCACAAATCCAGCAGACAACATTAGCATTCATTTGGAGCCGTAAGTAAGTAACTTTATTTATATATAGCACCTTTCAGAGCAGTGACATCAATAAGTGCTTCCCAAAAGAAATAAGGGAACCAACATACATACAGACATACAATAGAAATAGAAAAAATACACAAAGGCAAGTCTAAACAGGTGGGTCTTGAGCCGCTTTTAATAGGTCCACAGATCTTAATTCCAAAGCGAGAGAACTGTCCAGTTAAGGAGCCACAACCTCAAAAGCACAGTCCCCTTTTGTTTTAATCCTAGATCGAGAAACAACCAGCAGATCCTGATCAGAGGACCTTATAGGATTTTTCCATTGGCACGTTTGGCCGCAACGCACAAAGCCCTGCCGAGCCACACCCGAGATGGACCTTCTCCTGAGTCGGGCCAAAGCGTGGCCGAGTAATGTTAGATGCTTCACGTTAACGGTATATATCACGATACAGTAATTGATCACTCGAGAATCCAGCCATGATCTGAATAGCCTGCCCCGAATATATAGCAGAGAGACAAAGCAGTGTTTCCCCTAGGTTTTTTGCTAGTCACCATTATTAGCTGAAGCCTATGTCCTTTTACACTGCATAAATTAGCCTAGCGGCTAGCGGACTTTTCCTCTGCTCATAGCTTAACTATTAATTATATATTATTTATACTTTTTCTTACTCCACTAGGTTAAAGTCACTGCATCTCCCGACAGAACGCCACTGTTGTCGTCAACTCAGCATGCAGAGGAGAGGAAACAAACTAGCGTGACTGTATGTAACAGCAAAACACAGTAAAGACTCTCACACTGAGCTGAAATGTGAAATGAAACAAGTGCACATAAATTAGGTAAATAACAAATTAAATATTTTTTCTTTCTTTTGGGGGGCATTAAGACAACAGTAGGGGAAACACTGTGCTCCCGCTGTGGAAACGGTATCGCCAAATCTCTACTACCGTACGGGCTGAGCTGCGCACACACAGGGACAGGACGAAATGTGTAAAACTAAATCCGGCAGTGGCCCTGTTTATTTGTGCTTTGGTACTTGAACTTATTTTAGCTTTTATCTATATCCACTTTGTTAATTTATCTTACCTGTATTATAGCATATGATATTTTGATTTGCTTAGTACTTCTCTTCCTTCTCTTCCTGTGTGCACTGAGTGACAGCGAGCAGCTGTAACAAAGAGTTTCCCCTCGGGGATCAATAAAGGATTTCTGATTCTGATCTGATTCTGAGAACATAACCGTCGTGAAACAATCATTTATTTCTCTGATTCACCGCTCCCTCATTTTTCTCTTCATTTACTCTAATGCTTGCTTAACCACTGTCTGCCTTATCTTAGTTTGCCACTAATCTTAAAATTTGGTAAATTCTTGTAAAGTTGAAAAATAACCAGTAAGAGTACTGATGAAGAACTGGGCCGATGAGAGTATTGGTAGGATAAAGATACCCCCCCTACAGCTGGTTAGTGGCTTCACCCTGACTTTGGGAGGAGGAGAAAATCCCAGTTCAGATCCCTTCACTATAAGCCTTGTTTAACCAGTGTTATTTTGTGATTAATATTTTTTTATGGCACACAGTGCGATCACTCACAAAAATGTGAAGGACAGGACATCACGCTGACTTCATCAGTGAGCATATTTGTTTCACTTTTGTTCTTGCTAATGCCTGAGTGTAATGTGAAAACCACAACCTGTGTGTTTTTTTCAGAAATATTGTACTGATAATTGTCTGCATAGTTTTTAGTAAAATAACATCAAATTTTCTTGGGGGAGGACCCCATGAAACCTAGGCAAAACCCTGAATGTGTTTATGATTGAATTGTTGACTTGAGCACAAAGAGATCTAGCCTCTTTAGTTTGCTCTCAAAGTGCACCAGATTGATGTACAAAATTTTCTTCCAGGCGACCTGTGGGAAACACTGTGTAAATGTAAATGCAATAGACTGCGGGCGGTGATTCGCTCAGTGCATTTCAATATTGTCCACTGTACAGCAGGGTACAACTTTGAAAATTAAATGTCAAACAACTTTTCCATTTTCACTTTAATATAGTCATTGAACGCCCATACGAGTATGTGGAAATGAAAATGAAAATTGGATTATTGCATTTTCATTTTTACTCAAATAACACATACATATGTAGAAACTTATAATGCTATTGTGGAATTACATTTTCAAGTTTACATTATCATTTTAATTTAATCCCCTACAGGCTTCCATACGGACGAGATAAAAGCGTGAATTAGCATTTCCATCTCAGCCTGAGACACAATGGGTCTGAGTTTTGCAATGTTTCTCATGCAATGAGTCCACCTGATGAATGTAAGTCCAATATTCACTCTCTTATAGCTCTTTTTTTGGTCTCCACTGACTCCTGAGGGAAACATCTGGCTCTTCAGCTGCTAGATGCTCCACTGTGTTCAGCAGCTGCTCTCTGACTGCGTCTGTCTGCTGTCTGCTGCTGAGCAGCTCGAGTTCAGCGGCTTCATCAGAGCTTTTTACTGGAAACAGCTGGCTGCCGCTGCTGCAACTAATGCTGATGAGAGCAGTTTCCGAGCCAGAAAACAAAAGAATGAGCTAAAATAGGCTGAAATACTTAGTAGAGCTAAGGGTCACTGTAGAATTGGTCAGATTTCTCTGTGGGTTCATCACTACAAACAACCCTTTTCACATCACACATTTTATCAGTTGATGGTACAAAAAATATTGATTTGCGCAGCGTTAAGGACACTATGAAGGCGTGTGAAGGAAAAATTGAAGTTATCACCACTGACTTTTCTGACATAGGAGGCAGCGTCTTCCTCTGTGTACACCTCGGCACTGATGGCTCCTCTCCGGCTCCGACCCCTCACCACAGGGTTCATGGGTGGAGAAACTTCGTCCTCACGGGAGTCTGACCGCGAACTACACTTCTGCTGCAAAGCCATCTGCTGGGCCTCCTCCTGCTGGGCAACAGGTACACAAAACCACACCTGAGACACTCAAAGAATAATAGACTGCTACAAAAAGCATGAATTCTCAGAAACTGAATTTCATGATGGGTCCTTAAGCCTGCATTAATACATTTTGTTATATTTTATATTAACAGTAAATCAAGTGAGTCTGTGTAAGGTAAAAGGGATGTACACAGCAGAGAGAGAGAGAGCCTTTGCTGTCATATGTGTCAGCACCATAGACTGTAAAACATGAACGGAGTCTCTGTGACGTCACCCATAGGTTTCTGAAGAGCCATTGTGAAGCTCAGTGTGGTGGCGCTGGCCGTCGCCGGCTCCTGTCTAATCTAAAAACGGGCAAAGAGGTGGAGCGTGGGTGGAGCTGAGGCGGGCCGAATGAAGCCTGGTTGCTGAGGCTAGCCACCTGTCACTCAAAACGGCCACCCCCTTAATTAAGCAGAACTTGAAGCCTTAATATAATTTAAACGGGTGAGTTCTTCTACAGTTGTCATGAACGGGGAAATTACCTATAGAGACCAAAGCTGTTTTTTGTATCAGGCTGTAAACATGTTCATTTCTGCTGTAGGGTTTAAAAAGGGTTCATTTGAATTATCCGAAATCAATTCATAAAATCAGAGATGGATCTTTGTGTCCATGGGCTACAGCCTTTTGTTTCTGGCAGAGAAGCGCTGGCAGGGCGCTGGAGTGAAGCACCTGTGTGGTGAGGGGAAAAGCGCTGCGCGTGGGTTTTGTTTCTATGACAAGCAGATTGACATTAGCTAGGTAGCTAAAAAGAGAAGAAAAACCACCCAGGTCAGAAAGTGGTGTTTACCCGTATTTTTCAATGTATGAGGCTGGCATGTAGCTGGTTTCCCCCGAGCTGCAGCAGGACCCCAGCCACCAGCGTTAGCTTCTCCGGCCGCGAAGTGCAGCGGGGAAACTTTACAGATTTGGCTGCTTTCATGTGTTGTGCTGCTAGCTTGATGAACTCTTTCTCTGAGCTAAAAAACAACATATAGATGCGCCGAACGTAAGGAGAAGGAAGTTCACAAACAGTGCGTATACATGTTGATACGTGGTATTAAAGCGTGAATAACATTACAATTCTGCAACATATTATGCCACCTTACATGTATCACGGAGGTTTTGTGAGTCGAGTGAAAATATGCCATTCAGGTATACAGGTTCCCGGGCTCACCTGCAGTCAAACAATCCTTTTTTTTTCGCAGAAAAACAGCACCACATTTTGAAATGCAATACTTGATGATTAGGGGACATTATTTCAACCTTAAATGTCATGTTTTTTTCTTAATATCTATATATTTATTTATAATAAAATGGTTGGGGTAAACACTGGGGCGTCTGAGTGGAAATATCAGCTCTGTTATGGGTGATTTAAAGGGTACATTCTTAATGTAAACATTAATATTTTTAATAATGCACCAGGTTAGAGGGTTCCTTGCACAATTTACAGCATTAGTTCTCTGAGAATCTCTTTCATATCCAAGCAAAATTGGTATTGTTACTGAAATGTCCCTAACCGAAACCGAAACCTTGTGAAACAGCATCGAATCGATTCGGGAAATCAGTGGCGATAACCAGCTCTATTCTGCTGTAAAGTCGGGCATTTTAACACGGGGCTCTATGGGTACTGACTCGCTTTTGGAGCCAGCCTCAAGAGGCAGTTTTTAGCACTTCCTGTTGGCCTCATTTGTCAGCCCCGGATGTTGCCACTTGATACAACAGATCAGCACCCACCTTTTCCAGTCTTTCGAAGTAGTCCCTGAGGAAGGCCATGGGCTGGTCAGGCCGGGCCGTGCACAGCTGGATGATGCTGTCCTTGAGCAGCTGCTGGATGTTGTGCTTCTGGACATACTGCTCACACTCTCGGAGGCTCCGCTCCTCCTCGCTGCTCGAACTGCTTGATGCCATCTTTGTCTCGTGACCTGGAATGAGATGAGAGGGAAACACATTGACGAATCAGAAAGCTGTCTTCTGCCATTCTGTATTGATGTGCAACTATAGTTAAATTTTATGGATTTGGAGGTTTACCAATTGAAAGTTACAAATAGCATGCCAAGTACGAAGAGGAAAAAGCAATAGCCCTTTCTCACTTTCCTTTCCCATTAATATCGGAAGCGAACGTCATGTCAACCTTTGTTTCAGTGGTTTCATGCTGGTTTTCCTAACAGGTTAACAGATAAATGTCACAAAACAGGATTTTTAAGCCTCTCTGAATTATCTCTGAATTAGTCCCTTTAGCGCTTTATATGAGCAACATGCCATACTGCAGTCAATATGGAAATTATGTAAATGCTTCTCGAATATGATCCATGCCTTGAATAATGAGACTAGGACCATTTTACCATTTTGTAAGCGTTAGACAAATGGCACCCCAAAACACCACTCAAATTGAAGGAATAAAGTTAATCAATTGTGTGTTCATATGGAAAGGGCTCCCACTCCTTCCTGTGTAAACAAATACACACTAAAGAGTAGAGGAGGGACGGAAGGAAGACTGCCCTCCTCTACAAAAGACTGGGATGATTAAGCATTATGCCTATGTTGAAAAAAAATCTCCCACACACCAGTGGTTTGGTGTTATTTCAGCTATTTACAGTCTGGCCGCAAACAACTTTCCACTGCAAAATATGCCAATCTAAAAATAAGACATATCTCAACGAAGACTTAACACTGCCTACACACAAGGCTTGATTATCAGTCGAGCAAAGCAGGCAACTGCCCTGGGGCCCCAGACCTCCAGGGTTTCCAAAAGCTCCAGGTCCCATGTGTGTCAGTGGGTTGCACATAATGTGATTAATTGTAAATCTGTTTGCAAATTCTCTGTATGCACTGTACTTGATGGGAACAGGTTGCATACACAAAGCTGTTTTGAGAGTGGGTCAAAGAGGGTCCAACAACAAATTCAAACTCAATGGAAAGTACATTTTTCTTCAGTAAACTACATTTACTCAGGTACTGTACTTACGCTGCAACACTAAAATGCATCCTTCACATTAATGCATTGGTAATGACAATCCAAAAAATATAACAGCAACCTGAACAAAGTCATTCTGCATAACAAGTTATTTTTATTTTTGATATTTAAGTACATTGTGCAGACACTTCTGTACTATTACTTAAATAACTTCACATTCTGAATTCAGAACTTTTACTTGCGTTTTTGTGGTAACACTGTAGTATTGCTACAAGAATTTGAAAACTTATTCTACCGCTGTTTTCATGCAAAACATTCGTCAGTAAAGTAGCTAGTAACTTCAGTCGGAGTAACAGGTGCAGTATTTCCCCTGGCATGTACAGAAATGACAGAATAAATGGAGTACAGTACTTGAGTAGCTAGGTTTGTTTCTGCGTAATGTTACAGTAAAGTTAACAAGATACGTAGCTAACTCTACCAGCTTGGTGGCTGTAAATTAAACATCAGTCAATGCGATACTAAAGAAAAGTTACTGTTATTAACGTTACACCTGAGGATTTCTCATGATTAGCCATCTTGAATACCAGCCACTTAAATTAGCTTAGCGAGCTAACTGTTAGCCATCCTCAGTCCCGTATCAAAACAATGGGGAAAATACACCCTTAGATACAAAAAGAAGAGTCAAGCTTTGAACAAATGTATCCACAAATGTGTGACAACAAACTATTCACATTAGAAACTACACGAAAATCCTCACCAAATATGAAATGACGTGTGCCTTGCTCGTTTTTCTTCTTGAAAGCAGAGAACTACCACTTCCGCCTGGATTCTTTCACAATAAAAGTGTCCCTTCAAAAATAGTATACAGGACTGAGAAACTGTTTTCATAAAAATGGAATTATTTAACAACAAATAGCAAATACATATTCTATACAATCATGTCATCCAATTTGATCATAGTATACTGAGAGTGCAAGCTCTTGCATCTCCTGGGTGAAAAAGGTGTTCTTTAAGTTCACAACTTTTATCCACTTTAAGCTGAAACATTCAGTCAGGAAATTGATTAGACTATCGACAGAAAATGAATCATCAACTATTTTGATAATTGATTGATCGTTTAAATCCTTTTTCAAACAGAAATACCAACCATTCAGTGGTTCCAGCCTCTCAAGTGTGAGGATTTTCAGCTTCTCTCAGTTTTATGTCATTAGAAATTGAATATCTTTGACCAAAAAGCTATTTGAATACATCATCTTAGGCTCTGGAAGATTACATTAGGCATTTCTCACTGTTTTGTGATATTTTATAGAGAAAACTATTTATCAGTTAACTGAGAAAATAACTGGCAGATGAATCGATAATTGTTTGTTGCAGCCCTAATCCACTCTTTAAGCTTTATCACCAAAATTCAGTAGATAAATCACTGAAAGTAGAATAAGTTACTTAGTTACACAGATAAATATATATATATACACATGTAAAAGGGGTTGATTTTGTATGCATTGGTGTGTATATATTGGTGGCTGCTGGCTTTATGGTGATAGCCAACTATAGAATGTGGTTTATCACAACAAACTTGCTCCAGACGAGATGCTTGCTCAACAGCTATTAGCAGACACACCCACCTTTCTTTCACTCCCTTCCCTTCATACCACAGTCACTTCCTTCACCCAGTCAGACTGCACAGCTTCATTCGTGTCGACTGCCCAGAGTCCACGGATACAGCCCTGCACCTCTCACCACCACCACCACAAGTTCAACCTGACCACATATAAACATCAAAGGTAAGTAATGGCCTGGGCCCTCGTTGTTTTTATCACATCTAATCAGTTTGCCTGATTTTCGATCGCAGGTAAAACTGGTTTATACTTTCTGTCTGGTCCATACAGCTACTAAGAAAATTATTACTGATGTTGCTTCTCGTCACTTATTACCTCTGCTTTTGTCTGTTTGATAAGGCAGGAGAAAAACAAATAGGACACCAAAAGTAATGCTTGGAATGCTCCTCTATGTACCAGTACGAGGTACTATCTTCTTAGGCTCCAAACCTTTCAAACTGTTAGAAACTAACTTCTCTGCCTTGTGATGATAATGTAAAACTGTAACAAAGTGACATCTCTGCATTCAAAATCCAAAGTTTGCTTCTTCCAGTCAGGATCAGGTTATCGTTAGAAGGCAGAGGAAAATACTGACCAAGAAGTTAAAGCATGTTAGCACAGTGTGCACCACACCTGATAAAGGTGTACTCTTATCTCGCACTCATTACTCACGTAGCTAACAATGAGTCAAAGGGAAAGTTGTTGCCGACAGTAAACTCATGCACGCAAACTGTAAGTCTGCCCGTAAAATGGATTTACCCACTTTTGTAAGACAAAATTTCAAGTATCCATCACAGTAAGTCACACCAATCTGGTGTTAGGATGACTTAATAAAGGATTTTATGATTAACTAAAGAATGAAGTTCTAATACCACTTATATCTCAACCCAAATACAACAAATTAGCTGTGATTGTCTTTAAAAATCATGTTCCTATCATTCTCCCTATCTCCGCCCTGATCTCACCTGGGACCTGGACAGACCATCTGCAGACCAGCCGTGACAGCAGCTACATTCCAGCAGCCTCTCCTGCCTCTGTTCAGACATGTCGCTCTACAGTTTTGGCCTGGAGCCGCTCTCCTGCCACACCTGGAACAAAGACAGGACCCGTAGGTGAAACAGCAAACATACCAAGCTGGCTGCATTTCCTTATAGAGTAACTCATACTTATGTACACCTATGTGCAGATATAAATGCATGGACATCACATATCTGTATTCTTTCTCCATAATTTATGGGTTCAATACAGGGTGGAACCACACTTGCAATGCAGAATGCAGATTCATTTTCTCCCTCCTCTAATTGCATGAATGTTGCCTGGAGAACCGCAGGGAATCTGATTATCAATACAGGAAATGGACTCGAAGAGCATTGCTTCATACATCTGACTGCACTTCAGTTGCAAGTTGTGTCCTGCTGTTTTTGTACTTGACATTACAGTGCTGTTGAACACTGCAGTGCATTGTCATGGACTTGTTTTACACACTTTACATCAGGCCTTACTACATTTCTAGCAGGAATGACCCCAGTATCACTGCTGCTGTTTGCCAGTAAATATTAATATATCCTTTTTATGAAACTCCAGTGTGAAAATGAAAGCATTTTGCAATATTTTGCATATAATATGCTGTTGAGATATTTCAGTCTGAAGTGGACCAACCAACCAACTCACCGACATTGCCATGACCCCTGAACTTTCTTCTAGTGGCATTATCAGGACAAATTTTCCACTTGGAAGAGATTGATAGCCATGAGCACATTCATACTCCTTAGATGAAGATTATTATAAAGTGGTTACAGTGCCTAACTTTTGTGCACACATATTCCTCTACAGAGATTGCAGTGAGTCCTAACAACAATGTGGTGAACATCTATGAGAAGAAAGGCAAAGACTGGGCCAAGATCCATGAGCTGAGCGAGCACAGTGGACGAATCACAGGTACAGTAACTTATACAGCCAACAGCGACTGAAGGAGAGGTGGGATGTGGGATTTGACAACATCCGACTGAAAAACGTGAAACTTAATTTGAGTGAAAACATATAGATATATATAGACAATGGGGCCACTGCCCTGGGGCCTTGACCGGCCGACCTGGCCTTGAAATTCACTGTGTGTCAACTGTTTCTTTGTAATTTAATTAATTGAAATGTTGAGAGCGAAAGTTCATTTAACTCAAGGTCCACCTGGTAGTTTTTCCGGACCTTTCAGTCACATCTCACAGTTGTCATCACATGATCTGAGTGTTGAACTCGGGTCCAACAGCAAATTGTTTTCCTTGGGCCCACACACAGGTTAATCTGTAGAGTAGAGCATTTTTGGTATCACACCTTTCCTATTTTTTAGGTCAGTTAGTCAGATCAAATAATGCTGCACTCATGTTTCATGGGGAAAAAGTTGAAAAGGTTCAAAGCACAACTTGGAAGTGTTCTGGTACTTAGATTTGGTTATGCTGTTAAAACACCTCAGAGTTTGGGGAATCTTGATAAAAGACTGTCCCACCTCAAAGCACTTAGCAATGATACATTTGAGTTCAAATTTAATTGTGTGGCCACATGGTGGTATTAATAATACCCGCAATTTAGTACACACATTTCTGTTTTGGTGACGTCTTATTGGAATTAATGGAACTGGTGAGTTTTTGACATCTCAAGTAAAATATATGATTTGAAAGCAGAGGTGGAATAAATGTCCTAGTAGGAAGCATTTTATTGTTCACTGATCCTTTGACACTTGAATCGAGATTCATAATTATGTCCACAGGCATTGACTGGGCCCCAGAGTCCAACCGCATTGTAACATGTGCCTCTGACCGCAACGCCTATGTGTGGACTCTGAAGGATGGCGTGTGGAAGCCCACCCTGGTCCTGGTGCGCATCAACCGTGCAGCCACCTGTGTGAAGTGGTCACCACTGGAGAACAAGTTCGCCCTGGGCAGCGGAGCACGCCTCATCTCTGTCTGCTACTTTGAGAAGGAGAACGACTGGTAAGCAATACATAATCAAATCAGAAATATGCAAGTTTTGTACATAAGACTGGTTTTGAAGGCCAAGATTATTGTTCTCAGTAGTGCCTAAGGGTGGTCAATAAGTCAACAGACAGATTAGACAAACAACACTAGACAGGCTAGACACAATATGCCGCTGACCTCTCTCTCCCTCTCTCTCTCTCTCTCTCTCTCTCTCTCTCTCTCTCTCTCTCTCTCTCTCTCTCTCTCTCTCTCTCTCTCTCTCTCTCTCTCTCTCTCTCTCTCTCTCTCTCTCTCTCTCTCTCTCTCTCTCTCTCTCTCTCTCTCTCTCTCTCTCTCTCTCTCTCTCTCTCTCTCTCTCTCCTCTCTCTCTCTCTCTCTCTCTCTCTCTCTCTCTCTCTCTCTCTCTCTCTCTCTCTCCTCTCTCTCTCTCTCTCCTCTCTCTCTCTCTCTCTCTCTCTCTGATGGCCGCCCTCCATTGAGTCTGATTCTGCCCAAGGTTTCTGCCTCTTAAAGGAAGTTTTTCCTTGTCACTGTGGCCAAGTGCTTGCTCATGGTGGGATTTGTTGGGTCTGTAATTAATATTATAAAGAGTACAGTCTAGACCTGCTCTATAGGAAAAGTGCAATGAGATAACTTCTGTTATGAATTGGCGCTATATAAATAACAATTGAATTGAATTGAACCTCTTACCTGATATACAGATTGCCGTGATATTTGCTAAGCACATTCAAATGCAGGTTTTTACCATTCTCCCTCCCTTTCAGGTGGCTGAGTAAGCACATCAAGAAGCCCATTTGCTCCACAGTCCTGAGTCTGGACTGGCATCCCAACAACATCCTCCTGGCAGCTGGGTCTGCAGACCTCCACTGCAGGTGAGACAACTACCAAAACTGTGATGTAAAGGAGGGGAAGCAGACTGGAGTCTTAGTTCTACAAACAGATAGCAAGGTGACCACACTGCCAATAAGCAACTAAAACAGTTCACATTTGAATTTCCAGCATATGTCAATGTGCCTTTCACTCCTCCACTTGTAGAAAATGTCTGAATAATACACCAAGAAGTTTAATAAAGTTAGTCCAGAGCTGAGTTTTTGCAGTAAGCCCTTTCTTTATTAGTGTGGAGGAGGACTTCTGGGATTTAGGAGCCCTAAGTTTAGCAATATGCTATATTTTTCTAACTGTCAACAGTTCCCCTGTGCAGACTCAAACCCGCAGTGAATGTATCTACTAACAGGTGTGTGTAAATCACAGCCTGATGGATCTTCTTCCTCTGAGCCACAGAGCTCCACTGTTGTCCCGAAACTTTTAGAACACATCAGTGAGCCGCACTGCCGCACTGGGTGACATGTTCCTTCTGCTTAGAAGTGGTGAATTTACAGCTCACAGCAACTTAATACGATATGCTCTCTGGCTTTTGTTTGATATCTAGTGTTGGCAAAAAATGGTGTTGCACATTTCAGTTAGCGTAGCTAGCACACATTAGCTCGGAGGGCTAACTTGGCTTGTTTACTATATTATCTGAACATCGCTGTCACCCTGAACGTCGTACCAAATCCCGTTCAAAAATGTACCGGTTCAATAAAGCGTTGCTTGATAGTCTCTATGGAAAAAAGGAACGAATACTCAAATATTCGTATTGAGTCAAATCCGATTCGTCTAACCCAATTCTGAGTCGGGCACAGCCCTAACAATTACTTGCATTATTATCAACGTAAGAAATTATTTTTACTATTCTTGACTACCTTTTAAAAGATGTCTTAATTTAAAGCTGCATTAACTGCTGTTTTTTCCCACTTGGGGGCAGCGGAACAAGCTGGAAACACGACACTGACGGATTGTCACCTTATAAAGTTGGAATGGCGAACTTGTTAGCAAACAGTTGCCTATTTACACATCAAGCAGACACAGAGAAACATAAACATTCATTTGGAGTTGTTATAATTGATTCTGATTAGTGCAGCCTTAATTATATTTATACTGCATATCTGTATTATATCTTTATAATGCAGTGGCGTTTCAGCCAGGTCAGGAGCAGTGATTTCTGTGGGAGACAGTAACTCCCTAAGGCGTGGACTACACAAAAAAGCTATATAACGCACTAAAGCAAAGGGAAAACCCCCAAAAGCACAATATTGCCACTTTAAAGGTTTTGTGTATAATAACAATAAAAGTCAGACTATGTCACAAAAGGGAGCTCCAAAATTATTATAAAGAAATGATTATATATTTAAAGACATTATTTTTTCAAATCTATCAAGCCCAACTGCACATCAAGCAACACAAGGTTGGGTCCCAAAGCTGACAAACTATAACAGATCTCCATGCTGTGATTCTCAGGGTTTTCTCAGCCTACATCAAGGACATCGAGGACAAGCCCGGACCAACTGCCTGGGGGGCCAAAATGCCTTTTGGGGAGGTGCTGCTGGAGCATAAAGACTGTGGAGGCTGGGTGCACAGCGTCTCCTTCTCCCACAGCGGAGGCCAGCTGGCCTGGGTGGCCCACAACAGCAGCATCACTGTGGTTGATGCAGCCCAGGGGAAGGAGTGAGTACTGCTGCAAAGCCACTTACTCCGTCAGCGATCAGTATGATCAGTATTTATGTTCAGCTAAAATGGAGATTAAGTGCCTACTTAATTTTGAGAAAGTGTCTGTCACAAAGGGATCAGTGACTAGATATCTGCCAGAAGTTTCAATTTCCAACATAAATCAACTTATTTGGGAGACTCACCAGGCCAGCAGCACTTCAAGGCTCCAATTCCTGAACAACTTTTCCCAGTTTTCCACCCAGGTCTTTGTTTTTCACGGGCTACTGTACTTAATTTGATGTCACAGGTGTCTTTGGACATTATATCACCACCACCTTTCTGACCTCTGTCCATTCAGGGTAACCCAGCTGATCACCGACCATCTGCCACTGCTGAGTGTGCTCTATGTCAGCCCCACTGAGATTGTTGCTGCGGTAACTACCACCTGCTGTGTGTGTGTGTGTGTGTGTGTGTGTGTGTGTGTGTGTGTCTAGCAACTCCAAGCATGAGTTCTTAAGGTTCTTAAGAGGAAGAGATGATCAACTACTGTACTTATTCAAGTAATTTAAAGCTGCAATAATTCATATTTTTAGACTCCTCCCTGAGGGCGGGGCTTATGTAACACAGAGTAGCTTAAATTTCTGAGTTCCTGTTCCATTTTTTCACAATTGAGAATGACTTCCGGATGGGAGCCAAACGTCTTGATTCTGAAAACCGTGTCCAGATGACTACGACTGAAACCTTTTCTACAACATTAACAATGGATCAAATTACTACGTACAATGTGAACGGAGTCCCTCATAATGATGAACCCTGAAGAGAAATATCACCAACTCTGCAGTTCCCCTCAACGCTATAGAGCTTTGTAGCATCTTTTAGCATTGTTTTGGTTTTGGGTCGCAAACTTTGGCAAGTAAAGAGTACGGTCTAGACCTGCTCTGTAGGAAAAGTGCAGTGAGATAACATCTGTTATGAATTGGCGCTATATAAATAAAATTGGATTGAACTTTGTTTCCAGCAGCAGCCAGCTGTTTCCAGTAAAAAGCTCTGATGAAGCCGCTGAACTCGAGCTGCTCAGCAGCAGACAGCAGACAGACGCAGTCAGAGAGCAGCTGCTGAACATAGCGGAGCATCTAGCAGCTGAAGAGCCAGATATACCAATTTTGCTCTGTGGCTGCCAGATGTGTAAATAGGCAACTGTTTGCTAAAGCGTTAGCCCTATCAACTTTATAAGGTGATAATTTGTAAATGTTGTGTTTTCAGCTTGCTTCCACTTGCAAACTGCTAGATGCCACTAAATCCTACACACTGGACCTTTAAGTAAAAGTAGTAATACCACAATGTAAATAAAGACATTTCTTCCACTGAAGAACAAATATCTCAACACTAGCCTCAAAGCACAGGCTATGGGTGTGTTCTGTTTAACATTAAAATGCTTCCTTATTAGCTTCCCTACCTCCTCTTTTCCTTTGATAATAACTAGTAGTAGAGTATCTTGGCTGCTATTTAAACACTGAAAGAAAAATATTTAGTGACTTGGAGGTCTCCTTTTAGAAACACTTGTCCAAGAACACAAGAATGACTTGATAGGAAATCTTTTAAAGCCATCCATTAACAGCTTGACAACATGAACCTCGCTCTCTCCAACAAACATTTTTAAAACTGAATATCCACATTCATCAGCAACAACAGTCATGACTGACTAATATTTACTTCATTTTATCTAATTGTTTCCCCTTATTACAATAAAGATAACATTTTTTTGGAAGAAAATCTACCAAAAGGGAAGTTTACCTATACTTTTATACCGCATTATGATCATCAACCGGTAAACCCACTTTGTACTTCACACTTATTTTATTTTATACTCAGACCCACTTGGTACTTAATTTAGCTGCTGTAGCAAAAGAGTTTCCCCTCAGGGATCAATAAAGGATTCTGATTCTGGTGATGGTCTGCTGTATGCTCATGTGCTTCATTTGTCTGTCTTGACTTAATTCCCACTTTTGTCTCCTTTAGTTTTTATGTTCTGATATTTTGAATTCTTACAGAAATTAAGAAAAAGGTAGAATTTTAGTAAGTCCATTTTTTTGTAATCGACTATAGGACTGAAGTTTGTGATAGGGACTCTACTGTAATGACTGCCAACAACTATCCCAATTCTAATCGGTCTTCCTCTTGGTCAAGACACAGAATTTAAGGGTAATGAAGTCCTCAAAATGTAACTCTTGCTTTTATTTGGGGTTGTCAAACTGTGAAATGCAGCTTTAAGGACACAGACAGTGATAATTAAGCTTCTTTGTACTTATATTCTCAATCTCTTTTCTGTTAGGGTCATGATTGCTGCCCCTACCAGTTCACCTATAAGGGTCCAGGCACTCTGGCGTTTGTGAAGAAGCTGGACATCGCCAAGCAGACCTCCAAGGGCAGCATGTCAGCCATGCAACACTTCCGTAACCTGGACAAGAGGGCCACTGAGGAGGAGAGCAGCGAGCCGGGCACCCTTCACCAGAACAGCATCACGTAAGGGCCACTGCGGTTTCCCTTTAAAGGACCATTAGGACCGCCTTGGTAGAGGTTATAATGCTACTTTAAAGGGAAACAGCTACTTTCAGCAGGATATTTCAAATATGTGTTGACAGATTTCAGATAAAATTTGGTGGAAAAGTTGAGGCACCCTGGTGGCCTAGAGGTTAAGGCACCAACCACGGACCACAAAGCTCCTGGTTCGTGTCCGGGTGGACCTTTGTTGCGTGACATTCATTCTAATGGCTATGATTGAATGGTCATGAGTTTGCCTGACGTGAAACTTTGCACAGTTCATCCTTAACAGTCCCAGGCTGATGTGGGAAGTCTCCAAAAGTCATCAGCCAGTCAGCATGATTGTGTCGTGTATTTTGGTGCAGGTTGGGACCCACATGCAAATTAAGTATTTTTATAAAGAGTTTCTGTTATTTAAACTACAGCTTTATAGGACTGTGTGGCCTTGCTGGAGGTATGTGCTCTCTGACTGTTACCTGTAGCATTTATAGAGTCTGACTCACTGATCCTCCAAAAAGTCAAGGACTCTTAGGTTTGTGCACTTAACAGACATGAATCGGCATGTTCTTATCCCAGGTAAGTATGTGGACTTTTGTTGTTCTGCATGTTAAACTGTACAAGTGTGAAACTCTGGGTGAGCTCTGATTGTCTCCAGAAATCACTGTTAAAACCAATGTCACAATGTCTGTGTGCCTCAGTTCTCTCATAGCAGGGCATCTATCAGCATATTTCTGCTTGTATGTGCGGCCAGATTTGAATTCTTTGTCTCTGTGGCAACATGTGAACATCTGTTTATGTCTCTACGGCCACACTACTGTACAGCAAGTGTTCCGAGCTATCTACTCAATAATCAACAGTTCTGCAACGGACCAGCTATGGCTGCTGGGAGCTTTATTATTATTATTATTATTATTGAGGACAATATAAGACCTTCACAGTTCAGCTTTTGTAAGCCTGGGTGCATGTGTTGTGTCCTGCAGCCAGCTGTGTGTTGTATCTGGAGAGAAATCCAAAGTGGAGAAGTTCAGCAGTGTGGGTCTGGATGGAGCCATGGTGATCTGGGATTTTAAGGTACGTGTCAAACTCTGTCTTCAATACAAAACAGAAGCTGGGATTTAGTAACTTCACTGTAAGGATTATTACTCTATTGTATTTTAATGCAATCATCTTAAACATGGACCCTTTACAGTATTTTAATTGGAGGTTCATTTCTGTATTGAAGGTGGATATTCTGCAAATAATCACATAAAATACAGTTATTTGATTCCTTTAATGGAAATTAGTCATTTGGAAATATAATGGAAAATTTGACCAAATATCGTGACTTAACTCTATGACGCCACTTTAGTCATCATACGTTATTACAGTAGAACACAGATGAATCTGATTTCCAAATCAGCAGTGAACTTGGAGGAAACGTGGGGATTAAGGTGCACTGTGACATAATCACATAATCACTGGAAAAGTAGTTCAGTCAAAATGTACATATACAAAATGCAATTGGTCACACTCGCAGAGCAAAATGATTTTTGAGTGATGGTTGGGAAATGTGTTTTATGAATAATGTCATTCAAGAGACCCAAGATAGTTTTAAAGAGACTTTTTCATGCTGATGACATTCTGAAGGAAGCGCTGATTAAAGTATCGAATGTCTGCACCCAGTATCAGCTGTCAGCTGCAGTGCAAACCTATTACATAATCTACTGCTCTCTGCCTTCAAAGCAGCACCTCGGACGCCGCAGGATCCACTCTAACACGTGTGTCCTCTTATTGTGCAGCACTGAGACACTGCAGCTTGCCAGAGGGTGAGCCAACCAACGCATCCTATCAACCACTCTGTTGGGGTGTATAACTGAACTACTGATGCGCTTTGTGACATTTGTCCCAAAAAATAAAAAAAATAAAGAGGATATTTGTTCTTCACATTTGAATGTTGTGTATTCAGTGTATGGACATGTTTCTAATTTTTACTCACTTTCCGACTGCATATGTTTGATGTATTTCTATAAGTTATTACTTTATTTTTGTGTTACTACTCTACTGCCTCCATGGGGAGTACGCAGCCTGTGGCACCTGTTGTATAATGTCTCCTGTGGCTCTGGAGGAGATTTCCAAAGAAAAAAGGAGGAAATAACCCTGATGACGTCGTCGCCTCTGTTCACTCTTCTGGCTGCTGCCCTCCTCTGGATTCTTGGGGGGGTCTGTGGATTCCTGCCCAGGCCTGAGACAGCAGCGCTTGGGGCCCCTTGATTTCTTCGCACCGGATTATGAATCATATAGATTGAGTTAAAAGGTCGTAGAAAAGGTTTCAGTCGTAGTCGTCTGGACACTGTTTTCAGAATCAAGACGTTTCGGCTCCCATCCGGAAGTCATTCTCAATTGTGAAAAAATGGAACAGGAACTCAGAAATTTAAGCTACTCTGTGTTACATAAGCCCCGCCCTCAGGAAGGAGTCTACCTGAGTGTCTGTTAATTACCCTGCCTAGTTTCACCTGAAACTGACCTTCTTTTGTTTCCATGATGGCCCAGTAATCAGTAATCAGGCCTATTGTTTTCTGGCTGCATCTACTTCATCACAGTTAAGTACCTGATTAGCATGTGATTGGCTTGACCACGGTGTTAATACGCTGTGGTAAACAGTTGGCAGGTTGAATCTCAGACCACCATTTCTGTTCAAAGAGGGGTTTTCTTTTTTCACAAAAAATGGCTTCCTTGACTCCTCTTTCAAACCAACTCTTCTCTCTACTTCGAATCTTCACCTCGCTGTCTTCAAATGTGAGGTTTGTAGCTTTTAGATGCAAATGCACGGCGCTCTGTAATCCTGAGTTAGCGTGTCGTCTGTGCTGATAAAGTCTTTTGTGAAGCGGCTGTTTGGTCTCACCTATGTACCGTTCTTTGCAGTTTTCCTCTCTGCACTGAATGGAGTAAACTACAATCCTCTGTTTCTGTGTGGGCATCTTGTCCTTAGGGTGAACGAGTTTCTGTCTTAAGGTGTTGCCTGGTTTAAAGAAAACAGGAACATCGTGCTGTCTAAAGATCCTTTGTAGTTTTTCAGACAGTCCAGAAACATAAGGGATGGAGACGCCGTTCCTTCTTGGTTCTGTTTCCCTTTCGTCCTGCTTTTTGGCTCTTTTAACTTGTTGATAGCCCAAGTAGGATAACCACAGGCTGAGAGTGCATTCTGGACATGCCTTTCCTCCTTCTTCTTACCCTCTGAGCCGGTGGGCACTTCTTGGGCTCTATGTTGTAATGTCCAGATTACATCCAGCTTGTGCTGTAGTGGATGGTGTGAGTCGAAGAGCAGGTATTGATCCGTATGTGTTGGTTTCCTGTACACTCCTTTCCTTTGAGTGTAGATTCTGAAAACAGTGTCCAGACGACTACGACTGAAACCTTTTCTAGATAGAACACTCCTGGACGGATGAGGGACTACTCCGTCTTAAGTAGCCTATGTTTAATCCCTTGACAGATAAACACATTTACATTGCCTGCGTATAAGCCAATATGCGCATATGAAAAACATGAAGAAAGGCATTTTCTGAATGTAGGATCTTCTGAAATATTAGACATACACAACTGAGCTTCATCAAAGCAGAAAATGAGCACTTCACTCTGCTCCTACAGCTCCCTTACGGTCTATGACGGTGCACAGACTAATAACCATGACATTTATGGAGCTCGCGCCTTGAGGCTTTGGCACGAATTGTAACTGCAAAAATAATCATGTTTGACTGTATTTCCACGTTTGGTGTCTGGTGTCCTCCGCTGCAGTCTGAGAGTCAGGCTGCATGAATGGACGGGCACGAACACCGCCCACTCCGCCCTAGCAGCCAATAAAAACACGCCGCTGCACGGCTGACCTATCACAATAGAAGCCAGCGACCCCGTGGTCTCACTGCCTACCAATCGTAGGAGGCGGACACGTGACGCAGCGCGGTCAGCTGTTCTTGTTTTGCTGCTGTCCCCCTTGTTTTCAGGGTTGGAGAACCGGCCTGTAAAAGAATCGCACTGAAACGGAACTGTGATCCGTTTCCAGCAGAGAAACCCGCGCGCTCACCACCCGGGCCACACTTCTCGCAAATCGGAGCGTCTTCGGCCGACATCGAGCGAAGAGGTGCAGCCGATCCCAGGCCTCCAATCCAGGGCGGAGGGAGGAAGGAGGTCGCTGGGAATCGGGATGGAGACCGGAGAGGGTGCCGGCGGGCCTGGCGGATCGGACGGACCGGGGCTCCGGTTTGGCTGCGCCTCGTTCAACCAAGACTCCACGTAAGCACGCGGGCAGATAACGAGCTGCCTGATTTCTCCCTGAAATTAGACACCTATGCATTTAGTCACTTGAACAGAAGAAGAAAATTCAGTTGTGGCCAAACTAAGTGAGTCAGCTCGTTCCCAGAGACACCCCACCACACATTCAGTCACCAGCTGGACCATCAGTCAGCTGACTGCCACTGAGCCGCTACAGCTGTGTGAAGTCCTGTGTGGCTCTGCAAAACATCCCCAAAGCGTTAGAAAGTATCACCTGCTGTAGTCACAGTAATGGCAGCCAGGATGTTTCAGCCTCTGCTGGACACAAGTCCCCCAGTGTAATGGAATTAGGTCAGGGTTTCTGCAGTAGCCCTCTGATCACAGACCCCTGGGATACACTGAGTTATACACTCTGAGTTATACACTGTGAGTTATACACTGTGAGTTATACACTGTGAGTTATACACTGTGAGTTATACACTGTGAGCTATACACTGTGAGCTATACACTGTGAGCTATACACTGTGAGTTATACACTCTGAGTTATACACTGTGAGTTATACACTGTGAGTTATACACTCTGAGTTATACACTGTGAGTTATACACTGTGAGTTATACACTGTGAGCTATACACACTGAGTTATACACTCTGAGCTATACACTGTGAGTTATACACTGAGTTATACACTGAGTTATACACTGTGAGTTATACACTGTGAGTTATACACTGTGAGTTATACACTGAGTTATACACTGAGCTATACACTGTGAGTTATACACTCTGAGTTATACACTCTGAGTTATACACTGTGAGTTATACACTCTGAGTTATACACTCTGAGTTATACACTGTGAGTTATACACTGAGCTATACACTCTGAGTTATACACTGTGAGTTATACACTGAGCTATACACTCTGAGCTATACACTGAGCTATACACACTGAGTTATACACTGTGAGTTATACACTGTGAGTTATACACTGTGAGCTATACACTGTGAGCTATACACTGTGAGCTATACACACTGAGTTATACACTGTGAGTTATACACTGTGAGTTATACACTGTGAGCTATACACTGTGAGTTATACACTGTGAGCTATACACTGAGTTATACACTGTGAGCTATACACTGTGAGTTATACACTGTGAGCTATACACTGTGAGTTATACACTGAGTTATACACTGTGAGTTATACACTGTGAGTTATACACTGTGAGTTATACACTGTGAGCAACATCTGCCAAATACCGGTTTTCTTCAAGAAGCTGTTGAGGATTCAAACTAGTGCCGTTCGAGCCACAAGCGCCCTTAAACAATATCATAAACATACAAGTAGAGAAAGTTGCTGTATGCAGCGCTGCACCTTCAGCAGGACGCCACACACAGGTCTGCCTCTGATGCATTGCTCATTTCCTTAAAGTGCTGAGTAATCCAAAGATTAGAGCGGAGAGCCGTGAAAGGAAGCGCTTGTGATGTACTCTGATGGACTCGGCCTGTCTGGGTATGTACCTAACATATTCATCTCCAGCCCGTGAGGCAGCAACAGTTTCCAGACAGCAGAAGGATGCAGACTCCTTACTCGTTCCTCTCCTCAAAGTGCAATCAGCTCCTTATTTTACAACATAGGGAAGAGATCAGAGAGAAAGCTGAGTTTTCTCCGGAGTTCTGCAGGGTTCCTGCTGCTAAGAAAACAGGATGAGACAGGACAGGAATGTCCAGATTACATCCAGCTTGTGCTGTAGTGGATGGTGTGAGTCAAGAGCAGGTATTGATCCGTATGTGTTGGTTTCCTGTACACTCCTTTCCTTTGAGTGTAGATTCTGAAAACAGTGTCCAGACGACTACGACTGAAACCTTTTCTAGATAGAACACTCCTGGACGGATGAGGGACTACTCCGTCTTAAGTAGCCTATGTTTAATCCCTTGACAGATAAACACATTTACATTGCCTGCGTATAAGCCAATATGCGCATATGAAAAACATGAAGAAAGGCATTTTCTGAATGTAGGATCTTCTGAAATATTAGACATACACAACTGAGCTTCATCAAAGCAGAAAATGAGCACTTCACTCTGCTCCTACAGCTCCCTTACGGTCTATGACGGTGCACAGACTAATAACCATGACATTTATGGAGCTCGCGCCTTGAGGCTTTGGCACGAATTGTAACTGCAAAAATAATCATGTTTGACTGTATTTCCACGTTTGGTGTCTGGTGTCCTCCGCTGCAGTCTGAGAGTCAGGCTGCATGAATGGACGGGCACGAACACCGCCCACTCCGCCCTAGCAGCCAATAAAAACACGCCGCTGCACGGCTGACCTATCACAATAGAAGCCAGCGACCCCGTGGTCTCACTGCCTACCAATCGTAGGAGGCGGACACGTGACGCAGCGCGGTCAGCTGTTCTTGTTTTGCTGCTGTCCCCCTTGTTTTCAGGGTTGGAGAACCGGCCTGTAAAAGAATCGCACTGAAACGGAACTGTGATCCGTTTCCAGCAGAGAAACCCGCGCGCTCACCACCCGGGCCACACTTCTCGCAAATCGGAGCGTCTTCGGCCGACATCGAGCGAAGAGGTGCAGCCGATCCCAGGCCTCCAATCCAGGGCGGAGGGAGGGAAGGAGGTCGCTGGGAATCGGGATGGAGACCGGAGAGGGTGCCGGCGGGCCTGGCGGATCGGACGGACCGGGGCTCCGGTTTGGCTGCGCCTCGTTCAACCAAGACTCCACGTAAGCACGCGGGCAGATAACGAGCTGCCTGATTTCTCCCTGAAATTAGACACCTATGCATTTAGTCACTTGAACAGAAGAAGAAAATTCAGTTGTGGCCAAACTAAGTGAGTCAGCTCGTTCCCAGAGACACCCCACCACACATTCAGTCACCAGCTGGACCATCAGTCAGCTGACTGCCACTGAGCCGCTACAGCTGTGTGAAGTCCTGTGTGGCTCTGCAAAACATCCCCAAAGCGTTAGAAAGTATCACCTGCTGTAGTCACAGTAATGGCAGCCAGGATGTTTCAGCCTCTGCTGGACACAAGTCCCCCAGTGTAATGGAATTAGGTCAGGGTTTCTGCAGTAGCCCTCTGATCACAGACCCCTGGGATACACTGAGCTATACACTGTGAGCTATACACTGTGAGCTATACACTCTGAGTTATACACTGTGAGTTATACACTGTGAGTTATACACTGTGAGTTATACACTGTGAGCTATACACTGTGAGTTATACACTGTGAGTTATACACTGAGTTATACACTCTGAGTTATACACTGTGAGTTATACACTGTGAGCTATACACTGAGCTATACACTGTGAGTTATACACTGAGCTATACACTCTGAGCTATACACTCTGAGTTATACACTCTGAGTTATACACTGTGAGCTATACACTGAGTTATACACACTGAGTTATACACTGAGTTATACACTGTGAGTTATACACTGTGAGTTATACACTGTGAGCAACATCTGCCAAATACCGGTTTTCTTCAAGAAGCTGTTGAGGATTCAAACTAGTGCCGTTCGAGCCACAAGCGCCCTTAAACAATATCATAAACATACAAGTAGAGAAAGTTGCTGTATGCAGCGCTGCACCTTCAGCAGGACGCCACACACAGGTCTGCCTCTGATGCATTGCTCATTTCCTTAAAGTGCTGAGTAATCCAAAGATTAGAGCGGAGAGCCGTGAAAGGAAGCGCTTGTGATGTACTCTGATGGACTCGGCCTGTCTGGGTATGTACCTAACATATTCATCTCCAGCCCGTGAGGCAGCAACAGTTTCCAGACAGCAGAAGGATGCAGACTCCTTACTCGTTCCTCTCCTCAAAGTGCAATCAGCTCCTTATTTTACAACATAGGGAAGAGATCAGAGAGAAAGCTGAGTTTTCTCCGGAGTTCTGCAGGGTTCCTGCTGCTAAGAAACAGGATGAGACAGGACAGGAATGTACAGATCTCATGGGGGGGGGCTAAATACCAGGCAGGAAGTTGGTTAGCTTAACGAGTGGTCCTGAGGGCTATGACAGCGTGTGAGTATTAATGAATATCTCACTTTGAGGATGGAATTCTGTTTTGAATTGTGGGAAATGTAGGAAGTCAAAAGAAAAAGTAAATGACCAGAATCAGAACTGAATGTGCTGGCTGCTGTTAGCAGACATATATGAATGACATTTCAAGTATTATCAAGGATAAGAGGTTTACCTTCAGATAGTCAAACCATGTCACATTCTGTACTGTAGATGGCAACTTTAGCTGCCCTGCAGGAGACCACGTGCACGCTCAGTTCAACTTCAAATGTTTGCCTGTGTCTTCTCTTGAATTGAGGGGGAAATCCCAACATGCCCAGATAACGTATGGCTGCTTTGTTCCGGTTTATATGAAGCGAGGGCAGTAGTTTTTCATCCCTTGCAGCAGGTGTAAGATGCTTGCTTCCAGCATGGCCGGCTTTGCCAATTTGACACAGTTACCCTTTTTAAAACAGAGCCTCAAAAACGTAATAAAGCAGGACCCATCTTAAGGCACTCATCATTAGTGTGAACGCTGCAGCTCCTTCACACCTTTATTTTTCTGACTACGTATCTGCATGTTCAGCAAAGTCTTCCGACGGGCACAGGGGAAACCTGTCAGTCATCCGACTCGTGGTTTTGAGTTTTGGTCTTTTTTCAGTGGCCTCTCTGTGAGTGGTCATTTGGCTGATTTCCTGCAGCAGTTTGTGCCTCTGTTTCTGATTGGTCTTTTTAACAGTTAGTTTTTACTGTTAATGAATTCACACACTGACACACACACGCTCACATACTGGACGACACACACACATACACGTACTAACACCCTGTCCAGCCTGGAGTGGGCTGGATTTTCAATAATATATAGTATATAAGAATAAAAGCCCACAGACGGTAACAAGAGCTCGTAGTATGCCAGATTTTCAAAATAAATTCCCCCAGGCGGTTACAGGATCTTACCGTGGTGCCCTACAGTAGACTGTATTTTCAAAATAAAAGCCCCAAAAGGACACTTAATGATTCTTCTACCAGACTTCTGCATACTTTCAGCTATAGAAACCATTAAAATGCCAAAATGGTGTGCTCTGTAAGGACATTTTTGCTTCTATTGAACCTTTTTCTACCTTTTTAAAATATTGTGCTTTTTAAAAAAAAAAACCCATAGAAGTGAATGGGAAGTTCTGTGTGATATCTTTCACCTTCCCAATGCAATGCCATTTAGCCCCCTTCTTTTCAGGCAGTACAGCTCTCGTCCCTTTAGGGCTATGCTTTTTTTGTTCAAAGGTGTTTCACAATACGGTTCATCTGTCTGATATTAGGTAATGCAGTTCAGCTTCCAATTCTTCCAGTTTTACATTTCATACTGTTCATTTACAAAACTGCACCGTGGGCAGGTTGTAGTCAAGGAAAGACAGACCTGAAACATTTGAATTCTATTAATTAGGGACACATGACGAAACATCAGACCCAAAAATAAGGACAATGAGGGGCACTTGACAGGAAAAGGAAACAGCAGAATGGTTGGGAACATGTTCATTTCTGATGTTTTACTAACTGTTCTATTCTCTGTCCTGTTACAGCACTTTTTCAGGGGTCTGTGTCTTCATCTGCTCAAAAACACTTTTATTTGAGCGTGAAAGTAAATGTTTGGCCTTGGAAACAGTAGTTTCACAATAAAAATCTTAAAGGTGTACTCCAGCAAATTCACTTTGCACTTTAAAGTTAGGAGAGTCACAAGAGAAAGGTCAACAAGAATGTCAAAATCTGTTCCTGACATTCAGTCCCTAGTATGGGTCCTACATTTCCCATTATGCAACTCTATAGTGTCTTGCATTAAATACTCCCTGCCTCCAAAATGCCACACTTCTTTTCAACCTTACACCACCATTGTAATGCAGGCTTTCTGTGGCAAATTTTACATTTCAAGTCCCAACCTGAAGATAATCCTGACATTATCAGGGTTATTTTCTCAGACTCAACAAAGCTTCCAGAGCCACAGAAGACATTATACTGTAAACCTTCTCAGGCTATGTGGTACTCCTTGAGATGAGTAAACTGAACTTCATGTATAAAACTGGTGCAGCGCCCCTTTAACCTAAGGTCTACCTACTAACTGCACTTGTAGCTTTCATCCGCATCCCACGGTCTTCCTCAGCAGACAGAGTTATCTGTTCCTTGTTATCACATGACCGAAATTCCATACTTAGGTCACTGGAGAGCTACTGAACTACTGCTTCTCCGTGACAACTGCGCAAACTCCATGCGCTGAGGAAGACTGTTAGGTTAAAAGCTCCCGACAAAAAGTAAGTGGACCAAGTTGATCTTTTTTGTCAAACCACTTTTATTTGTTGTGAGGGTTGTTTCATTCCCAGAAGAGCACACTTCTTATACATGACGGATTTCACCACTAGGGGGCTCCCCAAAGGAAGGACCAGGGCAGACAGTGTGATGAGATGTGACTTGCATCATATCACGTCAAATGTTCCCTGGATTTCCAGTTGGAGTGCAACAGAATTAGACATAGATTCATTCATTTCCTGTTAAGAATGTCTGTGATTGAAATACCGAGCAAAATTGGAGCTTATGGATGCTTTCCTGTTATACTGATGGTAAATATTTGTATGTGTTTGTGTGTGTATTGCAGGTCACTGGCTTTGGGAACAAAGACTGGCTACAAGCTGTTTTCTTTGACCATGGTGGAAAAACTGGACTGCATCCATGAGAGTGGTCAGTATGGAGCTCTGACTCTGCACTAAATATCAGCTAAATATCCATCCACATTTAGTGGAGAATTATATTTCAGTGTAGAAGTTATTTAACACATGCTTTCGATTTCTCTGGCAAACTGGCTGATCATATAACACCGTCCATTGAAAGCCGGTGCTGTTACACTGACAGTTCACTGAGCTCATCCTGTAATCTGTTTAGCCATTAAATGATGACAACATGAACACCAGAATCATCCATGTGTCCCTGGTGGATCATTGAGTTTTATTCATTATGTGACAAACAGGATGAAAACCTTCTGCATTCGCTGTTGTATTAGCTCATCTGTCCCAGACTGACCCGTCTGCTGTGGAAGACCTCACGTCAGGCCGCGTCACGTCCTCACGTTTCCCTAAAAGGAACACTGAGTTTGTGAAAGACGGCCAAACACTGGTTACATTTACCCACAGTGCATAATCTGTCTACGGTTCGTACTCTGGTTGAGTTTATATTAAGGTTAATCTGTTCCCATGAAGTGTTTCTCTTGCTACCAGTTAACCTTTCAACTGTTTATTCCCCTTCAGTCTTTTACTGTGCAACAGTAGTTACCTTGTAATACATGGGAAATCAATTATTTCAATAATAATACTAAACACCACCGGACCCTTTTTCTTTGACATCAAAATATACCCATGGTGTGATGAGTCAAAGGCAAGTCAAACAAGTGTTTCAATCTCAGAAGGTTTCTGTAGAATCATTTTTTTAGCTGTTCCTCATTAAAAGTGAGTGAAATGTAGCAGCCACACATGAACTACCCTTCATCATATTGCACGCCTTTTTTCCCCCGTCTGTCATTATTCATGACAGATGAGGTCCAGCTTGCAGTCTCATAAGCAGTACTTCTTCTTGAGTTCTTTGTGACACCAGAAAACAGAAATAAATACATAAGAAGCATTAAATGCTGCATGACCTGCTGTCAGCCACAGAAGTTTATCTTCTCCCGTGGGTCCATGTAGCACTGATGATGCAGGATGACATCTCCAAACCTGTCCACTGAATGAGTTACCTGTCAGTCCATGTGACTTCATGTCGCACCTCTTAATGCATTTATAACTAGAAGGGCCCTCGGAGAGCACACAGACCTCCGCCAAGGCCAGTAGTCCAGTCTATGAAATGCAAATCTGCATGCGCATCCACTATGTACTGTATGTCTGAATATATTTCCAAAATCATTAGAATTACAGTGTGTCAAAATATGGTTGTGCCTACATCGTGGTTGTGTATCCACCCCGTGATTCAGATCCGCTCCAAAATGCAATGGGTTCTTCCATGGCCCATGCTACACCCTTCCACCAAGTTTCATGAAAATCGGGCCAGTAGTTTTTCCCTAATCCTTCTGACACACAAACAAACAAACAAGCGGCACCAAAAACATAACCTGCTCGGCAGAGGTAATAAGTCACGGAGCTGAACCAGACCAGCACGAAAAGACAACACATCCACAGTGTTCAAACCACCATCTACAGCCATGCTAGCGGCTCTGTGAGGCTGCAAAGCCTAAGCTAAATGCTAACATTAGCATAATCACAATGACAAGAAGATTTTCATAAAGTATAATATTTACCATGTTCTCCATCTTAATTTAGCATGCTAACATTTGCTAATTAGCACTGAACACAAAGTACAGCTGAGGCTGTCAGTTTTGCAGGTATTTGGTCACAAACCAAAGTATTGGACAAATTGAAATTGTGACCTGATGGTGGCGCTACAGGAAAAGTCAGACGATCACCAGAGTTATTACATTTCATCCTGAGGGGAACACGAATGTTGGAACCAAATTTCATGACAATTCAATTCAGTTGGGCTTTCTTGGCATGAGAAACAGATGTTAACATTGTCAAAGCATGTGTAAAATAACAACATGCATAAAAAGAAGAATTGTGATCTTAAAATATATACAGATAAGTAAGATAGCATAATAATAATAATAATAATAGATTGTAGACTTGCAGTTAAAATACAAATACAAAAAGTGAAAACCACACACTGCAACATTTTTGGTGTGTGTGTGTGTGGGGGTCATTCACTGCCCCTCATGTTGTGGCATGTTGATACATATTGGGCAGCAGGGTCTGCCCTGTCTCCTTCTCCTCTATATTAATAAATATATGTATTTTTAATTTTGAGAGCTCATTTAGCTCTGTGAATTCTGAGATTGCAGCGTTGAACGTTCCTTATTTCATTGAATGTTGTACATTGCAGGAGGAAGTGCAGCTCTGTCTCAGCTCACCTGTCGAACAGCGACCACATGTTCGGTTTTCTTTGGGTTGCCAGGATTTTCTGTCTTCCTTTTCCGATTGCCAGTTTGTGGACACTGAGCCTGCACTTGGTCAGGATCTGTCTCTGACAGCAGAGAGACATTCTGCCAGTTCACCGTCTCTCTTTAGGCCCAGATAACTTTCTGATCTACTTTGGCTTTTAGTTTCTTCTTTCCAGTGTTCCAGACAGGTTTCTTTACATTGCTTTTTAAATTGGTTTCCACTGATTGGTGTTTGAAAAGCAGTGCTGTTGTGTGTGGTCAGAGTGTCTGAGGGGGGGGGCAGTTAGTCTCAGCACCAACTGATACATAACTTTGGAATGGAGGGTGTCTAGAGGGCTGGATTTAAGGTGATTAAGACATGTGAGCGCTCTCTTTTTAATTCTGCTCTACATGCATCTGTTGGTGTTTTTCTGTGTAAAATGTATCTGCAGAGTTCTGCGTGTAAAGATTCTGTTGGATGTTTGTCCCAACAGGTAAAGCTATGATGACCGAGTGGACCCCAGACTTCACTGCCATATAATGCAATGGGCTGGATGACATTATCCAATATTTAAGCATCATTTTAATTGGACTTATAAAATGTTCTCTTAATTGCATTTAGAGCTCTTCGAGCTTTTTCTTTTAGTGCATTCACTGCCATGTTGAAACTCCCTGATGCTGTTATGGTTATACCAAGGTAGGTGTAACGCATACTGTGTTCAATGATATGATTATTAATGGTAAACTGGTATTTGTTCTCCTGACTTCTGGGGTGTTTTTGAAAAATCATGACATTAGTTTTCTTCATATTTACTGCCAGGGCCCAGTTCTGACAGTACTTTCTACTATGTCCAGCGTCCTTTACAGTGCCTGTCTTCCAACTACTCAAAGCGCACATTCACACAAGCAATACAGTTTGTTTGTCTCCACTTTTTACAGCACATCTATTTTCCAAATACATAAATTTAACCTGATCATACATTGACATCTCCACTCTCATCTCTCCATCTTACAAGATGGAGTGTTCTTCAAGGAAATCTAGAATTCTTTCATTTAGAATACTACAGAATAGTTTACTTAGACAACTGCTGACACAGATGCCACAGTAGTTACAGGGTCCTGATTTGTCCCCACAGGGGGGGGGATGAGCCCTTTGCACCAGATGTCGGGAAAACATCCTGACTGTAGTACGATATTGAACAGCTTCAACACTGCACCCTGCATCTCTGGGGTGCTGCATTTGAGCATTTGATTTTTTATTGTTTCTTCTAATGTTTTAACTGTAACATTAATTAACTAATGAGTTTTTCTTTTATAATACATTGATCTGAATTAATTAGATTTATTGGAATGTCTTTGTACAGATTTTCAAAATGTGCTCTCCAGATGTCACCATGTTGGATGGGCAGTGCTTATTGTTGCTTTGTGTTGAAGTAGTTCCACATATCCCAGAATTGATTTTGATTAATGGTGTTTTCAGTATCTTCAAGTTTCTTGTGGGTATAATTTAGTTTTGTTCCTAATTGTACGTTTATATTTGTTTAAAATGTCATTGTACCTAGTGTGTAAGGCTGGGTTGTTGGTTGGCGATGTTTTTCATTTGCTATTTTTCTCAGGTCTTTTCTGATGGTCTTACATTCTTGATCAAACCATTTGTCAGCGTTTTGCTTTTTAATAGGCTTCCATTTTTTGTTTTATAAGGTTAGCTTTAATATCTTCCTTATGAAATATATTGATATCATGAATAGCCTTTCTTACACCATCTCTGGTAGGGACATATTGATTTTGGTTATATACTGATATGTCATTCATCAGATCAGGTGAGTTTAAGGCCATGATGAATTTGTTTCCACTGTCTTTTTGCCATCGTTCCATTTCTCAAGTGAGAAGGTGTTCTGAGTACATGTCTTAGCTGAACAGAAGCCGGGTGCACAGGGTGTGCAGCATCTCCCTGATGTCTCCCAGCTCAGAGGTAGCAGGGAGAGGGATTTCCCGTTAGAGTCAGCCAGCATGACCATTTGCGGGGCTTCCTCTTCAGGCTGAGTGGAAGGAAGCTGGGATGGGCAGAGCTGGCTGTTGGCAGCTGGCTGTGTGGATTTGTCAGCAGGTGACAAGGCAGGGGTTTGGGACACTGGCAGGAAGAGTCTGTGTCTCAGTACTTGTCATTGTGGGGACTGATGAGAGTTGGTCTGTCAGGTGTTGGACTTGCCTGGTGAAGCTCCTTTCTCTCTTCTCAGCATCCTCCTTCACTTTGGCCAACTGAGCACGGAGCACACTGTTCTCCTGTTTGAGTGCCTCTAGACTTCCTCTGAGGTCAGATGCCAAGGCCTGGTTGTCTCTCTTTAGCTGCTGGAGCTCCTCTTAAAGCTGCTGTAGAGTGTTGTCTGGGTGGTCAGACAGCCTGGCTTGGGTCCAAAGTCCAGCTCCAGCAGGGCCATACTCTCCTTCAGATGGTTGGTGGCACTTGCGGGGGTGGGAGGAGCAGAGATTGACAAGGTGGTGGGGTTCTCTAATGGGGTCTCATCATCTTCATAATCCATCCAATAGTTGTCAGGACATTCAACTTTGCTGATTCAGCATTCACACTATTGTTATCTTCGCTCTTTATACTTTATTATATATTATTTCGCTGTTTTTTGGGGTCTATCTCCTTCTGTATAGCAAAAGGAAAAACAAAGTCAAAGATGTGGAGTGTAGGGAGCAGAGTTTCCCCTTTCTCTCTCCATCATGGAACAAATGGGGTGCGCTCGAATAGTACTGGGAACACTGGGCCCAGGTGTTCCTAATAAATGACGACCCAACCACACTTACTGGGCATCTGCAGCAGAAAACATAGACAAAGACGAGCAGCCAGTCCAGCAGCCAAAAGAGGCAGGGCCGTCACAGTTTCAATGTCTAAATGCGTACATACATGAGATGTATGCTATTATTTTTCTTTATTCTAATATGTTTCAGTGATTTTATATAATTTCTTAAAGTAATACAATTTATAATGGGAAGTCTATGGGAGTAATATTTGAAAGCTGAAATCTCAACAACTACAAGTGCTAAAGTAGTCATACTTTATGGACAGATGCCCCATCTGGAAAGTTGGTGGTTCGATCCCGGCTTCCCCCAGCCCACATGTCAGTGTCCAGTGTCCTGAACCCCAAATTGTTTCCGAGGGTGTGTGTGTGTGTGTGTTTCCATGAAGCTTCCATGAATCATACCTGTTAAAAATGTCTATTAAAAATATGTGCTAAATGTGGACAGATTAAGGGGGCACTTAGATGAAGGACATATGAGTCGAGATTATCTGCACCAGTGTTTTTGCAAGCTTTTCACCTAACCAGAGTTTTGTAAACATCTGCACTGCTGACCAGACTAAAAGAAAATGTACACTCAGAAGAAGCTAGGCGCTGGGGACTCCCTCTGCTGGACTGATATGGTAATTGTCTACAGATGAATCAGCAGACATCTAAAAGACCAGAGGAGAGGAAATGGGGATTAAAAGCTTCAGACATAGAAGATCTATCAGTAATATGATCAGATAGTTGTTTGACTTGTGATGGCAGAGTTCTTAAGAGATGCTATGGTGTTCAAAAAGTCATAGGCAGAGATCTAGCCTTCCTAATCATGCTGGTGCAGATGTGTCTTTGTCGCCTAAAGGTTAACCAGTCCTCAGGGGTGCCACTGGATCTAGCCATGGCCCAGACTTTGTCTCTGCTGTGGATGGCATTGGAGAGTTGTGGGGAGAACCAAGGACTGAATCTGTTTTTAATTCTGTGTTTTTTATAAGGAGCATGTCTGTCAGAAATAACATTAAAAGATTCTGTAAAGTTTACCAGTGTCACGGCAGGATCAGTAAAAGAGAACATTTTATCAATGTCAGAGATTGAGAAATCGTTAAAAAAATCCTGAAGATTAAAATGCTTGAAAAAAATCACATTTCTTGAGCGCAGAACATGAGGTGATTTCCTCGACAGTGAAGCAGTCTTTTACATAACTCACAACCCCGCCTCCCTTACTTCTTCGATCACATCTAAGCCATGTTTAGGTCAGTGAATGTAGTCCAGTTTTGGGAGCAGGCTTCTGATGTTTAAATGTAACAGTCCAAGCCCTTGGCGTATTTTAAAGTCATGAGATGTGTCAAGTGTAACATGCTCCTTAGCTGTAGAAAAGGGCAGATGAGTGGGCTCAATAGACACAAGAGGATAAATGAGATTTTTGAAGGAGACACACTTAGGTCGCCTACTAGACATCCAGATTGTAGATGGAACTGTCTGTAGTGAGCGAATTTGTAGGGTTGTTAGAGGGTCCTGGCTCCTCATGAACAATGGAACAGATGCGCGGGGAACCAATGTGACTGGTGCTAGGACCCCAGGAATTATTAGTGTGACTGATTCAGCAAACTATGGAGTCCAACATTGTCTTTGCATATGTACACGTTACTCCGATTGGTGTAATCGGGAGTCGTTACCGGCGATGTGAACAATCGTACTGTATTTACACTCATCCTTAGCCAACAGTTTAATTAATTTCATCAGATTTAACATGCTCTGGCCCCAGGAATACATTTGACTATGGTCGCTGGTGTCGCTAACTTCATGTTTCTCAAAATGGAGCTGCCAATAATCAGAGTTGGTTTCTCAGCAGGTGTGTCGCTGAGTGGGGAGAACTTGTTAGAAATGTGAACAGGTTGATGGGGAATGGCGTATGCTTAGGGCTATGCTTCCTTCAGGCAGTCACCCAGCCTCCCTGGTTTTGGGAGCTGCCGATAATTAGCCGGTGTATTGAAGAATCTAACTAAATTAACTGGGATGAGCTAGAGCAGCAAAAATACGCTGCCAGTAACACTTTCTAATGGCCACTCCACTGGTTGCAAAGAAAAGTCAGATTCTATAGAACTCTGACAAAATGACCTTACTTCCCACTTGATTTATTACCTTAGTAAACATTTTCCTAATGAGTTTATGGTCTCAATCGCTAGTTTCAAGTCTTCAATAAAGCATGAGGTTCATTTTGTAAATGGTCGTCCCATGTAGAGTAAAATAGACGATGCAGGGTATGGTTTGGGCGTGGCTACCTTGTGATTGAGAGGTTTCTACCACAGCGACCTGTATATCAGAATAGAGGCATAGCAATGCGTATCCCTCCCCAGCTCCACCTTCTCGTCGAAATATGGTCACTTCAAACCTAACACAGCAGCGGCGGATGGGCGCCCACCATTGAGTCTGGTTCTGCTCGAGGTTTCTGCCTCTTAAAGGAAGTTTTTTCTTGCCACTGTCACCAAATGCTTGCTCATGGTGGGATTTGTTGGGTCTCTGTAATTAATATTATAAAGAGTACGGTCTAGACCTGCTCTATAGGAAAAGTGCAATGAGATAACTTCTGTTATGAATTGGCGCTATATAAATAAAATTGAATTGAATTGAATTCTGGTTCCAAAAAAACCAAGATGGTGACAGCCAAAATGCCTAACTCAAGGCTTCAAAACTACGTGCTACATCCACTTCTTTTATACAGCCTATGTTCAGATCATGTAACTATTTAAGCCATAGGACATACGATTCTGCAAAGATGAGTGGGCCAAAATTCCCCCACAGCGCTGTAGAAGACTCATTGCAAGTTATCGCAAATGCTTGATTGCAGTTGTTGCTGCTAAGGGTGGCCCAACCAGTTATTAGGTTTAGGGGGCAATCACTATTTCACACAGGGCCATGTAGGTTTGGATTTTGTTTTCCCTTAATAATAACAACCTTCATTTAAAAACTGCATTTTGTGTTTACTTGTGTTATCTTTGACTAATAGTTAAATTTGTTTGATGATCTGAAACATTTAAGTTTGACAAACATGCAAAAAAATAAGAAATCAGAAAAGGGGCAAACACTTTTTCACACCACTGTAAGTGTATTATTTTTTTTATAACAGTGGAAGTGGTCTGTTTCTGTTGTAAAATCCCGTTATACAAATTCCATTACATTTTCTTACCAGCCAGATGAAAAGCCTTATGCATGGATGAGAGTTCTCAAAGTTTCTAAAGATACCAATATGTCAGGCTGGAATAATGTTAAATTATGTATGAACATCTAAGATATTAGCATTCATGAAACTGTGCACTGTGCAGCTATAAAATCATGGTGTCTTATGTTTGAAGAATAAGTATAGTGTCACACAGTGTAAAATATCTTTCTTCTGAGCTGAAATCAAAGAGAAAGTCAGGTTCAAGATGTTAGAATGGCTGTATTTGTTTGATGGATGGTTTGTGGTAGTTAATTTCTGCCTCTTGGATGTAAGTGATACTTTGGAAAAGTCAACATAAAAGCGGTTTGCTCCCTGTTCTCCCCTAGCAGAGGCTCCAGATATCTACATCGTGGAGCGTCTGTTCTCCAGCAGTCTGGTAGTCGTAGTGAGCACCACCATACCGCAGCGCATGAACATCTACCACTTCAAGAAAGGGACGGAGATCTGCAACTACAGCTACCCGAACAACATACTGGCTGTCAAGCTCAACAGACAGGTGAGCTACCCATTTCACACCCAACCCTCGAATATTACAGTATCTATATAAATTATCACATTTAGGAAGTAATTAACACACTGAGCTGTTTGCCCATCCCTCTTCTAAACCTACGTCTTTACTTTTCCCAACAAACCTCTGCCATAACCACGGCCCCAGGCTCTGACGCACTCTGAAGCATTCTCAGGATCGACAGTTAGTCGCATCACACAAGCGCTCACGCGAATCTTCAGAATGTAAACAGTTTGACGCCTGTTTTCCCGTCGAAAAAGTTGACGTGGAATAACATTCTTTGAGCGTGATTATGATGATCTGTCTCTGATTAGTGATGTTGTTAGCTAGCTCGCTTGCTAATTGCTGCACGGATTCTGAGGTAAATTATCCCATTTTGAAGTGAGAAACAATGACCAACCCTTAGACTTTAAGACGAAGAGTAAACTTCTTGTCTTGGCTCACTCTGATGCTCTTCAAGACAGTGGACCTCAACGCTGGACTGAATCCTGAGACCCAACAGACCTCAACTGACCCGCTGAGGGACCAAAGGCAAAATTGGAAAAATGCACATATCCAAGAAAGAAGCCTGCTAAAAGGATGCTGTGCCATCTTTGAGATGCAACACGACAAGGTTAGAAAAGAAGAAAAGAAGCACCAGAGTCCTAACAAAGACCATAACAAACTTTAAACTCAGCCAACAGCTGGCAGACACTCACACCGCATTGCCATCACGACCGAACTTCATCAGCCTGCGTATAGAAGAAGGGATCCGACTCAGGCTCGTGGGACCGACAGCGTGGCCTGACACATGGAACTCAGGGGAGTTTCATCCAGAACCGATCGCCACTGAGTGCCCAGTGAAATGGCAGTGCTTCTCCTCTCCTCTTGCCTTCAACGATTGCCCTGCTCAGCCAAACTCAGGTGAAACAACAGATGCTTTTCTGTGACAGCGGGGTTTGTGTAATTAAATGATGAAAACTGCACCTACTCAGCCTGTGTGTCTGCATATGGGTACAAGTCTGCCTTTCCTGGTTCCCCGGCTTGACAAACTACAACAGGTTTAATGCTCTAGCTTAATATGAACACTTAGAAAACGTAGATAAAAATTAGGATCTTTCATCAACATAGGTATGATAGCTAAATTACTTCAGGTGATTAATAATTCCTAATAATAATCTCCCCTTGACTTTCCAAAACTACTCAGTTGCTGAATGGTGCTATATTTTATTTAATTGGTAACTATTAAAGTTGTCCACATAGTGGTTTCCTGTGTTTACACAAGTTAATACCGTTAACCAAAACAATCATTCACTGCATCCTCTGTGTCAAATGGTCATTCGTTCACTTATTATTTATTCATCGCTGTTTTCATTCATTCATGATTACATTTATCCATTAATTTGTGTGTCTAGTAGTTATTGTCCTGTGTGGGTAGTTAGTAGTTAAATTAACATTTATAAAACGTTGGTTATTGTGTGTTTGTGTGTATGAAATTTTCCGGTCACTGTCCCAAGACAAAAACTCTGTAGCAACTTCAGATCCAGACTAAACTGATTATTAATTAATGTATTAATTAATTAAAAGCAGTGGTGCCCCGTTTTAAAATGAATTTAGTGAGTTAAACACTAATTATTATTTAATAATACGCTGATTTTATTCTGATAGCTGGAAGTGAGTGTAAACCTGCTCCTTCCTTTTACCAAAATTAAGGTCATTCGATATGATCAGTTTAATGCATTTCAGCTTGAGAGCTCAAGAGTTCAACAGTCTGATGGCCTGCGGGATGAAGCTGTCCCTGAGCCTGGTGGTGCAGGCCACAGTTTGTGTCTGGTTTGGTTGGGGTTAATGATCCTTTTCGCCTTCTCCCTACATTGCTGGGTGTAGAGGTCCTCCATGGATGGCAGCTCCGTCCTGGTGATGAGCTGTGCAGTTTTCATCACCCTCTGTAGAGCCTTACGATTGAGGGCGGTGCAACTGTCATACCAGGCAGTAGTCAGATGCAGCCAGTCAGGATACTCTCAATTGTGCACTTGTAGAAGTTGTAGAGTCCTAGAGTTTATGTCGAGCCTCCTCAGCCTGCAGAAGAAGAGCCATTGTCTCACAGTCTTTGTGATAGTGTCGTATGGTGAGTCCAGGTCAGGTCCTCGCTGATGTGAACCCTTAGGAACCTGAAGCTGTTGGCAATCTCCAGTGTAGTCCCATTGATGGTGATGGGGGCGTGTCCTTCTCCCTGTCTGTCTTGTAGTCCACAATCAGCTCCTTTGTTTTGATGACGGCCGTATTGCCAGCAAACTTAATGATGGTGTTGGAGCTGTGGGTGGCCACCTAGTTGCTGCGTGAACAGGGAATACAGGAGAGGGCTGAGCATGCAGCCCTGAGGGGCACCGGTGTTGAGAGTCAGGGTGGAGGATGTGGTGCTGCCTATCCGCACAACCTGGGGTCTGCCCGTCAGGAAGTTCAGAATCCAATCACAGTCCCAGGACTCTGAGCTTGATGACAAGCTTTGCAGGGCACAATGGTATTGAATGCTGAACTGTAGTCAATGAACAGCATTCTCACATATGTGTCCCTCTGCTCCAGGTGGGAGAAGGCCGTGTGGACGGCACCATTGCCCTAGCGGAGGTGAGTGCTACTGGGCGGTAGTCATTCAGGCAGAGGGCTTTGGTCTTTTTGGGGGGACAGGGACAATGGTGGACTTCCTAAAACATGTGGGGACTACAGACTGGATCAGTGACATGTTGAAAATGTCTGTGAAGACATCCGCCAGTTGATCTGCACACATCTTGAGAGCTCAGCCAGGGATGCCATCAGGTCCAGGTGCCTTGGGTGGAATAATCCTTTTGAAGGATCTGCACACATCTGCCCTGGATATTACTAGTGGGAGGGGGTCCTGTTACCCTAAACTCTGATATAGTAGCATCCAAGACTGGCTTCCATGCAGTGGGCTACTACACAGTGGATGTGCAATCATTAATGGGGCTTTTTTGTTTAATGTAAGCTGTAACCCCACAAAATGTAGTCAGTTTATGAAATGCCCCTGGCATTGGAAGTAACTGTGTTAGGAATTACTCCTGTAGGTAGGAAGCTAGATGGCCAGCCACGCTAACGTTTGGAGCTCACATTAGAACAGATAAACACACTGTTTAATCTTCCACAATCATTTTGGAAAGGCTTAATCAAAAGACACGAACCTCCAAACTCTTTGCCGAGTATAATACAGCCCCATCCACATCAATTGCTGTTTTGGGGAAGGGTTTAGTAAACAGTTCATTCGAACCTTACATGCTGAGCATATTCAAATTCAATTCATTATCAACATCAGTGACTATCTTGCAGCAACTAATTAGATAAGATTTATGAACCAGGGCCGTATTACAGGAACTTCCTAATTTGCAGATCCTATCTTAACTGTTTGGTAACCATGGTAATTGGGGTAGGACCTGATTTAGGAAAAAAGCCATTACAGATTAACAGTTCCTAAGTCAATGTCCCTATCCTAACTTGAAAAAGTGTATTACACAAGCATCCTAAATTCTTTCCAAAATCTTAATAAACTCTCCTATCATTAGGATAACCGTTAAGCTGTCCTAACTTTCACTTTTCCACCAGGTAGTGTTAGCTAACTTTTTTAATCCGTATGGCTGCTCTTTCATTGTTTTTACACAACCAATGAAATGTCAACAGGGAACTTCACTGAGAGGCTTATGGCACAGCCCACTCTCTTTCTTTTATTTCCAGAGTTAGTGTTGTAAATTTACCAAAAAGAACTTTTGGATTTCTCTACGGAAATGTTACCAACACCTCTAACTCATCTGTCTTGAAGTTAAGTGCCCGTCGTTTTTGCTCCATTTTTTGTATATTTCAGTATGTTTCAATGAGAAAAACCAACGGTTACAAAGTTTTTCAGCTGGGTGCGATGAGAAAAGTAGTGTCGGTTGCTAGGTAACAGACATAAAAGTTGATAAGCGATGTTGGATTGAGTATTTAGGATTTCATAACCTGAGACAAGATAGGATGAAGTAAGATAATATAGAATTCCTAAAGTTAGTTAGGATTTGCTTCTGTAATACCAAATCTGGATTAGACTCTTCCTGTCTTAACATAAGACTTAAGATAGGTAGCTTCTGTAACACGGCCCCAGTACTTCAATGTTAAAAGATAAACCCCACAGAAAATCAGTTTAACCAAGCTGCTAAGCTGAATCATGACATCACCACATGTGAAAAAAATCAGCATATCAGTGTGGGATCACAGTGGACATTACATTAAATGAGCATTACATATAATTCAAACAACCCACAAGTACAGGGAATATATAATGGACCGTCTTCTTCTTTGCTACATATTCCTGTATCCTCAAGGCTCCAAGTTGAAAGCGATTTAATATTGCTCTCCTATAAAGTTGAATGGTGAATCACAAGAGACAGATTAAAAGAAGAATGGTCAAAATCAAAGCAGCAGATGCTGATATATCCTGATTTTTAGTGTCTAGAATGGGTCAAGCTCCAGAAACACTGGATCCTACAATTCCCATAAAGCAAGTGAACTCCCTGGTAAATGTCCATATCTTCCCCCCAGTTTGTAGGGCAGGATTACCATAAGAAATGTGTAGTCCCCAAGCCCAAAGCTGAGATAACTCTTAATGACCTCATCGGGGGTTATTTTCTCAGACCTGAGAACTCTTCCAGAGATACATCTGGGCATGTTGCATTCCTTGTCTCTTGGACAGCTGATGTCCGTCAGTCTGTTTGTCCCTGGGGACTTGACCCTCTTGAGTCACACTGAGACAACTGAAATAAACCAGAGCCCTTCTCACCTGCTGTCTCTGCTTACTCATGGAGCTGACACAAGCTGACTCACAAATACATAGCAAATCACTAGACCCCTTAATTACCAACATAGAAAAAGTTTTGTTTGATTCACTTTGTTACACCACCACCCCCCTGGGAACATGTCAATGGGCACCGTTGTTTACATCAGAAGCAGATGTTTCCATTCAGGGTTCAATACAGCAAACGAGACGATGTTCCAAATATTGTTCCATTGTTCAACATACAAAGTTGATTGCTTTAGTCAATCACCAAACAAAAACTTCCCTTGAATATAAACAGCATGCAGCCTCTAATGATTGTTCCTTGTCGCTTAATATACATAAACTTCATGTGCTGGAGTCCAAGCCAGAGAGTTCAGTACTGCACCAGCCGGAGAAGAATCTGACCTGCATCTCAACCATGATCTAGATCAACTTCATTTTGTTGGGTTCATTTGGTTGAATTGAGCCTTTAATGCTGAGGGTAGATGCTCATAGTTCCCCTGGCACTGGTAACACTGGGATGCCGGAACCAAATATCAGAGTCAGTCACTATGGACATCTTTGCCACGCTAGTGACATGGCTGTAGGGATGGCAATGTCAGTCGGTCCACCATGTTGGTCCTGTATGAAATATCTCAGTAAACATTGGATGGTTTTACAATAAAATGCGTTACACACATTCATGTCCCCTCAGACTGAATTGTAATAACTTCAGTGGTCCCCTTACTTTTCATCGATCACCCTCGGCCAAAATATTGATTTGTTCAACACTGGTTTATGAACAAATACCTGCAAAACGAATGACATTCCCATCATTCTCAGCTGTACTTTGTGTTTAGTGCTAATCAGCAAATGTTAGCATGCTAAACAAATATGGTAAACATGGTAAACATTAACTGCTAAACATCAGCATGTTATCATTGTCATTGTGACATTGCACATTAAAAACTGAAATGATTAGGGCCTTAAACGAAATCTGCATTATTACCTAATTCTGTGGCCCCAGATTGTAGAGGGTTAAAGTTTAGTTAAAATCTAGTTTTAAGGTGGGTAATGTTTTAGTATATATACTAAAACATTACCCACCTTAAAACTAGATTCAAACTTGATTAAAATGCACCATGTGATCACAATATATATATTGTGGTCACATGGTGCATTTTAATCAAGTTAGCACAAACCAATAATTTGTTTGTTTATGTCTTTACTTATAGGGGACTTTGCACATTAATCAACACTGACATTGAACAACATCAATATAAATATTCCGGGGTTAGCTCAGCAGCCAATTTGCATCTGTAGTCCCGAAACATCTTAAAACTGACAAGCGATAAAAAGCATTAGTACATAGTAAAGTTACAATGAAAATAGGGGAGAAAAGTACCTGGAGGAACTAACAAACCTCTAACTAATACATACACAATGCACAGAGAGAGTGAGAAACAAGGGGGTCAGTAGAGGTTCATAGAGGAGCCTCTCTAACCACCTCCCAAATATCAGCAACGTGTTGTACAGCCAACAAGTCAAACAAGCTGATTGGTTGATCTAACTTCCTGTGGTGAGGCAGGTTCAAAAACAGAAAAGAAACAGACATGTTCATGTTATACCCCAATCCCCAAGTATTAAAGAAACATCTACGAGAATGTCTCTGAATGACACCATGTACATTTGCTCATGTGCATCACAGAGAAATAGTGTTTCATGTCACTGTGAGCTATGCGTGAAACTGCAGCTTTGAGTTCCCTTTGTGGAACTGATTGTGAACAGTTGAGATGTTGTTGTGACATACTGTATATTCCTATAATGAGTGGGATTTCACTGATGTGAGCCATAGTAGCCAACACTGACTGCATTACATTGGAGTGTAATGTCCTGATGTCCACTGTGTCTTGCAGAGGCTCGTGGTGTGTCTTGAAGAGTCCATTTATATCCACAACATCAAAGACATGAAGCTGCTCAAGACTCTGCTCAACACTCCGTCCAACCCCGCAGGTAAGACATAAATACCAAGAGACGGCACATGTGGTTTACACACACAAACACACACTTTCTGTGGTGCTGTGATAGCTGGGTCGACTGAAACAACTTTTTAAAGGATAATTCCAGTTAAAACTTCGGTCTTATTGCCATAGACTTGGCCATATTTCCTATTGGTAATAATAACACTGTACTCACCAAGTTAATTGCTGAGATCTGGGAACACAGCAACATCGTAAAATAAGTTTGACGGGACAAGAAACATGTAGTCAGATTATCGGACGGGTTGTAAACAAACCCCCAGGTGAAGGCCTTCAAACAAACTAGTTTGTATGACATGTCGTCGGGTCGTGTAAAAAGGTGAGTGTTCATACCGAATAACATAACCAATGTTATCATAACTAAGAGAAATTAAAACTACAAGAATAAAACCGGAATTATCCTTTAAATTAATATTTATCCTAAACATCTTCTGAATAAGTTGAATTTTGTTTCACCTGCCTGTTCCCTCCCTCTCTTGCTCAGTTAAGTCACTGATTCAATAGTTGTTACTCAACTTGATGAATAGTTTGTCAGCGCCAAGATGGAAAAGTAGCGTATGATATTAGTTCCAGTTTGATTCTGAGTTGTTTGGTATGCTGCTGCTGTTCTACAAAATGTTATGTCACTCATGTTCTACTGTCATACCAATTCCCACCGGCATATATGATGGTGATTCTTACTGGCATATGCTGCTGTTCTACAAAATGTTATGTCACTCATGTTCTACTGTCATACCAATTCCCACCGGCATATATGATGGTGATTCTTACTGGCATATGCCGCTGCTGTGTGCCATTTATAAAAGACATGTCACTCTTGCTCCACTGTCCTCTGGCATACCAATGGTGTGCCACGCTTGTTTTACCGTCTTTCAACGTTTCTTTCATCGATTGGCTTTGACTGGCATATGGCACATAAAAACAGTGTCACTCTTATTCGACTGGCACATACCACTCTCCACCGGCATATATAGATTCATACTGGCATTTGCCACTGCTGTTGTGACGGAATGCTACGTGCATGGCATATTACTGCTGTTACTATAGCTGGTTTTAAAGCAGCTATAACCAATTTTGTATGTTAACAATGGATCATATGACTACTTCTATGTGGAAGGGGTCACTCGTAGTGATGAACCCACAGAGAATTATCATCCAGCTCTGCAGTTCCTCTCAGCTTAATAGCCTCCTTTAACTCATTGGTTTGGTTTTCCGTCCCGCAACTTTAATGTTTGGGTTCACTCTCAAAGCTTCATGCTTGGGCCCAGCGGGCTGCTGTTTTCAGTGAAAAAGCTCTGATAAACCCACACAATGTACACTACCTGCTCAGCACCAAATGGCAGACAGACACAGTTAGAGACCAGCTGGTGAACACAGTCCCTCAGGAGTCCAAAACAGAGTTAAAAGGGAGTGAATATTGACTTACATTCTCCAGGCGGACACAAACACCACTCCAAACGAATATTAATATTGTTCCGTATAGGCTGGATGTGTAAACAGGCAACTGTTTGCTAACAAGTTAACATGCCAGTGTTGTGTTCACAGTTTGTTCTACTGCCGTTTATAAGTGGCATTCAGCAGTGACATATGTGGTATCCGTCAGTTGAACAGCAGTAGCATACCAATATTAAAGCATGACATAATACTAAAGTAGTATGTCATCAGTGGTTGATGATGTTCACGAGAGTGGAATGTCACTCGACCTCGGCGTCAGTCCTTTCCCTTGGAGCTTGGTAATCATACAGAGACAGACCCCTAAGCCACGATCTGTAAAAAATATCTGTATTCATTTTTTGCTTGTTTGGACTATTGGAGTGGTTTAAAAGTCTTAATCCCCTGCCCACAAACTGATGGTTGAATTCCCTGGCTGTCAGTACCCACATTTGCCATGAACCACTATTCAGGTTGAAGTTGACAATTATTCTTTCTCCTTTCTCTCCCCTCACAGGTCTCTGTGCTCTCTCTATCAACCATTCCACCTCCTACCTGGCGTACCCTGGCAGTACCACCATGGGGGAGATCATAGTGTATGATGCCAACAATTTGGTAAGAAACATGTCATCACAGAACACCTCCAATATTATGCTACAATCTGTCATCCCCAGTGATTTAAAATGGAGTCAGCTGATTTTATTGCAGTTACATTGTTTATCTTATTTCATTCAGTGTCTGTAGACTTTTCATATAGAGTCCAAAACATAAAAACATGCCTCACCATCAGCCAGAATTGTAATTTAAAACAGACATATTGAAACCACCATTACCAAAGATTCTGTTCAGCTTCCCCTACACTGTTTTAACAAAAAACTGTTCTGGTTATAACATAACATATGACTTTATCTTGTTATATCAAGAAACATTCTTGGTATTACACAATGCTAACATATCTTTTTAAAACAAGAAAAAAATCCATCAGTCTTTTTATGTAGTTTTACACGTAGTTTACATACAGTTTAATTTTATATTTAGTTTTACATATAGTTACATATAATTTTAAATATAGTTTCTAATCTAGACAAAAACATATTTGCGATAATTAGTGACCACCTCACTTTCTTATTTATCAAGTATGCTGTCATTGAAAAATGTAATTTGTGGGGAAAAACCTTAAAAATAAGACCCAAGTTGTAATAAACTAGACCCATCCTTTAAATATAAAATACAGTGAGTCAAAACTCTTTCAACACTTGTCTGCACAAATCTCAGGTCTCACACCCAAAACTGCAGTTACTGTCAGAACGCAAGTTGACTCGGGGGACGGTAGTGATACTGTTTTCTCTGATAGCATTTTCTCTGAAGCAGTTTTATGTTAGGTCATCTTCTCCTCTCTCAGTGTTCTGATACTTGTTTGTCTGACACTGTTCGCTCTGATGACACCTTCCCTGGTGTCTGTTCGCATAACATCTTAGACTTCAAGATATTTTTCCTGTGACCTGAAGCCTTTTGGTCTTGGGAATGGTGCCATTTTGTATGATGTCCGAGAACTGATGCTGAGGTTTCAGGGTGTCCTAAAATATACAGTATACTGTGTCAGTGAACTGGGAGGGACATTTGGGATTTGGGAGCACTATTGAACACACACCTGGGAGGGTATCACTGAGCTAGTGATGTGACACAGGTAGGAAGGGACTTTGGACCCACATAGCATACAAGATCTGACAAATCTTGTCGGGAAGTAGTTGTGATACTGTAAGTTAGGACATGTGATGCCAAGAAAAGGTCATCTTTGATAACAATCCAGGTTCGGAAAGCCTACTTAACTCTGGAGTGAGAGAACTTTATTTTTAAGTAATCAGTTGTGCTTATCTCTTTGTACACACTAGTTTAAAGTTTCTCACTTTGTTCCAGTATGTCATGTTTGCTCACAGAAACCAGCTTTTATTGTTCCTCCATTGCCAGATTGGTTGATCTAACTAACTGATCTAACTCAGACTGCCTCAGGTTTCTTCTTACCTGGAAACACGTCCGCTGATCTCTGCCACATGCTGGCTGTTCATGTGAACTCAGCAAGACAGAAAACATCTCCCTCCACTCTGTGTTGCTTCATACAGCAGAGCAACAGGGATTGGGCCAACAGGGCCGAAACAGCTCTTTCTTCTCTTTGTCTGACTCAGTTTTTAACTGCTAAGATAGGATACAGACATGTATACTGATACAACTTACTGTAAGAGTAAAAATGCAATTAAAGGTCCAGTGTGTAACATTTAGGAGGAGCTATTGGCAGAAATGGAATATAATATTTAAAAGTATGTTTTCATTAGTGTATAATCACCTGAAAATAAGAATCTTTGTGTTTTTGTTAGCCTTAAAATAAGCCATTTCTATCTACAGAGGGAGCGGGTCCCCTTCCATGGAGGCCACCATGTTGCACCGCCATGTTTCTACACTAGCCCAGAATGGACATTGGTTGCAAACTATGATTTCACCGCTAGATACCACTAAATCCTACACACTGGACCTTGAAAATTAGAGCCTGACGGATACTGGATTTTTGAGGCCAATGCCAAGTTGAGTTAAACTTTACTGGTAGACCTTTTGCATTTATGTACTGCAATTTGCTTATACCCATACCCACTTCATACACCAATACTGATATATCAGAATCAGAATCAGAAATACTTTATTGATCCCCGAGGGGAAACTCTTTCATTACAGCTGCTCACTATCACGTCAATGCACACAGGAATATGTAGAAGTACTAATAGAATAGAAATAGAAATAATAATAAAATAAGTCCGCAACAAGACAATTATTTCTAGTAAGAAATAAGAGATGTGCAAATCAAAATATAATACACTATAATACAGCTAAGATAAATTAAGTACAAAGTGGATATAAATTATAAAGCTAAAATAAGTGTAAAGTACAAAAGTGGATTTACCGGTTGATAAGTATGTATGGTATAATACAATGTAATAATATAAGTAATAAGTAATAGTGCAATAATGAGTACTGTCAAGTTAAGTGTAGCTTATTAACCAGATTATGAGACAGTGGATATTGCACATCAGTAATATAAGTATGAATAAATATCAATAAACAGGGAATATTAAAAATTCAAGTATTGCAGTGATGTTAATGATCCAGTGTCCAGTTTAGTTACTTGGTCATATAGACTGACACCTAGAGGGAGGAGTTAAAGAGTTTGATGGCCACAGGCAGGAATGACTTCCTGTGGCACTCTGTGGTGCTTTTTGGGGGGAGTCTTCCGCTAAAGGTGCTCCTTTGTTTGACCAGTTCGTCATGGAGCGGGTGGGAGACACTGTCCAAGATGGCGTGTAGTTTGGCCAGCGTCCTCCTCTCTGACACCACCGCCAGAGAGTCCAGCTCCACCCCCACAATGTCACTGGCCTTACGGATCAGTTTGTTGAGTCTGTTAGCGTCCGCTACCCTCAACCTGCTGCCTCAGCATGCAACAGCATACAGGATAGCACTGGCCACCACAGACTGATAAAACATCTTCAGCATTGTCCGGCAGATGTTGAAGGACCTCAGCCTCCTCAGAAAATAGAGGCGGTTCTGGCCCTTCCTGTAAAAAGCTTGAGTGTTCTTAGCCCAGTTCAGTTTATTGTCCATGTGTACTCCCAGGTACTTGTACTCCTCAACAATGTCCACACTGACCCCCTGGATGGAAACCGGGGTCACTGGTGCCTTGGCCCTCCGTAGGTCTACAAACAGCTCCTTAGACTTTGACGCATTGAGCTACAGATGGTTCTGCTCACACCATGAGACAAAGTTACCCACCGCAGCCCTGTACTCCATCTCATCACCACCGCTGATACATCCCACCACAGCAGAGTCCTCAGAAACCTTCTGAAGGTGGCAGGACTCTGTGTGGTGGCTGAAGTCCGTGGTGTAGATGGTGAAGAGGAAGGGAGAGAGGACAGTCCCCTGGGGGGCCCCAGTGTTGCTGACCACGCTGTCCGACACACAGTGCTGCAGACGCACATGCTGTGGTCTGCCAGTCAGGTAGTCCACAATCCAGGACACGAGGGGGGCATCCACCTGCAACGTGGGTCCAGGAGGGGTCTGACCATGGGCCGCAGCTGTTCCAGCACCAATCTCTCCAGGGTCTTCATTTTGTGGGAGGTCAGTGCCACCGGTCTGTAGGTTTTGGAGCCACTGGGACGTGGCGTCTTCGGCACAGGAACGAGGCAAGATGTCTTCCACAGAACAGGGACCCTGAAGACTCAGGCTCAGGTTGAAGACATGTTGAAGGACTCCACCTAGCTGGGGGGCACAGGCTTTTAGCACCCAGGGGCTAACTCCATCAGGGCCTGCAGCCTTGTTTGAGTGGAGTTTCATCAGCTGTCCTCTCACCTGGTCAGTAGTCAGGCACACAGCAGAGGTTACAGGCAGGGGAGGGTGGGGAGTCGTCAGTCTGGAGAGGGCCGTTGAGGGGGGAGTAGGACTCTCCCAGGAAGATGGAGGAGGGGGGAGCAGTGGACTCAGAGGAGTCTGAGGGCAGACAGCAGCTGAGTTAGAGGGGGGATGAGCAGAAGCCGGTATCTATTCAATTCAATTTTATTTATATAGCGCCAATTCATAACAGAAGTTATCTCATTGCACTTTTCCTATAGAGCAGGTCTAGACCGAACTCTTTATAATATTATTTACCCAACAAATCCCACCATGAGCAAGCATTTGGCAACAGTGGCAAGAAAAAACTTCCTTTTATGAGGCAGAAACCTTGGACAGAACCAGACTCAATGGTGGGCGACCGTCCACTATCTGTGTTAAGAAACTAATATTGTCCGATAATATTGCAAAGACCAAAACCAACAATGGTCAGATGTGTTAGTGCTGGGGGACTATTTTCAGCAGCGGATGAATCCACATTTGGTGCTCTAGTCAGTCTTTGGTGCAGCAGGACGGTGTACGTGGGACTGAACCAGAATAAACTACAGTGTGTGTGTTCATGGTGATGAAGGAACATGTCACCCAGTGCAACAGTGTGGCTCACTGATGTGTTTTAATAGATTCTGGACAACAATGGAGCTCTGTGGCTCAGAGGAAGAAGATCCATTAGGCTGTGATACACACACAATACTTATTAGTTGGATCAGTTCATTGTTGGTTTGGCTCTGCACATGGGATTTGTTAAAAAGGAGAAAAATATGCCGTAACACCTGTTACAGCCTCAACAAAAAAAAACATTTGGCTCAACCTTGTGACCAGCAACATATAAAGAGGACACCATGCCCAAGGATCAGTTTGTAAAGCAAATTTACAAATGATGCCATGAAACAGATCCTTTAAACAATGGACTTGCTAATCAGGCCAAGACTGTAATATTATTTATTTGACAAATGGTTTCCACAACTATTATATCACATAATTCTTCATCAACAAACACAGTTCCTTTTAAGAGAGTGTAAATCATTGCAATGTTGAAAAATTTTGAATTTATGGGTTTTCTTTAATTCGATGCCTCTTTATGGCAATAAACATACTGCAACTAGATGGAAATGCAGCTAGTCTTATTGACATGAACATTATATCAATGTGGAATAACACTGTTTCTTTCTGTCTCCTGTATCATCCTCTTGGTCATTTCAGAACACAGTGACAATGATCGCGGCTCATGACAGTCCTCTGGCAGCTCTCACCTTCAACGCCTCGTCCACCAAACTTGCCAGTGCCTCAGAGAGGGTAAGAAAGGCCTTTCAAGTCTCAGACCCTCTGAGATAGGCTTACTATACATTTAGCTCCAAAGATGAGACAAGAGTTAGTCCTAGGCTGGCAGTCTGTCCATCCAACACTTTGGTCCTTTTATGGATGTTCTTGGTCCCCAGAGAATGAATGCTTGTTAGTGTGATGCCTTCTTGACCTTTCCTTTTACCCACCATCAGGCCATAATTTTTCTTTGACCAGCAAGGGAGTTCAAAAGCTATGGCTTAAATTTGCTCTGGATATTGGATATAAGGATGAATTCAAATATAATTTCTTGTGATTTTGGCCTTAATATTCACTTGTACTAGGAAAATCTAATGGGCAGATTACCATGAAATGTGTTCCAGAGGGAACAAACCCTGGCATTTTGAACACTCTTTCGCTTTCCACAAGCTTCATCTTTAAGTCAAGCTGTGAATGTTGGGCAGGTTACCATGACAGTTACTGAGCACATTCTGGCCCCAAACAGAATTTATTATTTTGATTCAAATGACCTCATGACCTTTCCTCTAGTGCCATCCTGACGGCAGACTTTACATCTTTAGCCAAACTACTTTTATGGCTCTGTTAGTGATAGCAAAATCATCAGTACATTGTTTGTTTCTTTCAAAGCTTTTCTATTGTTGGACACAAGAGCATTGTAGCCTCGAGGACACTGAAGATCATCACAAGGGAAGAACAGTTGCTATACACCTCCAAGCTCCTAACAGAAATCTCAGAAATCCCTATTTTTTCATGAAAAGGAAGCATCTGCTGGAAGATATGTAGCTCTTGTAAACCATTGTAAAGCTAGCACCTCACTGGCTGTCTGGCTTTACAGGGCACCGTCATCCGAGTGTTCTCCATTCCTGAGGGCCTGCGTCTGTTTGAGTTCCGCCGGGGTATGAAGAGGTCAGAGTTCAAACACATCATATAAGATCTGCACTCTATAACAGAAATACACTGTCCAATGTATGAGCACAGCTAAACCTCACTAAATAGCCTAGATCATGATTCCAAATACATATGGAGTTATTCTTGCCGTGCTGCATTGCAGGCACATTGGACTTGTGCCTGGAGACTTTATTACACGCTGATGACTGATTTGTAGTTATTAAATGGCACATTATCTGGTTTGCTGAGATCCTCAAGAGCTGAGTAGACTGATGAGGTCAGAGGTTTCAGCTAATAGCCTACTAATGGTCAAAGTTTATTATCCACTTGAACCTTGAAAATGTTCCACTAAATGAGACGGTGTAGTCCCTCATTCGTCCAGGAGTGTTCTATTATAGAAAAGGTTTCAGTCGGTTTCAGTAGTCATCTGGACACTGTTTTCAGAATCAAGACGTTTCGGCTCCCATCCGGAAGTCATTCTCAATTGTAAAGAAATGGGACGGGAATTAGAATTTTAAGCTACTCTGTGTTACATAAGCCCCGCCCTCAGGAAGGAATCTACCTGAGTATCTGTTATTAGCTAGTTTCACCTGAAACTGACCTAATTGTTTCCACGATGGCCCAGTAATCAGTAATCAGGCCTATTGTTTTCTGGCTGCATCTACTTCATCACTGTTAAGTACCTGATTAGCATGTGATTGGCTTGACCACGGTGTTAATACACTGTGGTAAACAGTTGGCAGGTTGAATCTCAGACCACCATTTCTGTTCAAAGAGGGGTTCTCTTTTTTTACAAAAATGGCTTCCTTGACACCCCATTCAAACCAACTCTTCTCTGTACTTAGAATCTTCACCTCGCTGTCTTCAAATGTGTGGTTTGTAGCTTTTAGATGCAAATGCACGGCGCTCTGTAATCCTGAGTTAGCGTGTCGTCTGTGCTGATAAAGTCTTTTGTGAAGCGGCTGTTTGGTCTCACCTATGTACCGTTCTTTGCAGTTTTCCTCACTGCACTGAATGGAGTAGACTACATTGCTCTGTTTCTGTGTGGGCATCTTGTCCTTAGGGTGAACGAGTTTCTGTCTTAAAGTGTTGCCTGGTTTAAAGAAAACAGGAACATCGTGCTGTCTAAAGATCCTTTGTAGTTTTTCCAGACAGTCCAGAAACATAAGGGATGGAGATACCGTTCCTTCTTGGTTCTGTTTCCCTTTTGTCCTGTTTTTTGGCTCTTTTAACTTGTTGATAGCCCAAGTAGGATAACCACAGGCTGAGAGTGCATTCTGGACATGCCTTTCCTCCTTCTTCTTACCCTCTGAGCCGGTGGGCACTTCTTGGGCTCTATGTTGTAATGTCCGGATTACACCCAGCTTGTGCTGTAGTGGATGGTGTGAGTCAAAGCTCACTTTGAGGCCTATAGTGCTGTAGTGGATGGTGTGAGTCAAAGCTCACTTTGACTCACACCATCCACTACAGCACAAGCTGGGTGAACTGTGTCCAGATGACTACGACTGAAACCTTTTCTATGATTCCACTAAATGATTGAATATTCCTCAAGAGTTTGCGCTTTTTCTGTGTGTGTGTGTGTGTGTGTGTTTGTCTGTCTGCCTGTCTGCAGGTACGTCAATATAAGCTCCTTATCCTTCAGCCCTGATGGCCAGTTCCTCTGTGCATCCAGCAATACAGAGACGGTGCATATCTTTAAACTGGAGCAACTGGGACCAAGGTACACACACACACACACACACACACACACACACACACACACACACACTGTAAGCTAATTTAACCATGTGGCAACAAACTGTAGACTTGTCCCTTACTGGATGCTATATTTAAGCAAAACTAGAATTTATTACAACCTGGCTTTTATTTTTTGGAGCTCTGGCCACTGGTTGTATCAGTTTTGATAACATTGTACTCACCAAAGTAATTGTAGGCAAGGCAGCTTTATTTATAAAGTGCTGTACAAACACAAAGAAAAGCATTTAAATGACATTCAAACAAGAGGCAATAAAAAACAGAGGCAAAGGCAACAAAGTCAATTAAGATAGAATAAAATGAAATTTGAAATTGAAATAAAATACGTAAAATGAAATAAAATACAGTGCAATAATAAGTTGTATGTTGCCCCAAATGCAACAAAGGAAATAAAAGTGCAGGAGAGAAACCAATTAATTGAAGGCACAGGAGAACAGAGTTTTTCATTTAGAATTGAAAGTGGCTAGGGTTGGGGCACTCAGCTTTCCTGCATTCTCTTTTCTGACTTGTGACAGCAGGGGTGCTTCTCCGTGGTGCTTTCTGCTTGCCAGAATACAGTACACCATATGCGTTGTACTGTGGAGAGGGTGACTAGAATAGAGGTGGAACTGGATGGGGTTCAGGGGGTGAAGAAAGTGAATCCTCACAGGTGGTAGTTGGCATGTTGGGTGGAGACTCTCTCTTGGCTCTGATGTCCCTCTCTTCAGGCGGGGGCTGAGATGGCTCCCCTTCAAGGTTTCTGGCATGTTGTGTTATGTCTTGTTGTTTTGATTCCTCGTGTCTCTTGTCCTTGGCAGAGGGAACAGATTGGTGATGCAGGAAGCAAAATAGGTTAGAGGTGAACAATTTTACTGCTGACTTGTTAAGGCAAAGTCCATCTGCCTTAAAAAGATGTCTGCGGTCCCAGAAAAAGTTGAAATTGTCAATAAAGTGCACTGAATGGACGGTGCATGCAGCTGAGAGCTATGTGTTCAGTGCCAACAACCTGCTGAATCTCTCAGCTCCTCTTCTGACTGGTAGAGGGCCACTGATAAACACCTCAGCATTCAGAGAGCTGACTGTGTTCAACAGATCAATGAAGTCCCGTTAAAGCACTTCAGACTGTCGTTTCACAACATCATTGGTCTCTATGTGCAGTATAATATTTTCCACATTTGGGTGTGCAGCCACGATATGCAGGATTCTTTCTGTCAAGTCAGAGACCATATCCTTGGGAAAGCACAGTGTTTTGGTGTTCTTACTGCACATGCTTCTTGCATCTTTTACAGCAAAATCACCCACAATCAGTGTTTGAGGAGCAGATTTATTGCCAGACAGACAGCCCTCCTGTTTCTTGGTAGTCTTGTTGGTGTTAGTTAGCTGTGTGTTAGCATTCTCTTGCCCAGTGTTTTGAGTCCATGGTAAAGTGGTATCATTCCCACACGGTCCATTGACCTTCACATTCACTTCTAATCGGTGTACAGTATCTTAGTTTCAAGCACTGTGATTTTCTGAAGAAGTTTGTGGAAGTCGTCTGTGGAGAAGGGGGGCATCTTGCTGCTAACTAGCTTCAGCTAGTCCCAGGTTTCCAGTCAGTGTAGTACAGTACAGTGAGACAGTAAAAGGCTTGTGCTGTTTCTTTGGCCACGCTCGTGCAATACTGGAGAAGTAATAAAAGTGATCAAAATGATGATGGTAGCATTCTGTGTCTTTCATAAATGAAAGTCCCAGTGATATATAAGTATCCAGGATCCACTGTCCATAACTTTTAGTAGAAAAAACAAGGATATCATCAAACAATGTAAGCAAAGCAGTGAACAAGCAGCAAAGCGTCTGCACTTTAAGAAAGCAGGAAGCAAAGTGAGGATGAACCTGTTCTAAAGGAAGCTTGTTACCCTGTCCGTAGTGGAGGGGACGAGGCTGCCACCTGGACAGCCTACATGGGGAAGATGTTCTCAGCAGCCAGCAGCTACTTCCCTGCTCAGGTATCCGGCATGATGAGCCAGGACCGGGCCTTCGCCACCGTTCACCTCCTCACGTCTGGCCAGAGGAACGTCTGCACCCTGGCCATGTGAGCTTCTCTGTGGTCTTTAGGAATCACCTTTAAATTACAGTCATTCTGTGTTTGTGTGTGTTCTTGTAAGTGTATCCTTGACAGAACTAGTGTTTTTAGACCTTGACAGAGAAGTGATTTTGACCAGTCCTCGATCCACAAAAGACTCACACTAATGGGGTTGACTGCAAACAAATTTTAGGGTGATTAAGTATAAATGAATCACACCCTTGTTCCTCTCACTGTTGGGTTGGACGTAAGTTCCAAAACAACTGAAATGGATATTCAATCTGGTGTTTCAGGATCCAGAAACTCCTGCGGCTGCTGGTGGCCACAGCTGACGGCCAGCTGTTCATCTACAGTGTGGATCCACTGGATGGAGGCGAGTGCATGCTGGCCCACAAACACAGGTGAGGCTACAACTGATTTCACAGGGGTGGGGTGGATGTTAAGCATTAGGGTTAACAAGACAGAGGGAGGAGAAAGCCCTGCACTCTGATTTAATCTTTTATCATAAATCAACGTTTTAACACACATGGTCTTATTCAAGATAAATTTACAAAGTCAAAGCTCTACTCACTCAAAGAGCAGAATTTTTAGTTCATAGTTAGACAGTCAGATTACTTGAATGGAAGTAGGCCTAGTTTTTTACTTGCCAGTAAAATCAGAAATAATGATCGATTGGCAGACATATCTTCAACAAGATTGCAAATGGAGATTTGTAACACTATCCATTATTAATAAATCATGAATTTTAACAGTTTTACCCAAAGTTGTATACTTTACCGAAGTAAACTTTACAAGGAATAAGCTGGATCATTTCTTTGAAGGTTTAAATCTTCCAAAACTCTCTGTCTGCGATGTTATGATGTTATGTTGTGTTATGATTCTCTAACTACTGAATTCAATTCAATTCAGTTCAATTCAATTTTATTTATATAGCGCCAATTCATAACAGAAGTTATCTCATTGCACTTTTCCTATAGAGCAGGTCTAGACCGTACTCTTTATAATATTAATTACAGAGACCCAACAAATCCCACCATGAGCAAGCACTTGATGACAGTGGCAAGGAAAAACTTCCTTTAAGAGGCAGAAACCTTGGACAGAACCAGACTCAATGGTGGTCGGCAATCCACCGCTGCCGTGTTAGGTTTGAAGAATACTTCAGGGAGGGAGCTTTCATAGAGATATTCATGTTGCTCTCTCTCTGCTCCACAAGACTGGTAAAGAGCCTAAGTTATGCTCAAGGTGACGTCCAATATCTATCTATAATATAATGAAGTGTTACCAACCTTGCATGTTATATTTAACAGCCGAGTAACAAAAGAGGAAAAAATGGTTTTGTTTTTAATGTCCTTTAAGGAAACATATAACTATAGGTATATGAATTTAAAATCAAAGGGAAGTGGTAATGTGTAAACCTCCAAAAAAAGCAAAGTTATAGAAAAGGTCTGACATCAGTTTCTACATTAAGGCTGAGAGGAGCCATGCAGCTTTTTTCTTTTGGCTGAAAGTTGTTTTATTTCCAGCACATTCCTCCAAGTACATTGACTCTGCTTTAAAAGAATCCATAATACAACAGAAGGTGATACAGCAGGGGCGATTCTAGGATCAAACCTGTAGGGGGGGCTCAGCCCCTAATGAGAATGTGACATAAACAGTAACTGTCCACTTGCTCACCTGGTTCTTCCTGCACTCGCTCGCTCTCTCTCTCCTCTTTCTCTCCATCCTCCTCTCTCCCTCTTTGCACTGACAATCACCTACAAACATATTGTCTGCAGCTAGAAAACGACATATAATCTGATAATACGTAAGTATTATCAGATTATATAGTATAAGAGTAGTATAAGAGTATTTATGACGTAAATAAATGTAAGAGGCGGTTGGGAGACTCCACATTTGATAAGAGTATATCAATACACCACTTAGTAATGTGAAATCATTGTGGAGTCCACTGCAATGAATGTGTGGAGTTATATTGATGCAAAAATTATCATTCCCACTAATCATGAATCATATCGTAATCGTAATATCTGTTCAAATAATCGCAGTGTGAGCCCTAGTGTAAATGTATGCAGAATGCACTGCAATAGGAATGCAATCAGATTGACCAGACCACATCAGGAGCTGGTCTGGCCAACATCTCTGGTGATGGAATCTCAACCAGTTGTAAATTACAGTTTGGCCACATTTTGAAGAAAAAAAGCCTGGTCACCTAACTCCACCTCTTTCTGCTATCTCAATCAAACCTGGCAAAAAGCTACAAATGACCTGTTCTTCAGCAAAGGAAAAAGTAAAGCCCACACAGCAGCCAGGGACACGGCATGTTTGTTGACATGTTGAGATCACGTCACAGTGTCGGCAAGATTTAGATAAGTTCAGTTATTGATACCATGTGTGAATGCAAAGGCCTGTGATCAGAGCCATTGCAATGCAATATTGATGCATGAAAAGCAACAGGTGATGACAAACTGGAACCATTAGCTCTGAAATTCTCAGCACAGCTTGTTTCTGAATATATAACTCGTATTTTCAACCTCAGCATTACCTCTGGCGTCATTCCTACAGCTTGAAAGACTGCCTATGTTCTTCCTCTCCATTAAGGTGGTAGCACTTCTGAATTGAACAACTATCATCCGATCTCAAAACTATCTTGTCTTGCAAAAATACTTGAGTACACGCATTCCATACTAACTCCATTTCAGTCTGGTTTCAGGCCTAAGCATAGCACTATTTATGCTACATTAGGTATTAACAATATAGTCTCAGCTTTAGATAACAAAAAACACTGTGTTGCTCTTTTTGTTGATTTAACTAAAGCTTTTGACACAGTTGACCACTCTCTACTGACTTTCTTGTTTTTCTCCCCATTACAAAGGGAGTTCCTCATCTTATTCATATATAAACAACATCACTTCTTCTTTGTACAGTTGCAATTTCCATCTTTTCACTTATGACACTGTCCTTTACTCATGTGCAGATTCTACTTTACCACTCTAAATCTGCATCTATCATTTAAAGGTCCAGTGTGGAGGATTTAGTGGAATCTAGCAGTGAAATCATAGTTTGCAACCATTTAAATACCACTCGCCTCACCCTCCCCTTCCGAGCGTGTAGGAGAAACTATGGTGGAAAACACAAAAGGCCCTGTCTAGATCCGGTGTTTGGTTTGTCCATTCTGGGCTACTGTAGAAACATGGCGGTGCAACATGGCGGCCTCCGTGGAAGGGGACCCGCTCCCTCAGAAGATAAAAACGGCTTATTCTAAGGTAACGAAAATACAACAATTCTTATTTTCAGGTGATTGTACATTAATGAAAACATACTTATGAATATTATATTCCATTTCTGTCAATAGCTGCTCCTAAATGTTACACACTGGACCTTTAACCTCCTTCAAAAACACCTCCATAATTTGAAACTGCTCCTAAACTGTGCAAAGACAAAATGGATGTTTTCCAATGCAAGAAAAACTGATTATGATAGTGTTGAAATCCGTTCTGCTGATAACACCATAATAGAAAGAGTGCAATATTATAAATATCTAGGCATTTGGACTGATGAAAAACTTACTTTTAAAGTCCATATTGACATGCTGTTATCTAAGCTGAGATTGAAACTTGGCTTTCTTTATAGAAATCAATCTTGTTTTCTGTTATTTACAAGAAAACAGCGCCTGTCTGTCTGTTTGTCCATCTGTCCTTCTACTCACTCATGAGCGCCTCGCCTGGCCACCTCCAGTCCCGTCGCGGCACCAATTAATCTACCAAAACACATGAACACACCCGTTAGTTTTGTCCACAGAAGCAGTTTTCCTCTCTGTATTAGACTACGGGGATGTTATTTATGGTTCCACTCCCAAACCTCTAGATGCAGATAGTTATGGGACACACCATTGTCTGCTTTACCAAAAAACTGGCATTCCTGCACTGTCGAGGAGATGGAATGTGCTTTAAAGACACTTTAAGATGACCTCATTCATACCGTACACAATTCCAAGGTTTAATTGCTAATTTTATTGAATTGTAATTCTTACTGCTTTTAATCTTTAATTGTTGTTATTGTTTTGTTTTGTTATTTGTCTGGTTAAATTCATGCACCTTTACCTTCTAACATTGTTCATTTGACCTTGTTTTTAGCCCCTTTCACTGCTACCTCCTAGCTTTCCGTGATGATTTTAGTTGTGTCTGCTCTTATTGTATGTCTGTACCTCGGCACCATTCTCCCTCAATGTGTTTTCCGAGGATCTACATAAATAAAATGATGATGATGATTATTTCCCAGATACAGATGGCATTACTATTTTGCCTGTAGGTTTTGAAGCCCCTGAATCCAAAAGCTACAACTTACGGATCCTGTAGAAGCCACTGAAACCAACACAACTTCTTGTGTTTTACTGTTTTACCTCTGCATCATACATTTGTGGGTGGCAGCTGCATACTGTGATGTGATAGAGGATTAGGGAAGGTTGTAAAACTCAAAACTTTGCTTCATCGTTCACAGTGCTAAATGAGTCAAGAGAAACAAGTCAACTGTAAAGTTGACTTACTCCTGTGTTCTTGCTTCCTTCTTTCTCCTACTGTCTTAGGCTTTTTGGTGTTGATGATGACCAGAGTGAAGGAACAGTGTCAGAAGGGTCGGAGGTCACAGGGCCAGCACAGGCTTGTCCATCCTACGCTGCGACCGCTGCCTTACCAGCCTCTGGTCCCATCACTGCAACCCTCACTGGTTAGTAGTCGCAGTCATTTCTCCATCTGTGTGTAACAGGACGAGTTTGACTTCGCTTTAGTTCAGCTTATTCAAGATGTGGGTTTTCTTAAAAAACTGTATCGCTGAAATAGCTTCCCCATCTAAACAGAAGCGTTTAACAAGCAAGGGCTTTTTATTCAACTTATGGCGGCGATAGCTTGATCTAAGGAGGACTGCGATGTATGTGGTGGACAACATATTTTTGAAGACAGAAGCAGTGAGAGTTAGCACTCTTACCAGTCAATAGAGGTCTTTATGGGTCCACTATGGGTTCCTAAACCAAGACCGGACACATGTTGTATCGGGTCTAATTATCCTCAGGTGTGTTTGGACTACATCTTAAAAACATACTGAAATGGACAATCCGATCACGCCCACTCTATGGAGCAACTGTCCAGGTGTGTGGAGGTGTGAAAGTATACAGGGTTTGAACTTCCATCTCAACATGTACACATTTACACTTTTGCCCTTCGATGTTTGTTTGGAGCATACTTAAGCCTTAATGCTGTTGAAACTGAACAGATCTGATGGGAACTCCTTAAATGTTCACACAAGTTATTTGGAGAACATGAGTTCTGCCTGTGTAAAGTATAGATCAGGCTGCTCTAATGATTTGTCTGACTCCTTCACCTCTTTCCACCTAGGCTACTCTGAAGATGGTGGAGCAAAGAAAGGCGAAGTCATTCCAGAACACGAGTTCGCTGCTGGACCTGTGTGTCTGGACGACGAGAACGAGTTTCCTCCTGTGAGCATCCAGAAGTGCTAACTGTCAGCCATAGCTAGCGCTCCCACAACAGGTGTAACTTAAAGGCATGGCAGAGTATTCATGCAAACAGAAAGACTGAGATTGCAAGCTAACTGACTCAGTTAGATGATGATGAAACAGTGATTCACTGTGAGTAGAGAGCGAGCTCACGATGGTCATAAAGCTTCAACAGCTAAATCAGTTTAAATTCACCTTTGATGCAGCCTGTGAGAGAACAGAAAACACTCTTCTACCTTCATATGACTGTCACATCTGTTCTCCAACAGTGACACTGCTCCCTCTTGTGCACCAGATGGCAAATATTGCATGAGCATTGTGGATCTTTCCATAACATCTGAATAAAGCCATAAGGAACATTAATGTATAAGTCCCCTCTGTCTGAATGACAAAACGCCAGCACTTTAACAGACACCCAAAGCCAGCAGTGTTACATATTGCATGTCTGAAAAGGGCTTAATTGAAAAACTGTGTAGCAATTCCAGTGATGTAGCACTGATGTGGCCTTTGATTGTTTGCCATCTGCAGGACCTTTTGTGATTTCCTCTTCGTCAGCCATTTTAAACATCCCACTCAGGTTCTATGGCTCCACACTATGTAACTACCTTACTATATGAGCAGAGTGAGTACTGTGGACATTACCAGATTACATGCCTGCCTTGCATTAAAGGAAAATTCTGGTATTTTTCAACCTGGGTCTTACTCTCATAATTGTGGCCATTCTGTCTACGAGGGCCATGCTAACTTTACACTTGCCACCTCCTTGTAGAGATTCAGGAAATGAAGAATCCGGTAAAAAGATGTGCATCAGGGAAAGTATGTGCCTCCTAAAGCTTTCCAAATGTACCTTAATTTTACACAATTCATTTTAACAACTTGTCTCTGAGTCCAACTGAGGTAAACACAGAAATTAGCTCCTTGATTAGCTATTACAGCTAAATACGTCTGGGCTTTGCTTCTGGGGCAACTTTCCGGCTAACCAAACTAGCTTCCTATGCATCTGCAATACTAACAAAATATTTATTACTTATTGCTTCACATATGTAGGATGATTCTATGTCAGCAGAGGTAAACACATATTACAAAAAATATCTTGAAAGGTTTTGATTGCTTTGCTTTTGTACCGGAATTTGCCTTTAACTGTGTACCAGAGACTGGGGCGTGAGCTGCATTTGACAAATCCTGTGGACAAAACTAACGGGTGTGTTCATGTGTTTTGGTAGATTAATTGGTGCCGCGACGGGACTGGAGGTGGCCAGGCGAGGCGCTCATGAGTGAGTAGAAGGACAGATGGACAAACAGACAGACAGGCGCTGGCAAGTGAGATGAACAGCAAAAAAAGTCTTTCAGGGTGCCAAGTTATTTTTTCAGTTAGAGAGAAAATAACATTAATTAAAATTAACATTCAAGTTGACGTGGAAAAAAAAACACTGACCAAGAAGTAGAGGTCATGTAGTAATTTCAGAGAGAACCATAATCTGGTCCTCATGTTACATAATGATTGTGTTAAAGGTACACTTCTGATTTTGTCACAGCACCAATAGTACCTCTAAACGTCCTTCCAGTTCACTGTTGAGTTTCAAAACATCAACTGTGAAGTGAGAGGAAATTTGCTGATGCTGTTGGCCACAAAAAATCAGGGAGTTTATCTTTAAGGAGTGTTTTATGAAAGTATGAGGTGCATGCTGGAGCAGAAATATATAACCACAATTTTTATAGCTTTATTACTTGACATAAGTTGCATTATTGTAGCAACATTTTTATTTTTCTCATTAATAATATCTTAGTTTACATCCATGATAAAAAATGTAATTGTTTTAATTTTTATTGTGTATTGTAATTTACTGCATTGACATGTATGAAATGTTTCTGTGTATGCATCCTGGATACATTTCAGAAGGTGTGTATGTACTGTTTGTGTGTGCCTATTATCATTCGTAAAAGAGCAAAGCATTTTGCTAATCGCACAAGACCAAAACAAGTGAAAGAAACAAAGAAATAAACACATAGATTGGAGTAAGAATGAACCTATGCAAAGCAAAGAATTTGTCTTGTTTTATTTTATTTTATGTATTTCATATTTCACTTGATAAATAAGCTTATAGATAAGATTTTGATGATTGATGTATGACCATTCTAGGCTGTGATTAATTATTACAGCACAGGACACTGTGCTTTTATTGTTGCTTGCACCCAAAAATAGCCCAGCTGGCTATGTACCTGAACGAATGCTACAATATTCTACTCAGCAAATTACTGCCACTTGACTCATAGAGGGTAAAAGACAAAAGTGTCACTTTTGAACACTACTCTTAGCGCTAGTAGACCAGTATAGTCACTGAGCCAACATGGCAACCTGAAGGCCGCAATATGCTTCAAACTAGGTGCTTGTCAGATTGTCTAACAGGTTCCAAAACCCCCTTTCCAACAGCAGAATCAGAGGGGAGCTACTTTTGACAATTTTTTGTAACTTTGCGTAACAGATAATGTGACTGTCACTCTTTGTACACCATGACTGGCCAGGTGTGCAGAGGTGAGAAAGTAAGCAGGGTTTGAACTTCTCTCTCAAGCTCTCTTTTTCCATTTCTCACAGATCTACTTCCATCACATTTTCCGTGTATAACCCGAGTGCAACACCAAAGGCCTTTCCCCAGCAGACATTTTGACTTGTCATAATGGGAAAAGTACAGGTGTTACTAATACCATTAACAATGGCTCAGTTCTATTCAAGTGTCCCAGTAAGCCATGACAGTGTGATACCAGGACCCTGAAACTGAAGCAGCTAAATGGAATTCAGCCATCATTCATTATTATTTACACCTGAGCTTTTTCTACTGTCACATAGTAATGCCTTTGAGGAGATTTTTTTTTTGAGGGTGTGTACGTTATCCCCATTTGTATGATTCATCGTGTCTTGCCCCTTTCTGTGAATATACCCTTGTTTTTTGACATTTGGCATACCTCAGAATGTCACAGAATGTCACAAATGGGAAAATTTTTGACATTTGGGAACATCCCCACGGTTCATCCGACACATCAAACATGTTCTGAAGGGACCGAAGGGAACCTTAGGCCTCAAAAGGCCTCTTTGAGTGCATTCCACTGGATCTTGACCCTTTATACTAGAGCTAGAAACTTTTTCCCACTGAAAGTAGGTGTTGCAGTGAAGAGCTGACATGAATTTGGTGGTCCTGGGTGCATGCTAAGGTGCCTAAAGACCTGCACAAAGGTCAGGAGGTTGCCAGGTGTCCCTTGTGTCAATTGTAACATTTGAGTCAGTCCACTTAAATTTAATATTTTATCATTTAGATGGAAAGTTGCAACCTTTTCCAGATGAAAGTTGGTGTTGCAGTGAAGAGCTGACATGAATTTGGTGGTTCTGGGTGCGTGCTAAGGTGCCTAAAGACCTGCACAAAGGTTAAGAGTTCCCTAATGTTTTATTATTATTTATATTACAAATATTCATTTTTTGTCATAGAAACGTCCCAGAGACCCCAAATTTTGCACACAGAGTGTGGGCGGGGCCTAGAACAAGGCATCTAGAAAAAAAATCTAGTATATTTGAAAAATCAAGTGAGGAGGGGTGAGACATGACTGTTTTTACACCCTCTGCGAAAGTTAGGCGAGATTTTTTTTTGAACGTCAGGAATGTTCCAAAATGGTAATATTCATATGGCCATATTTTCATAAATAATGGCCCTATTGACTTGGAAATTGCACCAAGCACCTTGTCTCAGAACCTTCTTTTAGCATGTGCAGGGCTGACTATGTAGGCCCTTTGGTTAGCTGTCTTCCTTCGGGAGCATCCTTTGGAGTCGGAACTGAGTCAGACTTAAAGAGCTGCCCGTTTTATGGAACATATTTGAATTTCATACTTTTGCGTTGCAACCGCAACCTGATCCTCAACTCGGTTGTCAAAAGTCACTGTGACAGATAGGAACATTTTTGACATGGCAGTGGCCAAATGGGTCAGCTGACCACTCCATTCAAAAATGTCAGATTTGGAGGAAAATCGACAAAATGTCCCCATTTGTCAATATATATTTCCATATGGACATTAATAACAGTAATATTCAACAATGTTCCAGTTTGTCACCGCGGTTTCCCAAATGTACAAACACAATTTTGACAATACCTTGTCATTTTCACCGACAAACGGGAACCTTTCCCTTACACTGCTTAGTAATGTGAAATCATTGTGGAGTCTACTGCTATGAATGTGGGCACAACAGTAGCTGACTTGGCATTATAACACCATGGAACTATAACCAGAGACTTTCTAAATCTTAAATCGACTAACTAACTTTAACAGTACCCACACAAGGAAGTGTAGGAATTGTAGAATGGTGCTGATTTTCAATTTACAAGCATTTAAGCCCATTTAAGACAAGTTCATAAAATAAGAGTGCTTAATTTGGTCCCGGAACACAGAGAAGGTGCTGTTCGGTGGGTCAGGGGGAGAGAAAAAGTCACGGAACGCATCAAAAATCCACAGTACCTGGAGCACACTGGACAACACAGGTGCTAGCTGCTAAAACTAAACTAAACTAAACTATCATCACAAACAAAGTATTATTTATATACAACATTCACAATAATCACTCAAAATCTCTCTCTCATTGACTGTCCCTTCACTTACAAGTATGTAAGAGTATGTAAAAGCTACTCAGTTACAGTAATGAGAATACTTGCATGCCGTAATACCATTTCACTCGCAAACCTTGTGTTCTGCCCATGTTTTGACTGATTCATACCAGAATGCTGTCACAATTTAAAGCCTGTTTCACCTCCCACCCTTTGTGCATTATGTATGTTCCCTGTCACCTCCAAGTTTTCATCAAGGACTTTGACCCAGTCTGGTTAGCCAGTTACATTGCACATCCCCTCTTCTCACTCCTTCAATCTATGCCAGCTAGCTAGCACAGCTACGATGATGCACAGATAAGCAGCTGGCAGTAAAAAAAACAGTGAGCCCCGTCTCTGGGTGTAACGTAGTGTTTTTCCTGCATGCCTCTACGACTTGTAACATTAGACAGCCAATCACCAGCATTATTAGCTCTTAGTACAAGCATGCTGCATGCTTACTGCTGCATTGACGCTGATGAGATTTACACCTTAGGTATCGAAATTTGGTCCCAAATGACAAGGCATTTTTTGATACTCGATAGTATCAAAGCAATTCGGTCGGTGCCATAAAAGTATCGAAGTTTGGTACCCAGCCCTACATAGTATGGATTTTCATTGATACCCTGATGACACGCAACTGTATGTCCCTTTAAAGCCTGGGACCACCAATGTGGCCTTTATTATGTCCTGCCTCACTGAAATTAAGAATTGGATGTCCAAAAAATTCCTGCAGCTGAATGAAGGCAGAAATAGTTATAATCATCTGGCCCCGGCATTGGCAGTATTAACAACCTCTCCTCCAGTCCGGGTGCTTTATCTAATCATGTTAAAAAAGAGGACTGTAACCTAGGTGTTATTTTTGACTCAGCATTGTCTTCTAATGCTCAGGTGACTAAAGTGATGCGGGTTCTGCTTTGTCTAACTGAGACATTTAACCAAGATCAGGTCATTCCTTTCCTCTGCAGATTAAGCAAACGTCATCCATGCTTTTATCTCCTCCAGACTTGACTACTGCAAAGCACTTTATTCTGGTATCAGCAGGCGAAACATCCAAAGACTGCAACTTATTCAAAACGCTGCAGCCAGGCTTTTAACACGTACTAAGAGAAGCGACCACATCACACTGATCCTTGCTGCCCTTCACAGGTCACCTGTGAGTTTTGGAACTGACTTTAAGATTTTACTGCTTGTTTTCAAAGCCATGAATTCTCTGGCTCCTGTCTGTATCTAAGATCTGCTGACTCCCTATGAGCCTGATTGCTGCTTGAGATCGTCCGGCAGGGCCTTTGCTGTCCGGGCCCCTCAGCTATGGAAACTCGGCACGCTCCTTTAAATCTCTTCTTAAGACTCACTTTTATCTTATGGCTTTTTCTTAACTGATGGTACTTGTTGCAATTATTTAAATTATTTCATCTTGTTTTTTGGATCTTTTTGACTTTCATTATTAGTTTTTATTGTAAAGCACTTTGTAACTTTGTTTTTGAAAGGTGCTATATAAATGCACTTCCTGCTGGTTGCAGTATAGCTCTCCTGCACCAAAGCTGCTAAGATGGCTCCTGGTACCAACCTACCAGGAGTTTAGCCTGTAGACCACCTTGGAAACCTCTTAAATGGTGTTTATAATCTTCCAGGAGTAATGCGGAGAACAGCTACTGGGTATATAGGAAAAGTGGATCATTATCACCATTATGTAAAGGTCATATTACAATGTTACGGGAAGAATGTTAAAAACTGGATGGTAAGCAACTTGGATTTATGGTAGTAAAAACAACATCAGATGTAAAGTAACAAAAAAGTCCATACAAAACGTGTAAAGATTTCTTTTTCGCTCACGGACTGGAGTTCTACTTAGCAGCAGTGTGCTCAGTGCTGTCACTGGTGGCCTGGAAGATATATTAGAGTATTGAATAAAACTGTAGTCTCCTTTCTACTGTATATCTTCCAACCGCCAGTGGCAGCACTGCTGCTGAGTAAATATTTAGAAAATATCTTTTGGGGCATTTTTTATGCTTTTATTTGACGTTTGCAGTAAACAGCTGACAGGAACAAAGGATTCAAATGATTAGCTAGAAGTATTGGATAAACAGTTCAAATAGTTAAAAGTATGGATAAACGGTTGAAATAGTTAGCTAAAAGTAATTACTACACAGTTAAAATAGTTGGCTAAATGTATTTGATAAACGGTTGAAATAGTTAGCTAAAAGTAATTACTACACAGTTAAAATAGTTGGCTAAATGTATTTGATAAACGGTTGAAATAGTTAGCTAAATGTATTTGATAAACGGTTGAAATAGTTAGCTAAATGTATTTGATAAACGGTTGAAATTGTTGGCTGAAAGTATTGGATAAATGGTTGAAATAGTTAGCTAAAAGTAATTACTACACAGTTAAAATAGTTGGCTAAAAGTAGTGGATAAATGGTTGAAATAGCTAGAAGTAATGGCTAAACAGTTAAAATAGTTAGCTAAAAGTATTGGACAAACGGTTGAAATAATTAGCTAAATGTATTGGATGTTATGAAATAATTAACTACAAGTAATGGATAAATAAATGTTGGACCATTCAGCTTAATTCCAAGTGGTAGTAGTATGGTTGTTGTTTTTTGAAGTGGGGCTGTATGAGGTACTCATCCATAGGCAGTGTATCTGTGCAGTAAATGGCGGTTGGATGTACGCTTGTAAGATAAGCAATGTACTGCTGTGGATGGGATCAGCAGCAAAACTTATTTTAGCCACCTAAAAGAAGGCCCACCAAAAAAATCAAAATCAGTTCAAGTGTACGCGATATTTTGAATATTTTCAGCGTTTTACCTTGCCGTCAGGCAGCCATTGGACAGTGACACTGTGTCTGCCTGACTGCCTTTGGAACTACATTTTCCCCACTGTAGAACTTCCGTATTCCTACGCATGAGTGCAACTTTTCCACACACTATATAACGCCAGCGGAGATCAGCTGTTTGGGTCAGAAAGTTCTGTTGGGAGATCTGCGAGACTGAAATCAAACTTTTCTTTCATTCGTTGTCTCTTCCATAAACCGCTAAAAGTCTGACCCAAACAGCTGATCTCCGGCAACTCTCTGCTTCTCCAAATTGGGGTCGTACCTACCGCCATGTACTGCAGGTAATACACTGACTATGGATAAGTAGCCTACCTCATATAGCCCCACTTCAAAAAACCCCAACTATCCCTTTAACATTGACACTTCAATTGTATGAAAAAGATATTGTAACAATATCCACTTTTATATAATCAATAGTGTTATACATTTGGTACATGATAGGTGGGAATCGATGAAGGGGGATGTGAGTTCAATTGACAGGGCTGTGGGGGTACCTTAGACCAAAAAGGTTGGGAACCAGTGCCTAGGCCACCAGGACACCAGTTTGTATTTTCAACTGACATATCCAGGTTCTGGACTACATGGTCTCATTAGCTTATGGTGACTACATCAAGTTATTCATGTGTTTAACCATTCCACATAGCATTGTTACAAAGAGGCTAATCCTGGTGCCATTGTTGGCCTATGTTTGACTGTTTGCAGTATGTAGCTCTAAGATTAAGGCTTCTTATCCTTTTATCAGCACTTCAACCACTCTAAAGTGCACCAGCCCAACACTTTTATGGCTTACATGTTCTCATTTCTGCTTTTTGATTTAAAATGTAAACTACCACATGAACCAACATCCTGAGGCACTTGTGTAATTAACCCTGAAAAGACCACTGTGTACAACAAATACTGCAGTTACAGGTTATTGTGCTGTAGCTCTTCTCACTATGTATTTCCTTTATCAGTACAGCCTTGTAGCTGCCAAACCTTATGCAACTCAGCAGTTAAGAAACCTATAACCAGCTGTAACCTCACAGTCAGTGGGACAACGTACTGCTGAGGGAAGACAAAGACAAATGATCCCAGAGGAAAGAGAAGAAGAGGAGAACAATAGAAAACAATCTCTGACAGTTAAACGTAAAGGGTAGAAGAATGGAACCCAGGTCTCTGAGGCAATGGGCAAGTGTAAGAAACCAGATAGTTTCTATTGTGTACAAGAATGCTTTTTTTCTTCTTTTTTTTTTTTGCATGTCACTCCAGGGAATTTGATCCCTGAGACTAACCTCTAATACAATGAAATCTCATTTGAAAGACAAAACAGTTTGATTTTACTGGAATCTCAGAAGCAAAAGCTGACAGAGAAGACTATGTGTGAGGAAACCAATCCCACAAAGTCTTAGATCTTCTGTCGGTTTGGCCTTCAGTTTTTTTGTGATAGTCCAGCTTCTAGCATGAAAAATAAAAAGCTGACGGAACAAAAGCGTATGAACTGAGACAAAACTTGCAGACCAGGAGAGATTCTTTTAAACACGTTTACTGTTTCAGCAACAACGACTGCATGTTGACATCCTGTCCTTATCAAGAATACATAACAAAAGGATGAGGAGCTTTAACACCTCTCTACAATGACCCACACATGAAACAGCCGCCGGATAGGACAAATGTTTATTTTGTTCTAACATCAGCAGTGTTGAATACATTAAACATTGTTACATATTAAATTTAAATGGCAAAGTGCTCAGATTTAACCACCAAATACAGTTACCTATTTGGAAATTCAAGTTTTGAGGTGGCACCTGGGTGGTCCAATCAGATTTCAGGGCTGGACCTTGTGTGGCCACCCCTTAAATACACCACTGCATCAAACTGAAACGTATTCCAGATCAGGGCACGACTGAGCACTGAACAGTCAAAGGATCAGTAACAGCTGAGAGACAGGTGAGTCATTTATAAATTATACACAGCTAAATACTGGCTAAATGAGTCATGACATTCATCAACAGTCTTTAAAATGTGCTAAGTTAAAACTATATTTAAACAAGATTCAGTGTGTTTTTTTCTGAAAGAGGCAGGCAGTTTTACAATGACATTCTTGCACATTTTTGGTCAAATTCCATTCATGTAAGAACATAAATAGTTAAACTGAGAGCCATCTAAACCATGTCATGATGTTTTCATGCTCCCTCCAGTATTTAGCCACAGCACAATACTATGTGAAAGCATGGCTGAGAGGTTGCAACAATTTAAATAACTTAATATTATATACTAATACTTCTCCTGTTGCCGCAGTGAATAAAGAGACCGACTGTTACAGCTTCTTTCTTCTCCAAAAGTGTCCAACAGCCAAATGTGAGTCATAGGTTGATCACATTTGATTTAATAGACACATAGACTTGAGTGCTTTCTTTGGTGTTGAAGAATAATCAACCTTGTGTTCATAGAAATAAAATGAAAAACTGTTAAGGATAATTTTCATCACTGCCAAATGTTAAAACATTTCACAGTTATCCCATCTGCACTCTAGTAGCTGTTCATTGTGTCTGTGATAGCGTGCTGTTGGCTTACAATGTGCTCTCATTTGCCTTTAATTAATGCTGGTGACTAACACGCGGTAAGACAACATCTGGGTGAGTTTGGCAAAAGGTAGCCCAACTCTTTACCCGACCCAAACCTTCCAACTTAATGTGGTAGAGCTGGGCTACAAATGCTCACATGCTTGAAGGGAAAAAAGACAGAAAAAGGGGGAAAAAAGAAAATGGGAACAAGGACTTCGAGGAAAAGAGGAAACATCAAGTGTGACATCAAGTGCCTTTTTTCTTCAGTACTTCCAAATCATTATTAATTTGTGTTCTCGGATCCAGTTATGAAACACCACACGCGCACACGCGCGCACGCACACACACACACACACACACAGAACTCTTCAGTGACACAACAGGGTGGAACGGGATGCTGCCTCTCAACTGGAATAAACCTGTTAATCTCAGCCGCGTGCCCGGTGTACACTTGTGCTTTAGCGCGCGCCGGGACTAGCTCGAGCTGCATTCGGGTACCATGATAAAATTCGTAAAAGTACACACATTCACAGTAACATTTCTATCAGCTTTCAATTGTGAACCCCCAGTTTCTCTGAAAACCTGACTTTTTTGTAACGCCAAAGAAATAAGCCTATACTAAACATATCAAAACTACTAAGACTGTAAGATTACCATCACATGTCATTTTGTGACCACATGTATTACACTGTAAATCACATTTACCAGGTGTATTTATGCTTGTGGTTAACCCTGTTCAATTTATTGTAAAATATAAATATAATTTGCTTTAGAAATATTTCGCCTATAGGATCTCAGATAAAACGGATTTTCTCCTGGTGGGATTTTTTTCCATCGGCACTGAAACGCATCAGAACAGGCGGCTGCGGTAGCACGCGGCTCAGTGTGTGTCAGTGTGTGTGTGAGAGAGAGAGAGAGAGAGAGAGTCTTTCCGCGTCTCTCACGAGGGACTGCGCGTTCATGAAGCCGAGGGATTTGCGCGCCCGCGATAGAATACCGGCTAGAGCCGGTAAAGAGCTGCCAAAACAGGCAGGAAATCGTTCACTGAAGACAAAAGATGCGGCTGGCTGTCATAGAGCGAAAATAGACCAAAGCAATATCGGCTTTACTTTTAGCCTATTTCTTTTTTAGCAGGAGCAGCAATATTCGATTTTTTAAAAGAATATATATAGAAATCATTGCTCTCTCCAGCTTGGCAAGTCCGCCTCAACATTTTAGCTACTTTAAGGCCACAGTGAAATGACGACAAGATAGGAAAGCCGGCTTTGTTAGGCTACACCAGAAGGCTGCTCTTTCCACCCTCAACCCTGCCGGTAAGTAAGATGTCAGCTTGGCAGCTCCAGCTGCAGGATGCTGCCGAGCCTCAGCTCACTGTGGCGCGCAGCGGCAGCGGCCAGCGCTGTTCCGCGGCGTCACAAGCGGCGGTCTGGAGGAAAACTAACTGTAGGTAGTTTTCTGGTGTCATTATTTTTATTGATATTATGTTATTGACACGTTAATAAACCAGTTGTTACACCAGACAGGCAGGCGCGTATATAAATCGGCCTTAAAAATAAGTATGTAGCCTAAGTTCACTCGTCGTTTATCTATGAAATAAAATAGATAAAAAGAAACCCCTGGGATGCCACACACTGACGTCATCCCTCCTCCTCTGCACTGCGGATCGCCTGACCACGTGGCACACATGAAGTTTGATAGCCCAATGATAATAGTACTGTATCTTATTTTGAAAGATGTGAGCTTGAAGAAGCCAATATTACGTATACAAAAATAAAGGCATTTAAATCCGCGGGAGTAGATAGCCTAAACGGTCTAAAAACAAGTCATTCACTGAAAACATTTGTTCAGTCGCAGACATGGCAAAAGGTATTAAAAGATAAAAGCAATTCTGCCCCCCCAGTTAAGTCAAGCCAATGGCATACCCCGGATTCCCGCCTTCCCTATTAAAATGAAACTATGGCTCATATGATAAGTTCAGATATGTAGCCTGGAGCTAGATGTTCTGTGCTTTTAAACACATTCATGAAATCTCAAACAAATCTGGGAGGTAAATGTGTCATTTGTTTTGCTCGTAAAGTTCAGCTGTATAGTGGTGGATCACCTGATGCCAAGAAAAATCACTAAACCAAGAGGATTGAGCGATGAAAGCACGTATAACTTAAATACCAAGAAGAACCTGTTGTACAGCTATGAGGATCGTCTAGTTGTTTTTGTGGGTAACAATTATATACACACATTTTAATTAGAGTCAAATCTAAAGTCCTATTAACAGTATCTATATTTCATTCTTGGACTATTTTAAATAATGTAATGTATACAGTGCAAACTAATTTAATCATAAAAGTTGGTATTAGTGGTACTGTTATAATGGTGCAGTTACGTTCCTTACACAGTGCAGCACGTGCAAACCAATTGACATTTTTGCCTCTCCAGTGTACATTTACTTTCACTGCTGAAGTGCCACAATAAACATGAGTTACCCCCCCCCCGGCTCTGGAGTGTCTGTGTTGAATCATCACTCACTCCTGGCAACAGCACCTGAGAGACAAGGTGCAAGGGCAAGGCGAGTGCTGCGTTCATGACACGTAGGAATAACCTTTGGAATGACTCGTTCGAAGGCCCAACAGGCACAACATCATCATCATTTTCTGTGGGCTTTGTTTGCTCCTGATCAGCTATATTCATGCTAAAACAACTCAAAGCCATTAGCTGTGGAAAAATCTGGCTCCTCCATGGTTATCAACCGTGCATAGTTGTTTCTACTTCTTTCCGTTTTATGGAAGATTGCAGCCACCACCTACTTTACCGCAGGCATTGTTGCGTCTATGAGTCGCGTTATAGCGGTTAGTCAAAATAAAGGTCCTCTGCTACTTTCATGTTTTTATTGAGGGTGACAAATGCACGTGTTCTAAATATTGAGGGGGCCGTGTCCCCTGCGTCCACCTCTGGCCTACTTTTTAAAATTGCTATACGATAAAGACATGCAGAATTAGTATTGAAATTTGCTTTGTGTAATTTCTTGTGAAAAATATTAAGCTTTATTTAATCAGAAAATTGACACTTTTTGAAAGATCTCTATGCTACTTTTGACGTTTAGGGCCTGTATCCAGCAGCCATTAGTGGTAATCCATCTTAAAGGGCTACTCCAGTGACTCAGTGTTGCACTTCCAGAACGTTGTGGAACTTTCAAGGGACAGATTTTTTTTTTTTAAAGGCCAAAATCGAAGAAGTAGAGGCTGAGATATTTTAACTGTTAGTCCCTAATATGGGGTAAGCTCCAAAAACACACGGATTCTTCATTTCCCATAATGCAACTTGATAGCGTGTTATTGTTAAACCCCTTTCACACATGCAGTCTATCCCTGAAATGTTCAGGAACATTTTCTGCATGGGGTCACGTGTGAATGGAAATCTGTACCTCCAGTTTCCCACCTCAAGACCTAGCAACATTTCAGGGGAAATGCCTGTATGGTGGTGCAGTGAATTAAAGCAGTAACATTGCAGGGACAAGCATGGAAAGGGTTGCGCTTTCACGTGAAGCGAGCGAACCAATGTCAAGACTCCGCTGATGACATATTTGAATCCACAACTTGTTTACGGTTGCCTTTCTTACCAATGCTTTCACTACAAGTTCTTTTGTTTGCAACGAAGATCAAAAATAGAATAGAAAATAAGGGGGCTCCAGACAAAAACAGCTCCTCGGCCGCCATGTTTTGAAAATAATGAGACGTCTTTCAGTTCCGCCATCGCCGTGCACACATACATCCAGCCTTCCCCCATCTTCTTATGGTGAGTTTTATGGAGGTTGGCATCCATAAGTGTTGCATTACCGCCATCTGCTGGACACATGGCACAAGACTGAAATGTTCCTGAATGAATTTGCATGTGTGAATAGTGAAAATCACTAGTGGTGCCTGAAAGGTTATCCCAGTAATTTACTAGGAACTGTGTGAAAAAGGCTTTAGACCCTCCGTGCCTGGTAAACTCCATTTTTCAAACCCATCACCCCCAGTTTGTAATGCAGGCTTTCTGTTAAACATTTGAGGTCTCAAGCCCAATTGGAAATAACCCTGATGACATCATTTGGGTTATTTTCTCAGTGGAGTGCCTCTTTAAAAATAGCTACACTCCCTTGTTTTGTTTTCATACCCACTAGCAGCGTAAGTGCCCAAGTGGGATTTGGCCATTTGACAAGATCAGGGAGTGAATCGTTAAATCACTTTACTGCAATGAGACATTATTTTTAAAATCATCAAATTCGAATAAGATAGAGAATTAGAAGTATAAATTGAGTTAGTGATGAGTAATGTAGCATGAAAAATGTTCATATAAACTTCCTTAAACTAAAGAGAGAAGAAGTCACTTCTTCAGTGATCTTTAAGGCACCAGAGATTTTTAGATCCAGTGTTTCGTGGCCTAATTGCATTATTTCAGGTTCCAGCCATGGCGCTGGTTGCCTGCATCTCCTGCAACCTATTGAGCTTAAATTCCAAAATGAAAATTATTTTGGATGTGCTAGCTCCATGCTTTCCATTTCTAGCATAAAGTGGGACATCGTAACCCATTGTTTTTTTGTTTTTTGCTTCTTCATAACACAGCATGACGTGAGCAGCAATCTGTAGTCACATTAACCATCTGAAATCTGAGTTGACCAGTATCTTCTATAACAATAGCTTATACCTATTGTCTGTGGGAAATGAGCTTCAAGTAGCCTGTGGTGAAGGACGGATACCCACCCTATGTTAGATTAAAGTTTATGAGTTATCACTTCATATGTTGTTCCTCTTGATCCCAGGGGACTTTCTCTAAGGCCTTAAGTGGAGATTCTTATTGTTCAGAGGCAGGACGGAGTTCAGAGATGAGACCCTCGAAGCCAAAGCTTATCTTGTTTGGGTATCCTTGCGTACACGTTTTTTGGAGGGGGAAAAAAATTGATTAATGTGACATTTTGATGAAATTCCAATACTATTATCAGCCTGGCTTTCACTGGAGACTAGTGTCCCATATGGTCTAAGTGACGCTTCAAGACTCAAGACATTAAATATTGGCTCAAAATATCCATGTCGGCTATCCAAAACCCACACTAGTCCAAGCTGAGTGCCCGAGTAGCCGCAGGGTGGCACATTCGATTTAGTTTGACATTTCTTGTCTGATCTGTGGCCTCGGCTGGGCGTCTCTGTGGCTTTTCATCTGCACGCAGCAGCCACCCCCTCAGTGATGAAACCTCAGCACTGCTTCATATTCTAAAAAGAGGACTTGCCTTTATTCAACAATTGAGTTAAAAAAATGTCACATGGTGGAGGACAGACAAGATTTAGACATTACAAAACCCCAAAGATATTCAGTTTACAATGATTTAAAAAACAGGAAAGCAGCAAATGCTTACATTGGAAAAGCTGGAATCAGCAAATATTATGCATTTTTGCCTCATAAATGACCTGATCGATTAACTGACCAAGGGTTTCAGGTTTAGTTTAGTCCCTGAGGAGGTGCAGTCTTCAGGGTATATATCCAATATTGGATATTATCAATGAATCTAATAACTGTGTGCAAAGTGGGTAAAAAAGGAAAGAGAATTAAAGGCAAAATGAATTCTCACCAACTCTGCAGCTACCAGGGCTTTTTAGCCTCTTTTAGATCATTGTTTTGGTTTTACAGCACATTTAGTGTTTGGTTCAGTCTCAGTGCTCTCCTCAGCTATGTTTCCAGTCTGTCGGTTTGTGGCGGAGTTCTTCTGCCAAGAAAATCAACAAATACAGCTGTAAGTAGGACAAAAGAAGCTCACTGATGTCACCTCTGTTTCTCCCTGCAGGTGGCCAGCTGTAGCCATGAGGATGCCTAATTCCCAGCATTGTTGGGGTCCAAATGTTTACCCAGAGGTGCCCGATGGAGGCTGGGGCTGGGCTGTGGCCGTGGCCTTCTTTTTGGTGGAGGTCTGCAGCTATGGGACCCTCAAGAGCCTGGGTGTCTTCCTCCAGGATCTGATGGAAGAGTTTGGGGAGAGTAACAGTCGAGTGTCATGGGTCATCTCCATCTGTGTCTTCATCTTTACCTTCACTGGTCAGTCACTTAAGCTTTACTCCTGTGTGTTTCCTTTCTTGTACTCTTTTAGTAGCACCCGCGTGTAAAGTCATTTTAGGACATTTAATAACTGAACTTGAAGTCCAATTACAAACCTAATATATTTGCGTTCATTAGGTAAGACTAAATAATGTAATACAACCACAGACTGTAGAAAACTTGGACGTAGTGTCCGTGACGTCACCCGTAGGTTTCTGAAGAGCCGCTGTGAAGCTCAAAGTGGGCGGTTCCCGGCGGCTCCGGCCGTCGCCATCTTGGCAGTCCCTGACTCCGGCTAATCCAAAAATGGGCGAAGAGGTGGAGCTGAGGCGGCAAGCCACCTGATAGGGCACCCGCCTGTCACTCAAAGCGGCCACGTCCTTAATTATGCAGAACTTGAAGCCTTAATATAATTTAAACGGGTGAGTTCTTCTACAGTTGTCATGAACGGGGAAATTAGCTACAGAGACCAAAGCCATTTTTTGTACCAGGCTGTAAACGTGTTTATTTCTGCTGTAAAGTCGGGCATTTTAACACGGGGCTCTATGGGGACTGACTGGCTTTTGGAGCCAGCCTCAAGAGGCCATTGGAGGAACTGCAGTTTTTGGCACTTCCATGTTGGCTTCATTTTTCAGCCCCTGAGGTTTCACGCTTGAATACAACACAGAGTTCGGTTATATTAGCAGTTCATGACGTACTGATGATCACCTTCCCAAGACACTGTATGTCAGTGTCTCTGGGAGCCCTTCAGCTGATGATGCTCTAGTGATCATCGGTCTGGATGATGTGATGATTATTAGAGAGCTTCATTTTAGTGGCCAGGCAAACAGTGAACCACTTTGTGCGATTAGTGACCGGATTACTGTTAGTTTTCTACAGTAACCTGATTTCTTAAACATTGTGCAAATGAGAAAACTGGTTTCGGCATTCAGGGGAGAGGATTAGAGAATCCTGATTCCCAGCTGAATTTGTCCTGGAGAAAGCTGATTTCTTGGCCATGTGTACATGTAACCAGGTTTCTAATCTAATCACTTTGACTTGCAGAGCAGCAGGATGAAAGGCGATGCGCAAAAAATCATAAATACACGCACAGCAGCTAGACTGGACTAATAATGCTTAACATAATTCTGAATAAACTGTTTGTACTAACAGACAGATATTAATGTCTGCAGTCAGTCTGCACAGTGATAACACACCTGATTCGACATCACTTGTTCAGAGACCATTTAAGTTATTATGCAGCTAATATGTGACTGAGTTGAAAGCATTTTGATAGAATGACTGTTCTGTTGCCCCCCCAGCCCCCCTGTCCACGATGCTGAGCAACCGCTTTGGCTATCGTCCAGTGGTGATGGTGGGAGGCTTCCTCATCAGCCTGGGAACCATCACCTCCGCCTTCACCAACTCCATCAACGAGATGTACATCACCATCGGCTTTGTTTCAGGTGCTTACCAAACTCAATCTATCTATCTATCATCCATCTATCCATCCATCCATTAATCTATCTATCTATCATCCATCCATCAGTCTATCTGTCCATCCATCAGTCTATCTATCTATCTATCTATCTATCTATCATCCATCCATCCATCCATCCATTAATCTATCTGTCCATCAATCCATCCATTAATCTATCTATCTATCATCCATCCATCAGTCTATCTATCCATCCATCCATCCATCCATCCATTAATCTATCTATCTATCATCCATCCATCAGTCTATCTATCTATCTATCTATCTATCTATCTATCTATCTATCTATCTATCTATCTATCTATCTATCTATCTATCCATCTATCCATCCATCCATCCATCCATCCATCCATCTCTGTCCGTCCGTCCGTCCGTCTGTTGATTGATACACGTGTCTGTCTTTGTGTCTTTGAGTGTCATTGTAACATGCCATGTACTGAATGACTTTTGCTCTTGCAGATGTGTTTGTCTTGTTTAACAGCCTGTCATGAATGAACTAAAGGGACTCCTAGCAGTGTCAACAGCAAAAACTGCATCAGTCAGTTTCTACCAGAACTGTCCAATGACTGAGCAGTGATCAGCCTCTTCTAAACACCATGCAGTGATGTTTGTCTAGGAAGGAAAAACTGCAATATATTCTCCCAAAACACTAAATTCCCTTTCAGATCAGGATTGGTGGAGCGGGAAGTGGCTGAGGCGGAAGGAATACATACTGAATGAAAGTAATAGATTAGATGATGAACAAATTGGTGAAATGAGTTTTGTATCAGAGCACATTAACTTTTTTTTCTTTGACAGAAAGCACTGCTAGCCCTCCCACCATGATTGCCATGTCTGCCTCTGAAACAGACCCCAGCTAATTTGACAACCCCTTCTCCTCTCTCCCCCTGTCTCTCTTTTTTTGTCTTTACATGCGTTTTGTCTTTCGGCAGCAGCTGTAGCAAAGCTGAATCATCTCAAGCAGCCTGCCACCTTTGATAAAGGAGTGACCTGACACCTTGATCTTTGACCCACGCCCCTAGCCACGCAGTGGTCCTACCATGCGGGCCAATGGCTGTGATGTCCCCCTTTTCTCCTCTTTGTTTACAGGCCTCGGCTACTGTCTCACCTTCATCCCCACCGTCACCATCCTAGCCCAGTACTTCTCCAGACGGCGAGCCCTCGTCACCTCCATTGCTTCCTCTGGAGAATCCTTCGCCGTATTTACATTTGCTCCGGGTGAGTGTTCAGTCTGAGGGGCAGTTAGCTACAATATGACCTTTATCATTACTTACTGCTGCCCATTATGACGTGGAACTGTTTTTGACAATAATTATTATATTGAGTGAAAGTTCCTTCTTTACCTAGGAAACAGTTGTTTGACATAAAAAGTCTTAACTCAAGGTAAACTTACTAGCTTTTTCCGGGGCTTTTAACCACATCTCTGCAGTGGATGGAGTTTGCTCCGTTGCCATTTGGAACTTTGGTCACATGATAATCTGACATCAGCAGGGCATGGTAGAGCTGGTTACCTTGCTGAGGAGCTCACTGTGGCTCCCTGCAGTATTTACAACAGATCCACTGACAAAAAATGATGATGCATGTATGATGAACGGTGTTTCCTGTGACTGCTTCACAGTAAGAGCCCTACCATGTTTCACCAGTTGAAAACTTTTAATGTGAATCAGCAGCAGTAGGAAATGTTAAGTTAGCATTAGCAGTAACTTCATCCGCTGGCTGTAGGAGGGGCAACAGTAAACAGTGAGGCTGACATCAAATTACAAACTGTAACACTGGATTACACGCTGCATCGTTTCCTGTCAATCCCTCGTGTGCGAAGGCAATTTGAATCCAGCATCGGAATGGTGGACCCCGTCAATAACAGTGAAAACCATAAACCATATAGACAGCTAACTACATAATGTAAATACATTAAATGGCTTTTGCTGAAAAAATGGCGACCATATATAGTATCCAAAATGGGGTTTGATTTCATGAAAATCTCAAGGATTATAACTTGAATTACATAGTTCAGATGGAATTCTGGTCTGCTCTCCAGAGATGAAATAATAATCTGTTCCATTCATGCAATGCTTAAAATACTGCCCACAGCGCTGACTAGTGGTTTAGTAGTTGAATGCTTGACTAGTGAAGTAGTAAGTGAAATGTATGATGACAATTGAGCAAACTCCATCTGAGGAAGACAGTGAGATGTGGTTGAAAAATCTGGAAAAGGCTAGTAAGTGGAGTTGAGTATATAATAATAATAATAACCTATGCTGTCCTCTCTCCACAGCCTTCACTACACTGAAGGAACACATTGGCTGGCGCTACTGCCTGGTTATCCTCGGCATCTTTCAGACTTCTGTGATTGGCTGCGGGCTTCTCCTTCGTCCAATCATCATTAAGCCGGAGCCTGTAAAGGAGGACGATGAATCAGACAAAGAGTCTCTCTCTTTGAAGCACCTGCAGACTGTTTATGAACTGGAGAACGAACAAACCAGAACCTCCATCCGTTCAGGAGTCTCGCAGGGCTCAGACGACTCCGGTGTCACCTCCCTCTCTGCTTCCAACTTAGACTTGAGGACTGCAGGAGTTGAAAGCAAGGCTCTGATGGAGTGGGAGGTGCAGGACAAGGAGGGCCAGGAGCCGTCACCGTCCACACCTCCCACTCCAGTCAAGGAGAAGGATGAGGGGGACCTGGCAGAGGTAGAAACGGGTCCTCTCCAGCCCTCCAGCCCCAAACTCCTGGACTTCTCTGTGCTTAAAGACAGTGCCTTCATCTGGTACTCCCTCTTTGGCTTGTTCGCCACTCTGGGCTTCTTTGCCCCGCAGCTCTACATCATTGAACTGAGCAAGAGCCGGGGCGTGGAGCCCAGCATGGCCTCCTACATGCTCTCTGTGATGGCTGTGGCCGAGATCTTCGGCCGCTTGTCCATCGGGGTGGTGCTGAACAAAGTCCGCTGCAGGAAGACCCTGGTGCTGCTGGGCTGTGTGGTTCTGCTGTGCCTGGTGCTGGTGGCCTTCACTATCGTGTGGGAGTTCTGGGGCCTAGTGGTCTGCTGCGCCCTCTACGGCTACTTCATGGGCACCGTCGGCTCCACTCACATCGCCATGCTGGCTGAGGAGGAAGTGGTGGGCATCCAGAAGATGCCGTCATCAGTAGGAGTGTACGTCTTCATCCAGAGCTTCGCTGGGCTGGCAGGGCCGCCGCTAGGAGGTACGAGATCTCTGCGACCCTTGCTGTTTGACTTCGCTCTGATTTCACTCATCAGTGAACCTCTGTGTAGATCCTAACAGTTGTCTTATCTTTCCTTCCAGGTGTGTTGGTGGATGTCACGCAGAACTACGGTGCTGCCTTCTACTCCTGTGCGGTGGGAATGGGCCTCAGTGCCATATGCCTGGCTCTGGTCGGCCCAGCCAAGTCGGGCATGTGCCAAAGAATGAACAGAAACAAAGAGAAAGGCAGCAGCACAGAGGAAGAGGAGAAAATGTCTCAGGACAGCGACCAGTCTGACTTTTTGGATGTGGACTTAGCCCCGGAGGACATTCCAGTCAGACAGGCTGTGGATCAGGACAATGTCTCTGTAATATGAACCCAACTATAGCATGACATCACCTCATGACCAACAACAAATACAGTCCAGATGCTCTGCGAGAGGCTGCAGTGTCCCACAGCGAAGGTCTTCACAGCTGCTGCACTTCTCAGGTGTCACTCTCTCACATTCTGACAAGCTTGAAGTTCACTCCTTCCCAGGAAGGAAGCAGTCTCTCCTCTGAGATCAAAGACACAGCCATGCTGAGCACACGGGGTCACACCGTAGCGATTTACCGATTTCTGTTCCAGCTGTTTAGCTTTCACAATCCTCTGTGTATTATTAGTTTGTGTTCAGTTTGAGTGGGAGTATCTCTATCTCAGGAAAGAAGTGTTGTTGTCATGGATACTGAAGTGACATGAGAATGAGTTTTACAAAACAGGACATCTGTCAGAAGCCTCTGTGATATTGTGACTGCGTTGTGCTCCTTGATTCCTGCTTATGTCGAGGCGTGCATCCTCATTACAGCCCCGCAGCGGCTCATTCGTTCCTGCTGACCTGTGTTGTTCGACCCATGCTGGATGACGCTCAACGACCACACGACACGGTGTCTTCTTCAGCAAAGTCTGGAGAGTGAAACACATGCCTCGTGGCTTTAAAATGTAATTCTCCTTGGCGATCTGCCTGTATGCATTTGATGTGTGGAGAATGATTTCACTACTGCTAAAGCTGGACAAGAAAATGTAGTTGATATTTAATTTCTATGGTAACTATGGCAATATTGCAGCAGTGTTCACTGATCTTTTAGAATGAATTAAGCACATGGAGCCAGTATTCTGTCATTCTATGAGACTGGAGGTTGTGGGATTCATTTTGCATGAGCCTCAGAAACTTCCTTAATTCTGTACTGCTTTGGTTAAACGCATTCACTGTATGTCTATTATCATGTTACAAGTAACAGCATAGAAACTGAAGAACAATCATGAGACAGTGATTTATTTCCCAATGCCATGGCTAACTAAAAGACAGTGACGTACATGTTAAAGTGTAGAATGAGAGTTGGTCATATGCAGTATAGATGTATGCAAAGGTGCAACGGACAGATTTGACAGGAGAGACTCCCCGTGAAGCACCTCCTCCCAGAGTCCCTCCTGCAGCCTCACATCGTCTCCACACCCACCACATGACTTGAAGTTTAGTTCACAAGCCTTTCCATAATCACTGCATCACCGTTATTTAAACTGTTTATAATGATGATTTGATGTTGACTTTTTTAATATAACCTTTTTCAGTTTTTTTAATCATTTGAGTGCCAGGCAGGTCCCTGCCTATTATGTGCTGTACTGCTTTCATTATGCATTTTCTAAATAAACTCCAAATAGACTCTTGTGTCTGTTGTACTGTTTATTGGTGTAGAGACAGAAACTGGGTCAGCGGGATGCGAGGGTGGTAGAGGACTGTGTGGGAGTTTTGTCAGCAGTGCTACTGTAAATAAATCCTTTTGACAGCATGTCACCCTTTTTACAAAAGCAAAAGAAATCCAATGCTAAACTGATGTGTGGTGCTGACATCTATCACTTTTCACTATCACAGATGTGATGGACTGTTGCTGTTTGGAACCTCAAACAGTTTCTTCATCTGTCACCTAAATACTTGAGACTAACATGAGGTTAGGCAGATCAAAAGAATTCTCACTCAGCTAACATAGTTCTTTAAATTCAGGTGAGGGATTGATCTGAAATACAAAATGTATCATTTAGGAAAGTGACTCATATGCATTTCACTGCAAATGTGTATAATTTGTACCTATAATGCAACATTTCATGCATACAGTACATACATTACATTATATATCATCATCGTATCAAACATTACAGTATAATATATATTTATATTTGTCCTAAACATGCTCCATCTGTTGATGAAGATCGTAAGATGTGGATGAAAGCTCTGAAGTGGACCATATTTTGTCACTCCATTACGAAGGTCAGGATGAACTTTCACACTCAACATCCCATATAATTGTGTGACTAATCTTGAGTTACCCATGAGACTTCAAATACTTGACAGAAAACCTGCATTATGAAATGGGGGATCTTTGAAATATGAGGACATTTAACAGGTAGGCAAGGTGTGATAAAAGATGCTATTATGTTGCATTATGGGAAATGAAGGTTTCAGTGCTTTTGAAGCTTATCTCATACTAGAGATTAACAGTCAGGATATCTCGGCTAGTTGTATTTTGACTTTCCTTTTTTAAATATGTCTTGCTCAAATCCCCATACTTTTATGGATGTGCAATTCTAAATCCCTGGAGTACCCCTTTAAGTGCACTGAACTTATTTTACTGTTTATTTTATATAGCATGTATAGGTATTTAACTTGATGATCTTTTCATTTTAAACCATTAACATAACCACTTCTTTACTGGTGCCTCTAAGGAAAGAAGCAGTCGTTCCTGTCTGAAAATTATTTCATGTATGGGTTTCAACCTGAAAAGTATTGGTCATCATGCAGATAACTGTCAATAAGCCCAGGATCAAAATCTAAACCAGCTTGGTGGAATTAAAAATAGACTAATGCCACTTAAATTATCATCAGTCAAATTGACATAATTAATATGTTATCAACATACAAAGAGCGGGTGCTATTCAAATTTCAAATCAAAAAGTGAGCTGGGGGTATTCCACAAAGGGGTTTGGGAAGTGCTGGAAAAAGCCTGACATCCGTTTAACTTAAACCTAAACAAGTCATTCAGGTTTAAGCTGTTGCACAAACTTGACTTTAACATGATCAAGCTAATTGAACCTCAACGCATTTTGTGTAATGGTTTCCTAGACATTCTAACAGAAAACAGTAATTATCATTTTCATGATCCTAGTTGTTTTTAAATGCAGCCATTACAATGTGCTTATGGAATGCAGGTTAGGCCATCAATAAGTTTGGAAAGCTGCATGTTGAAAGTTTGCTCCCTCAAACTATTTAAGCCTGTTCACAGACAGTAAACGTTCTCCCAGAGTCAAAAGTGGGAGTCTATAGGGGGGAACAAGCCTATATTCTATTTCTATTTTATGCCTTTTTTTATCTATACATATATATTACCATTTTCCCTAGCCTTTTGCCAAATAATCTTTTTAACCTATATGTGAGATTCTCCATCACTAGGATATCATCTATAATAGTTAGCCATTGTTTGTAACTCGTACATGATCAGTCTTGAGCCAGTTCTTAATGATAGCCTTCTTTCCAGCAGCGAGGAGAATCTTGACCAAGTATTGGTCTCCTACATGCATAGTCCCTTCCATGTGTCCCAGGTATAAGACCAGACCAGATCGGGGGATTTCGTAACCCAATACCTCACACAGAACAGAATGTATACTGTCCCAGAAAGGCTGTATTTTCATGCAACTCCAAAACATGTCTGTGTGGTTTGGTTCCATGTGGTCACATAGTCTCCAGCATGGTTGCTGAATATTCATTTGTTTACTTTTAATTTTGGGTTTGATGAAGTAACAAATTTGATTCTTCCAAATAAATTCTCTCCATCTCTGTGACTGTGTAATGGTCTGGTGTATTTTCCACATATCATATCACATCTTTTCAGTTCTCTCTCCCATTTAGCCATAATATATAATGTTGAATCCTTTCTAGATTCCATCAAACAAAAGTATATACCGAAGAGGATAAGGGCCACATGTGAAAAAAGTATTTCAGTTCTGACTTTATTCTCAGAATAGCATTACAGTATGCTTGTACAAGCACCTTTGTGATAGGATGTATTTCGTCCTCATTTTTCTTAATTTGTTTTATATAATAGTCCCTCATTTATAAATATCTAAATAAGTCCTGATTTGTTAGGTCATGTGTGTTCTTTAAATCTTGAAAGTTTCTCATTTCACCCTTTTGAGTAACCATGAATATGGCTGTTAAACCCATTCCCACCCACTGTTTAAATCTGAATTTAGACCTTCCTGGTTCAACTTCACCATCAAAAGCGATCAATTTTAACAGTCCAAGCTCCTTTCCCAATTTTAGTTGTTTAACAATGGAAAACCATGTATCCAGAGTAAATGATGTTATTGGGTCTAGGTTTACCTTATCTGTTATATGGGCAGGAATCTCTCTTTCCCCAACACTTGTTTGAATCGGGAACTTGGATGCAGGCATTTTGATATCTTTCCATCAAGCTGCATAATCGGCATTGCACTAATAAAAAAGTGGACGCAGTTGTGTTGCGCGAAAGTATTCCTTTACATTCGGAAGTGCCATTCCCCCTTTGTCTTTAGGTAGCTGAAGAGCGGTATAATGTACTAGGTCTTTTACCTTCCCATATAAATCTTGATGTGAGCTTATCCCATTTAAGAAAGTGGACTGGTATATTCACAGATTGGAATAAGTATAACAAACGTGGTAGAATTGTCATTGTCACCGAAAATATCCTGTCATTAAACCCCATTGGGTAAGTGGACCATCTTTCAATATCTTTTCTTTTGTTGATATCAATACATTCATAGTTGCTTCAATATAGCTTTGATAGATTTTTTGTTATGTTTATACCCAAGTATTTAAGTGATTTTGCTTCCCAATTTATTTTCAGTTCTTTAAGTTTTTGATTTGGTGAACAGTTAAACATGAGAATTTGAGTTTTAGATATGTTTAATTGGTAACCAGAATATAAACTGAATTGTTCCAAAATTTGCATAAATTGCATAAAGGAGTTCACCGGATCTTTCAAGTAGATCATAACATCGTCTGCAAAGAAAATCAATTATATTTTTTTGGTTGTTGATTTCTATTCCTGTTATTGAAGTGTGACCATTTGGGCCAATGGTTCAATGTAAAGGGCAAACAAGGTAGGACTGAGACAGCAGCCCTGTCTAGTTCCTCTCTCTTAATCTTTGTTAGAGAGAGCCATTAACTTTTACTCTAGCTGTGGGTTTGTTATAGATGGACTTGATGAATTGAATTCAGTCATTGCACTGAATTGACTTTTTTATTAAATCCAAATTTCTCCAATGTTAGGTATAAAAATTCCCAATTGACCCTATCGAGTGCCTTTTCTGCATCCAGGCTAATCAAAGCTGCTGGTAAACTATTTCTATGTATTCTATGTATGATGTGCAACGTTCTTCTAACACTGTCTTGTGTTTGTTGACCTTTGACAAAGCCAGTTTGGTCTTCATCTATCAGGTCAGATACTAATGATTGGAGCCTGTTTGATATAATACAAGTGTAGAGCTTGTAATCAACATTTAAATTTGATATTGGCCTATAATTTTGGCAATATTCCTTATCCTTGGTGGTTTGGGGAGTACTGTAATTACTGCTTCATTTTATGATACCTTTATGATACCTATTATACCTTTAGTCATAATCCAATTAAAGGTAGTGAGGAGCAGAGGGGACAGTTCTTTTTTAAGTTTTTTGTACCACACAGATGGAAATCCGTCACTACCAGGTGCCTTGTTTGTTTTTAGTTTTCCTATTGCTTTCTGGATTTCATCTGTAGTTATCATTATCATAATGCATTCATTTTGCATTGTACCTATATATCATCAGTCAATATAATTTTGATCTGAGGCAGATGATTGAGTGTAGAGTTCTTTGAAGTAGCCTCTGAAAATGTTTTCAATTTATTTTGGTTCATATTTAAGTTGATTTGTTTTTGGATCATGCAGTTTATGGACCATAATTTCTGTCTGTTGTTTCCGTAATCGTCTCGTAAGCTGCCAATAACTTGGCAGCTTTGGGGCCTAATTCATAGTAATTTTGTTTTAAATATCTTGCTTTTGTCTCTATTTCCTGTTGGACTAGATCATTAGTTGGATGACCCAATTATATCTATCAATCAAGCCAGATGAAACTAACCAGTTAGCTAAACTTCAAGCATGCCTTAAAGACATAAAGACCTGGATGACCTGCAATTTTCTGATGTTAAACTCTGACAAAACTGAAGTTATTGTACTTGGCCCCAGACACCTCTGAGACACATTATCTAAAGATATAGTTTCTCTAGATGGCATTGCCCTGGCCTCCAGCAACACCGTAAGGAACCTCGGAGTTATCTTTGATCAGGATTTATCCTTTAACTCCCACATGAAACAAACTTCAAGGACTGCCTTCTTTCACCTACGTAATATTGCAAAAATCAGCCACATCCTGTCTCAAAATGATGCCGAAAAACTAGTGCATGCATTTGTTACTTCTAGGTTGGACTATTGTAATTCCTTATTATTAGGCTGCCTGAATAAGTCCCTTAAGACTCTCCAGTTGATCCAGAATGCTGCGGCACGTGTACTGACAAAAACTAGGAAAAGAGATCATATTTCTCCAATATTAGCTTCTCTGCACTGGCTCCCTGTAAAATCCAGAATAGAATTTAAAATCCTTCTCCTCACCTACAAAGCTCTTAATGGTCAGGCTCCATTGTATCTTAAAGAGCTCATAATACCTTATTACCCCACTAGAACACCGCGCTCCCAGAATGCAGGGTTACTTGTGGTTCCTAGAGTCTCCAAAAGTAGAATGGGAGCCAGAGCCTTCAGTTATCAAGCTCCTCTCCTGTGGAATCAGATCCCAGTTTGGGTTCGGGAGGCAGACACCATCTCCACATTTAAGAGTAGGCTAAAGACTTTCCTCTTTGATAAAGCTTATACTTAGGGCTGGCTTGGGTGAGTCATGAACCATCCCTTAGTTAAGCTGCTATAGGCCTAGATTGCCGGGAGACTTCCCATGATGCACCTCTTTCCTCTCTCCTCCTCTCCCTCTCCATCTGTATGCATTTTTATCCCATTACTGCATGTTACTAACTCGACATCTTCTCTCTCCCATAGTTCTGTGCTTTCTCATTTCTCGGACTATTTATTTTTACATATACTGCATCATTTGCACTCCCATACTGCATCATTTGCACACACTTTATATCCTGCACTTGCTTATTGCACTTCTTGTTAGACCTAAACTGCATTTCGTTGCTTTGTACTTGTACATGTGTAATGACAATAAAGTTTAATCGAATCAAATCAAATCAAATAATTTCTCTCCTCTCTCCTCTCAGCTACCTCCGGAGCTAAAGAGACTGGATCTGTGGTTGTGGGCCACTTGCTGCCCTCGTGTTCCTGCTCAACAACTGCTACTACAGTTGTTGTTATTGGCTCTGTTACTAATACTGTCATTATTATTCCTATAGCTGTCATTCCTATTAATGTTTCCACTACCATTATGACTATTTTAAAAAATTCTAGGTGGTATTTGCATTGTACTTCCCTCTCTTTTATTTCTCACCTCTTTCATTTGTTGTTGTGTCTTTTGGTCAGTTTTTCCTTTATGTTTTTATTCCAATTGTCTTAGGTCGATTAAAAGTATCTTATATTGTGTTACTCTTTCTTTTTTAAAGGTCCAGTGTGTAGGATTTAGTGGCATCTAGTGGTGAAATTGCAGCTTGCAACCAACTGAATACCACTCGCCTCACCCTCTCCTTCCAAGCGTGTAGGAGAAATGGCCGCGAAACTCGCGAAAAACACAAAAGGCCCTATCTAGAGCCAGTGTTTGGTTTGTCCATTCTGGGCTACTGTAGAGACATGGTAGTGCAACATGGCGGCCTCCGTGGAAGGGGACCCACTCCCTCTGTAGATAGAAAGGGCTTATTCTAAGGTAATGAAAACACAACAATCGTTATTTTCAGGCGATTATACACTAATGAAAACATACTTACTCGTATGACTGCTTTTAAGGCATCCCATAGTATAGCTGGGGCTGTCTCGCCATTATTATCAGTTCATTATATCATGTCATTAATATCAGCCTTGATTTGCTCAACAACTGACTTACTGGTTAATATTACCACATTCAATCTCCATATTGTATCTTTCCATTTGCAACTCAAATAAACCTTCAGGTAAATAGTGCTATTATCGGACACGTCAGCCACTCCAATTTGACATCCTTGTATTATATCCCTAGTCTCTTTTTACATGAAAAAATAATGAATTCTAGAGTAAACAGAATGTGTTACTGAGTAATGACTAAAGTCTCTCTGCAGAGGATGAAGATCCCTCCACACATCAAAAAAGCCCATTTCCTCCCATGCATTTTTCACCAACTTTGTAATGGGTTTCACCCAAAAAACTAGCTGTGTCCAGGTCGTAGTCCATTATCACAACTAGCACATTATTGCTACTCCTCTTTTGCGGGTATTAGAGTGGGAACTATAAAAAGTATTTTTGAATTTGTGACAGGTGAGTTTCTTGTAGGAAGTTAATCTGCGTCTTTTCCTTTTTAAGTCTGGTGATAATTTTTAGCTCTTTTGACTTGGTTTCCTAGACCATTAACATTTAAAAACATAAGCTTGATCTCTTCTTGTTTAGTATCCATAAGATGTTTGCAGTAACTCCCCCACAGGCTAACAGTAAAATATTCATGAGCAATTAACAACATATTAAACAACAAACAAGAAAATCTAAACTTAAATATATACAAAAAAGGTGACCGCCAAAAAGAGGTGTCAACAACACTCATTATATGTTAACTCTCTTTTTGTTTTGAGGGGGGAGGCCTTCCATAAATAAAGGGCCCCCAGCTAGTAATGAGATTTAACCCTCCTACCCATACTAGACCTGTATTGTAAGCAGCTGTGTTTCAATCCCTTTCAAGCCAACAAACCAGTTATCTGTAATCATCCAAAGCAAAACAAATTCTAAACAGAAATTTGACCTACACCTGAGTTGCGTTTTAAAAATCTGTCCTTCTCCTTTTCATTTAAACTCAGGTTGATGTAGACATTCGTCTTGCGTTGTTATCCTTGTGCTGGAATTCTTGCAGCCGTCCTCTCGCACACCTATTCTTCTCCGGGGGTTTGATCGCTTCCGATGCGTTTCCAAGTTGCGATCCTGGTCGACTGGAGCCTTTCAAGGAGGGTAGAGCCTCCAGTATCGCCCCCGCGCCTTCCACTGCATATCCTCATCTACGCAGGTTGCATCCTCTGCACTGCTATAAGTTTTTACTCCGCTAGCCCAGTGGATGCGCATCTTGTTGAGAAGTGTCTGGAAACGGATGCCTTCCCCCTTTAGAGTCTTCTTGATGTTTCCACATGCTTTGCGTTGTTGCAGCACCCTCACAGAGTAGTCGTGGTCAAAATAGATAGTTTTCTTATCCCACGCTTTTTTCAAAACCATCTCCTTCACATTAAACTGCTGAAAGTAGAGGATAATTGACCTTGGAGGTTGATCTGCTTTGGGTTTCGGTGCCAGAGCTCTGTGGACACATTGGATCTGAAGGTCTGTGTCTATCAAAAACTCGTCTCGGAGCCATCTGAGTGCACGTTCAGTGAGGATGGTAGAGTGTATTTGGTCTGCGACCTGTGGGATGATGAAAATAAATTGCACTTAGTTTTATTGTAGGCTACTTCATGTGACAACCTGCGTGCACCTTTGTAAGAATGCAGAACAAAAATTATTTTGGTTTGATGAAAAAGAGAAGTTGGACTGAGTGGGCTAGTTTTATTTTATTTTTAAAGCTTGGAAAATTAGGTATGAAGGCATACCAAATATACTATTCATGTTTTTTCCTATAATTTGTATATTTGGTCTCACACCTATAGCCTACATGGAAACTGATAGTCTGTCTTGTAAGCCCATTTGGGCTGGGCATCTATTGATGCAAGATACTACATTGATATACAGACTTTTGCTAGCTTATTCAAGAAGTGACAAGACAACCCAATGCGAGCCGACGAGAACTTGCATCAGGCACACAACACTGTGTGATGCAGGACACAGGCACCGCTCCCAGGTGAAATACCAAGTTTTTACGGAGTACCATAAACAGCACAACTGAGTTGTTCTTCGACTGCATCCTCCTGTATGCCATATATTTTCAAATTATTCCGTCTGGACCTTGATTCTAAGTCATCTAGCTTGTCCATCATAATTTTCTGCTCTTTGATTATTTCCTGCAGTGCACAATTTGCTTCGGAGCTCCACAACTCGACTTCTTCAGTGGGAGTCAAAGAGGCGTTTATCCTATCATTTTGCTCTCCTATCTCTATGGTAATTTGTGCAAGTTTCTGGTTAATGTCTTCCTTGAATTCAGTTTGTTTCTCATTTGGATAATGATTTCGTCCTTAAACGTTTTCAGGTCTGTTTTCAGTTCATTTTGCAGGGTTTGAATTTGTTTGCTAATGCCATCCAAACTGGTTTGAAATGAAGCCATTGAATTGCTAGCTTTAGGTGTTAGCATATTCTTCTCATTAACCGAATGGTTTATTTCTTTATCTTCCCTGTCCGGGTTTCTTTTGTTCTTTGTTTTCGTTGAACCTCCACTCATTATCAAAGGTCCTGGCTCCGAATTCTCGAGTTTTGGCAGTTTTTGGCAGAGTTTATTGTGTTGGCCTAAAGGGAACTGACAACTCAAGCATCCATGCTGCGCTACAGTCCCACCGAAAGTCCTTTTGATTTTCAAAGTAAAAAGAACATAAAACAATTTTCTTATGGCTGCCCTGCATGTTTAAGCATGAGCGTACACTGTTCATAGCAGTGGTTGTTGGGAGAACTGGGAGCTGAATTCCTCTCACTGACTGACTGTTTACAGAGGGATAGAGTTATGCCGGAGAACAGTTGAAGTGGTCTTTCTTTGAGCTTTAATACTGCAATATCAGCCTACACTAGCAACTTTCATATTTGCTAGGTCGTTTTAACATACATACATACATACATAACGAGCTAGCTACGTTTGTTTAAAGATAACACATGCTGCGCGCCATTATCATCAAATTTCTACATTCTGCAGCAAAGCCAGTGTGTACATGCATATATTTTCATTCTTACAGGTCAAAAGGCGCAATGAAAAAATTGTTTTCAAGACATTGCTCAAGATGATGAATGTTGAGCAGGGGTGTGTGTCTTTGTCTCCTTTTTCCTAAAATCAGTGATCAGCTCCTTGGTTTTGCTGACGTTGAGCAGTAGATTGTTCTCTGTACACCACTCTGCAAGATTGTTGATTTCCTCCCAATATGAAGTCTTGTCATTGTTTGAAATCTCATCCGCAAACTTCACACCAGAGTCTCCATGTCGGGGGCTGCAGTCATGGGTGTACAGCATGAACAGGAGGGGACTGAGCACACAGCCCTGGGGGGCTCTGGTGTTCAGCACTAGAGTGGAGGAGGAGTGACCTGCAATCCAAACTGTCTGGGGTCTGTTTGTAAAGAAGTCCGATATCCAATTGCAGAGTGTGGTACTTAAGAAATGGGGATGGGACTCTCAGGCAGACGGCCCAGGCGCAGGGCAGAAATGGGGCTGGGAACCTCAGGCAGACAGAAGAGCAGAGCAAGTCACGGGGGCGCCCAGGAGGAAGGGCTGAAGGGCTGAGTAGGTCCGGGTGATGACCAGATGTACAGAGGCGCTGGGGCGCTGGGCAGTGGAACCTCCATGGAGCAGGTGGGGACGAGCAGCTGGGCAGCGGTGTGGCACGACGTCGGTGGGAGCCACATTTCCTTCTTTGGGTTTTCCAGAAGGTGCCTCCAAGACAGGAACGGGCTGGCTAGCAGGCTGGAGTGCAGGCTGATGGCTGGTTGGTGGATGACTGTTGGCCTGGGTCTGAGGTTTGGGGGCACGGAGAAAGTCCATTCCGCCGCTGGCTGTCGAGGAAACGATGTGGGCTTTGTAGATAATTGGCAGAATTTTTGGGGAAGACCTGGTCTGATTAGGAGAGACAGCATTCATCCCTCTTCGGATGGAGCAGCTCTCATATCCAGAAATCTGACTGATTTTATTAGTGGACCTAAACCATGACAACTCAGAGTTGAAACCAGGAGGCAGAGTTGCAGTTCTACATGCTTCTCTGCGCTTCCAGAGCAGTTACCCACCCAAAACTCCTTAGTGACGGTGTCTGCCCCCCGACCACTTTAATTAATTAATAAAACCAAAAGTTAACAGAAGAGTTATACATAAAAACCTAAACAAAAATGCTGAAAAGCACAACAAAATAGGAGAATTAAATGTGGACTCTTAAACATCAGATCTCTGTCATCTAAAGCTGTACTAGTGAACGATTTAATATCAGATTATCATATTGACTTATTTTGTCTTACTGAAACCTGGCTGGGTCATGAAGAATACGTTATGCCTCCGCGAATCCACTCCGCCCAGTCATATTAATACTCACATTCCTCGAGGCACCAGCCGAGGAGGTGGAGTTGCAGCCATCTTCGACTCAAGTCTATTAATCAACCCTAAACCTAAAGTAAATTATAACTCATTCGAAAGCCTTGTTTTTAGTCTTTCACACCTGACCTGGAAAACACGACAGCCAGTTCTATTTGTTATAGTGTACCACGCTCCTAGTCCTTATTCTGAATTTTTATCTGAATTCTCAGAGTTTTTTATCAAGTTTAGTTCTTAAAACAGATAAAGTAATTATTGTAGGGGATTTCAATATCCATGTGGACGTTGAAAATGATAGCCTTAGAACTGCATTTATCTCATTATTAGATTCGATTGGCTTTTGTCAGAGTGTACATGAAGCCACTCACTATTTTAACCACACCCTCGACCTTGTTCTGGTATACGGCATTGAAATTGAACATTTAATAGACTTTTCACAAAATCCTTCATTATCTGACCATTATTTAATAACTTTTGAACTGCTATTACTGGACTACACGCCATTAGGCAAAAACTCCTACCCTAGATGTCAAGATGCATCCAATAGTGCTATGGCTAGCCTAACACGGCAGCGGCAGCAGCGGATGGCCGCCCACCATTGAGTCTGGTTCTGTCCAAGATTTCTGCCCTCTTAAAGGAAGTTTTTCCTTGCCACTGTTGCCAAATGCTTGCTCATGGTGGGATTGGTTGGGTCTCTGTAATTAATATTATAAAGAGTATGGTCTAGACCTGCTCTATAGGAAAAGTGCAATGAGATAACTTCTGTTATGAATTGGTGCTATATAAATAAAATTGAACTGAATTGGCTAAATTCAAGGAAGCGATCCCATTTGTATTTAATTCAATGTTATGTCTCAATATAACAGAGGACTCCTATGCAAATCGCAGCCCCTCTCAAATTGACCATCATGTTCATAGTGCTGCAGGCTCAACAACACTCGATTCTATCGCCCCTCTAAAAAAGAAGATAATAAAACAAAGAAGGCTAGCTCCATGGTATAACCCCCAAACCCGCAAATTAAAGCAAACATCACGAAAACCTGAAAGGAAATGGCGTTCCAACAACCTGGAATAATCTTGTTTAGTCTGGCAAGACAGTCTTAAAACATACAGGAAGGCCCTCCGTAATGCCAGAGCAGCTTATTACTCATCACTAATAGAGGAAAATAAAAACAACCCCAGGTTTCTTTTCAGCACTGTAGCCAGGCTGATAGAGAATCATAGTTCTATTGAGCCATGTATTCCTATAGCCCTAAGTAGTAATGACTTCATGAGTTTCTTTAATAATAAAATTTTAACTATTAGAGAAAAAATTCATCAAGTCCTGCCTTCAACCGGTATCGATTTATCTTCAAACACAGGAACCTTAGAAACAACTGTAAAACCTGATATATATTTTGACTGCTTTGCTCCTGTCGACCTTCTTCAACTAACTTCGACGATTAATCCATCTAAGCCATCAACCTGTCTCTTAGACCCCATTCCAACTAGGCTGCTTAAAGACGTTTTACCCTTAGTTAGCACTTCGTTACTGGATATGATCAATCTGTCTTTATTAACAGGCTATGTACCACAATCCTTTAAAGTAGCTGTAATTAAACCGCTTCTTAAAAAGCCCACTCTTGATCCAGGGGTTTTAGCCAACCATAGACCTATAGCTAACCTTCCCTTTCTCTCTGAGATCCTTGAGAAAGCAGTCGCCAATCAGTTTTGTGACTTTCTAAATAACAATAGTTTCTTTGAGGATTTTCAGTCAGGATTTAGAGTGCATCATAGCACAGTGACGGCACTGGTGAAAATTACAAATGACCTTTTAATTGCATCAGACAATGGACTTGTCTCTGTACTTGTCTTGTCAGTGCTGCGTTTGATACCATTGACCATCACATCCTATTACAGAGACTAGAACATGTAATTGGCATTACAGGAACTGCACTAAGCTGGTTTAAATCCTATCTATCTGATCGATCTCAGTTTGTACATTTTAACGGAGAGTCCCCCGTGCACGCCAAAGTTAGTCACGGAGTTCCACAAGGTTCTGTGCTTGGACTGATTCTATTCACCATATATATGCTTCCTCTAGGCAATATTATTAGGAAACACTCCATAAACTATTTGTTATGCGGATGATACCCAGTTATATCTATCAATCAAGCCAGATGAAACTAACCAGTTAGCTAAAGTTCAAGCATGCCTTAAGGACATAAAGACCTGGATGACCTGCAACTTTCTGATGTTAAACTCTAACAAAACTGAAGTTATTGTACACCTCTGAGACACATTATCTAAAGATATAGTTACTCTAGATGGCATTCCCCTGGCCTCCAGCAGCACCGTAAGGAACCTCGGAGTTATCTTTGATCAGGATTTATCCTTTTACTCCCACATGAAACAAACTTCAAGGACTGCCTTCTTTCACCTACGCAAACTAGACCATGCATTTGTTACTTCTAGGTTGGACTATTGCAATTCCTTATTATTAGGCTGCCTGAATAAGTCCATTAAGACTCTCCAGTTGATCCAGAATGCTGCGGCACGTGTACTGACAAAAAATAGGAAAAGAGACCAGACCATATTTCTCCAATATTAGCTTCTCTGCACTGGCACCCTAGTAAAATCCAGAATAGAATTTAAAATCCTTCTCCTCACCTACAAAGCTCTTAATGGTCAGGCTCCATCGTATCTTAAAGAGCTCATAGTACCATATTACCCCACTAGAACACTGCGCTCCCAGAATGCAGGGTTACTTGTGGTTCCTAGAGTCTCCAAAAGTAGAATGGGAGCCAGAGCCTTCAGTTATCAAGCTCCTCTCCTGTGGAATCAGATCCCAGTTTGGGTTCGGGAGGCAGACACCATCTCCACATTTAAGAGTAGGCTTAAGACTTTCCTCTTTGATAAAGCTTACAGTTAGGGCTGGCTTGAGTGAGCCCTGAACCATCCCTTAGTTATGCTGCTATAGGCCTAGACTGCCGGGAGACTTCCCATGATGCACCTCTTTCCTCACTACTTCTCTCGCTCTCCATCTGTATGCATTTTTATCCCATTAATGCATGTTACAAACTCGACATCTTCTCTCTCCCGTAGTTTTGTGCTTTCTCGTTTCTCTCCTCTCTCCTTCTGTCACTTTCAGCAGGTATTTCTGCCTCCGGAGTTAAAGAGACTGGATGTGTGGTTGTGGGCCACCTGCTGCCCCCGTGTTCCTGCTCAACAACTGCTATTACAGTTGTTGTTAATGGCTCTGTTACTAATACTGTCATTATTATTCCTATAGCTGTCATTCCTATTATTATTATTATTCATTTATTAATATTAGCACTACAATTACATTACATTGGTATTTGCATTGTGCCTCCCCCTCCCCCAAAACCTCTCTCTCATATAACATCTCTCTCTCTCTCTAAACCTCTCCCTTTCTCTCAAAACCTAACACGGCAGCAGCGGATGGCCGCCCACCATTGAGTCTGGTTCTGTCCAAGGTTTCTGCCTCTTAAAGGAAGTTTTTTCTTGCCACTGTCGCCAAATGCTTACTCATGGTGGGATTTGTTGGATCTCTGTAAATAATATTATAAAGAGTACAGTCTAGACCTGCTCTATAGGAAAAGTGCAATGAGATAACTTCAGAATCAGAATCAGAATCAGAAATACTTTATTGATCCCCGTAGGGAAACTCTTTGCTACAGTAGCTTGCCTTTACGTCAGTGCACACAGGAGAAAAGCGATATTATACACTATTAACAGGTCAGAAATAAATTAAGTAACATGTTGGTATAAGTATAAGATAAACTAAGTGTCAGTACCAAGTGGGTTTACTGGTAGATGGTGAAGTACAGTATAAATACAATGTCACTAATTATGTAATAAATAATAGTAATAGTAAAGGCGGAGGTGCATGTACTGTCGAGAGTAATTGAGGTATATCCGTAACAGTAAATAAGAAAAACTAACAAGGAAAACTAATATTGCACTTGAGTAGTAAACAGAATATTGCACAATTATTATTAATTATGGCGGAGATGTAATGCTCAATGTCCAGTTTAGTGACCTAGGGTCAAACAGACTAATCCTTAGAGGAGGAGTTAAATAGTTTGATGGCCACAGGCAGGAATGACTTCCTGTGGCGCTCTGTGGTGCTCTTTGGTGGGATGAGTCTTCCGCTGAAGGTGCTCCTTTGTTTAGCCAGCACGTCATGGAGCGGGTGGGAGACACTGTCCAAGATGGCATGTAGTTTGGCCAGCATCCTCCTCTCTGACACCACCGCCAGAGAGTCCAGCTCCACCCCCACAATGTTACTGGCCTTACGGATCAGTTTGTTCAGTCTGTTTGCGTCCGCTACCTTTAACCTGCTGCCCCAGCATGCAACAGCATACAGGATAGCACTGGCCACCACAGACTCATAGAACATCTTCAGCATTGTCCGGCAGATGTTGAAGGACCTCAGCCTCCTCAGAAAATAGGCGGCTCTGGCCCTTCCTGTAAACAGCCTGAGTGTTCTTGGTCCAGTCCAGTTTGTTATCCAAGTGTACTCCCAGGTACTTGTAGTCCTCCACAATGTCACTGGCCTTACGGATCAGTTTATTGAGTCTGTTTGCGTCCGCTACCTTTAACCTGCTGCCCCAGCATGCAACAGCATACAGGATAGCACTGGCCACCACAGACTCATAGAACATCTTCAGCATTGTCCGGCAGATGTTGAAGGACCTCAGCCTCCTCAGAAAATAGGCGGCTCTGGCCCTTCCTGTAAACAGCTTGAGTGTTCTTGGTCCAGTCCAGTTTATTATCCAAGTGTACTCCCAGGTACTTGTAGTCCTCCACAATGTCACTGGCCTTACGGATCAGTTTGTTCAGTCTGTTTGCGTCCGCTACCCTTAACCTGCTGCCCCGTGTTCCTGCTCAACAACTGCTATTACAGTTGTTGTTAATGGCTCTGTTACTAATACTGTCATTATTATTCCTATAGCTGTCATTCCTATTATTATTAATTATGGCGGAGATGTAATGATCAATGTCCAGTTTAGTGACCTAGGGTCAAACAGACTAATCCTTAGAGGGAGGAGTTAAATAGTTTGATGGCCACAGGCAGGAATGACTTCCTGTGGCGCTCTGTGGTGCTCTTTGGTGGGATGAGTCTTCCGCTGAAGGTGCTCCTTTGTTTAGCCAGCACGTCATGGAGCGGGTGGGAGACACTGTCCAAGATGGCATGTAGTTTGGCCAGCATCCTCCTCTCTGACACCACCGCCAGAGAGTCCAGCTCCACCCCCACAATGTTACTGGCCTTACGGATCAGTTTGTTCAGTCTGTTTGCGTCCGCTACCCTTAACCTGCTGCCCCAGCATGCAACAGCATACAGGATAGCACTGGCCACCACAGACTCATAGAACATCTTCAGCATTGTCCGGCAGATGTTGAAGGACTCCTTCTGTTATGAATTGGCGCTATATAAATAAAATTGAATTGAACATGGGAACAGAGTCCCTCAGCCAATGCTGAGAGGACAATTTCCCATGGGCCAGGGCGCAGATTGCCTCTCTATGATAGTCCCCGCCGCCTTCCTCCACATATCCCCAAGGCACTCCAGGTCACTAATCAGTTTGAAAAGTTCGTCATACATTGTGTCTGCTGGGTCCATTATGGTAAGTTCGTACTGTTACGATTAGTCAAGCCGGGAAATAGGGAATGCCAAGGAACAGGACCTAAACGCAGACTAGCAGGCAGAGCTGGTGCGGATCACTATTTATTAATATTAGCACTACAATTACATTACATTGGTATTTGCATTGTGCCTCCCCTCCCCAAAACCTCTCTCTCAAATAACATCTCTCTCTCTCTCTCTAAACCTCTCCCTTTCTCTCAAAACCTAACACGGCAGCAGCGGATGGCCGCCCACCATTGAGTCTGGTTCTGTCCAAGGTTTCTGCCTCTTAAAGGAAGTTTTTCTTGCCACTGTCGCCAAATGCTTACTCATGGTGGGATTTGTTGGATCTCTGTAAATAATATTATAAAGAGTACAGTCTAGACCTGCTCTATAGGAAAAGTGCAATGAGATAACTTCTGTTATGAATTGGCGCTATATAAATAAAATTGAATTGAACATGGGAACAGAGTCCCTCAGCCAATGCTGAGAGGACAATTTCCCATGGGCCAGGGCGCAGATTGCCTCTCTATGATAGTCCCCGGCCGCCTTCCTCCACATATCCCCAAGGCACTCCAGGTCACTAATCAGTTTGAAAAGTTCGTCATACATTGTGTCTGCTGGGTCCATTATGGTAAGTTCGTACTGTTACGATTAGTCAAGCCGGGAAATAGGGAATGCCAAGGAACAGGACCTAAACGCAGACTAGCAGGCAGAGCTGGTGCGGATCACTATTTATTAATAACAAAAGGCTTACACTGAATCGGCAGGCAAAGCAACGCTCAGTAGGTAAGCAGGCCAAAACAGAAACACAAATCCAATGGTGAGCAGGCAAAATCCAAAGACAGGAAAGGTACAAGGGAAACAATAAACCAGGACACTTGACAGAGGTACAACAACAAACTGACATCTTAAGAAGTTAAGGACACAGACTTAAATAGACTTAGGTTAGGGAGACAACGAGACACAGGTGCAACTAATTAGGGCGGGGCAAACAATCAAAACTGGAGGGAAAAGCAAAGAAAGACAGGAAGTCAGACAACAAGACATATGAGGGGAGGAGAATATTTCAAAATAAAACAGGAAGTAACAGGACCAAAACCCAAAACCATGACCTGCTGAGCTGAAATCAGCAAACAGCATTCTGATGTAGGTGTTGCTGTTCTCAAGGTGGGTGAAGACTGAGTGGAGGGCAGTGGAGATGGCCTCCTCTGTGGATCAGTTGGCTCTGAATGCAAACTGGTGAGGGTCCAGACTGGCTGGGATGTTGTTCTTTATGTGCTGGAGAACCAGTTTCTCAAAGCACTTCATCAGAATGGGGGCAAGAGCCACAGGGGGGTAGTCATTTAGACTAGACACTGCACAGGTACAGGGACAACAGTGACTGTCTTGAAGCAGGTGAGGGCCCACATGAGGGCCCTGTATACTCAGACCAGTGTACCAGACCAGAAAATCACCAGCTACAATAAAATTACCATCAGGTTATTTGTCATGTGACTGCTGATGACCTCATGCAGTTCCTGTAGTGCATTGTTTGAGTTTGGATCTGGAGGAATATAAACAGCAGCAACAAAAACACTGGTGAGACAGGCTCTCATCAGTGCATTTACCTCAGCTACTTGGACAGAGCTTGATGGTGGCAGGGCGGCACTTTCAATAAATGTTATCACAAATTGCATACCCTGCGTATGGCACTCTGTTTCCTCTATAAGCAGAGCCATTAGTGTAGAAAACAAGATCAGAGTTGGAGAGATGAGTTTCTGAAAGGTCAGGACGAGGTTAAGATGAACATGAAATGACATCCATGCAATTACGGGGATCGCCATCAGTAGGTAATAATGTAGCAGGGTTAAGAATAGAACATCTTTTAAGTGTAATGTGTGGAGCAGTGAGTGATAGTTCACATGTGCCTCTCTGGTCCCTGTTACATGACTGTGAGTCCCTGTGGGACCATGACTGTGAGTGGAGAACCTAAGACAATATCAGCAGCTTTGTTAATTGTAAGTGCAGCTGCAGTGACGGCTTTTAGACAAGGTGGAAGTCTTCTCTCTATAGGATCCAGTCTGAGGGAAAAATAAGCAACAGGTCTGTAAGAAGAGTTATGGCGCTGAGTGTGAACAGATTGTGCAAATCAACAGTGGTCAATTACAGTGACTCAAGTTGGCAGGTGTTATACCTTAGTTTAGCAGAGGTTGAATTACAGGTCAAATGCCTTCTCTCTTTTCCTGAGAAAGAGGATACTGTGAAACCTTCAGTCCAAAACCCAAAGATATTCAGTTTACAATGATATAAAACAGGAAAAAGCAGCAAATCCTCAACCTGCAGAAGCTGGAGCCAGAGAATGTTTGTTAGTTTTGCTTGAAAAATGGCTGAAACTATTCAATGATGATCAAAATAGATGCAAAATAGTCTGGCAATTAATCGACTAATCGTTACAGCTCTAAAGCTAAGTTATGCATAAGCATGATATGACAAAGCATGAACAACTTTGTACGAAATAGCCATGTCCTCTCCGCAAAGCAGAATTTCAATAACAACACAGACACTGAAAGACATGTTTTTTAAAAAACAGTTGGATTTATTTAGTTGGAGAGTAGAAGGGTAAGACTGCATAAGTTAGACTGTACATTGAAAGCTTGTTTATCTGAAAATGCCAAAACTGGAAGAGAAATGTTATATCTGAATAACTTGATACAAGGACATCAAACTGCTTGTGTGGCATCATTTAAAAAAACCTAAAACACAGTATAAAATCTTTGTTGACATGATTGGACAGTAGAGGCAGAGCTTGGAAAAGGAGGCACTGAACATCAGTATATTTGGCAGATCATTTGCAGACTTCTTTACAGACAAATTTCTATAAGACACTGGCATTAAGAGAATCATCAGTCAGTGAACTCGTGATTATTTTTAACACAACATAATACCAAATCACGACTGTGGAGCAGTGATGTTGCATAGTTTGGACTGCGTAAGGTGACACTGGTTTCCTCTCACAAGTATTTACAAAGAAAAAGCTTTTCTCTCAATTTTCACCTCGAAAAACACAATCTAAATATTTGATTCATACGGTTACAGTCACGACAGCAGAAGATTCACAGAACAACATACACAAGACGCAGTGTACAAAACCAGTATCACAGAAATGTTAGAAGGCAAAGTCAAAGTTTCATCATGGGTAAAACACTGCTTGACGTGGAGCTTTGGGAGCAGAACTCAAACCGGTTCTTCCCTGTTCCCAGATCAGAAAAACCGATCACCATCAGATCCCAGGGCGTGATGGCACCCAACACTAGCACTCCTCTCCCCATGGCCCCCTGGGATCTGGTGACAAATCCATGTGGGTGCTGACTGACTCGGACACAAAACAGTGTGTCACCCATCACAAAGCCTGGACCACAGTCCTACAGGACAGAGAACACATACAGCTCCTGAGCACCCAGGTGACAACTGAGAGAAACTCCTCTGCGATGTTAAGCTGAGGACTTAAGGCAAGATTTAGTTTGGTGTGGACACTTTGAGTCTCAGGAGGCTTCAAACAAAGTGCTTGTCAGATCATCCATTGCATCCAACGCAATTTGTAACTACCTGAAAAAGACAATTAGACCACAATTAAGTCGGCTTTACTCAGTGACTGGTCAGGTGTGTGGAGGTGGAACAGTAGGCAGGGTTTGAACTTCTCTCTCAGGTCTCTATTTTTCATTCTTCACAGAGCCACTTTTTATGTGTACAACCGAGTGCAACATCATGAATGAATCCAGGAGTGAGTGTCCGAAAGTGCGCGCTGTCGCGCCCATTTGTATGCTTCATGGTGTTGAGACTGCAAAGACGCAAAAGACCGCGAGTTCTTGGAGAGAGATGGAGGTGTGATGCAGAAGGCTACGGAGGCAGGATTTTCACGTCGCACAAGCTCGTTTGTTTAAAGCCTACTGAACCCTTTAAGGGATTCAAAAGTGCCAGTGGGCAGTCATTTACAGCAGAGCCGCCACTGGTCTGTCTTTGCAAGAGAATTAGGGCCACGTGAAAATAATAAAGTAGTACGAGTTTAGAAATCAGAGTTTAAAAAAAAATATCTACACTCGCATGAACACTTACTAGCCTTCCATAGCTTTCAAATGCATCTCCTGGTCTTCATCAGCGATTGGAGCTGGCTCAGGTGTCAGGTGGTCTGTCAAAGGATGGTCTTTCGCGTCGGCCCTGAACGAGATCCTGAGCTAGTTCCATTCACTGACGAAGACCGTGAGATGCAGTTGAAAGCTCCTAAATGTTGGTAAGCGTACCTTTGAGCTTAGCTTTTGTTGCATACTGTTCCAGATTTTAAATTCTCTCCTGTGCTTTAATCTATGAATGTTTTCTTCCCGGAGTACTGATCTAAATGTTTTAATTGTAGCACCTGTAGCAGCGCTGCGGTGCTGTGCCTCTTAACGTCACAGGGCTCACTCAGTCCTTCCTTGGACACTTTCCTTGGACAAACACAAATGACCGAGGTCTGTCAAAACGCTTTCCCTGCTCGCTGCTCGCCCCACAGCCGTGTTTTTGTTAGCCTGGTGGCTAACGTTTTAAGCCTAAAATAAGCCAGCCTTTATTTTTGGGAAACTATCTATCTTGCATTAGATTAATCTAACAGCAAAATTAAGACTGGCCTAACACTACAGACCATGTTTGTGAAACCGGCCCCCACCTTAAAGGATGGTGGAATGTGACATCACAGAGGCTCCATTATGGAGCGGAGACAGTCCAACAGCATGTGGGACATCATCACTCACCCATCTGCTCGTGCTCCTGTGTGCCAATCTACTGTCTGTGCTCTAACAATCAAAACCAAATCTGTTCAGCGTTGACAAAGGCCATCTCAGGGTACAGGCCTGTTCTGCTAGGACTTCATGGTGTGTGTGTGTGTGTGTGTGTGTGTGTGTGTGTGTGTGTGTTTAACAAAAGGCTTTCTTCTGGCCTGAAATGACATGACACAACAGTCTGAATCCAGACAGAGGCCTCGAAGAGGCAGCAGCAGACAGGACAGTGTTCACACGCACACGAGAATCCTGCCCGGCTCTGCGCAGTTCAAGGAATTCCCCGAGCTTTTGGTAGACAGTACTGTTGGTCAACTTCCTCTTTTAGAGTTTAGGGAACACACACTCCAAAATCAGCCATGTGACTTCACTGCTCCATGCTAACACACATGTAAGTACTACACTGATACAGCTATCAGGGACACAGAGGATCCGATTTGTCTCTCAAGATGTCCATTTCCCCTTCATCTCACCCGTTAAGGCAATCATTTATTCAAAACTAAATCTAAACGTGGAACAAATATCAGAGCCGCAGTAAGTCATCCTGAGGAAAGAGAAACACACTGAATGCGATGTAAACAGAAAAAGGTGTGAGCCAAAGAAGACTGATCGTGAGGTCTAACTGAAGGCGGAGGTTGAGCGGCGGTCAGTGACCCGAGCTGCATGAAAAACAGCTTTCTGCCTTTAGTTGCAGCAATTAATGCTTCTTTTCGTCCATTGGCTTCCATTCATTTTCACACAGTATGAAAATCCATTAATAGACAATTGAAAATTGCTTGAATTGTGCAATCCATTACAGTGAAAGAAAATAATGCAGACTCCATGGTCAAAGTAACACTACAGTTATGAGGCCTTGCAGTGCAGACTTTTCTAATCAATTCTGCAGATTCTTTTTCAGAGTGTACAGAAATGGATGGAAGCCAATGGCTGTGAAACGTTCCGAAAAACACTCCTACACGCCAACACGTGTAGCGAGCATTAAAAAGAGAACGATTTGTGGTGAAGGAACTAAAACTTGCAACTATATCGTAAGGTTTTTTTAAAACACTTAAAGAGTAACTAACACCAATGTGCAGCCACACAACTGGAGAGCCAGGTATTACACACCGTCTCTGACGGCCATCCACAATTCATAGAACCGTAGTTCCATTTCTAACTTCGAGTTGTATTTTGAAAAGTGCTCGAGAGCGTGCTGCCGACAGCAGCTGGGTCATCAGTGCGCCCGAGGGGACAAACGGCTTTTCTCAAGTAGCTGCTGCTCAGCAGGTCATCAGTCTCTCGTTTTCCTGCGTAGACCGCTGTACTGACTGAAACTGAGACCCAAGACGAGGCTGAAGGCGTCCAGTGTAGACAAGAGGTAAGACGGAGGGCTGCCGGAGCAACCATCTGTCAGAGGGGGCGGAGGGTCAGTGGCTGCACGGTAACTGGGGCGCGTTCATGCTAAAACGGTGTTATTCAGTGGATAGCTGCCATTAGCAATTACAACCACAACTCCAAAGACAAGAGTAAAAAAAGAACTTCATGCTGACGTACTGTCTGTAGAACAAGACCATGCCCTTTCTGTTGAACTGAAGACAATAAAAGCTTTTCTGTAAATCTGGTTTCAGGTTGGGGAGTAACAGCTCAACAAAAGGCCACCTTCATTACTTCTGAAACTTGTGTTATACATTTTTATGATGAATTTCCTTCTACACATGCTGACGTGTTAGCGTGAACCAGTGGAGCCAGTTATCTCGGGGAGTTGGGGGTTCATGGCTCAAAGCATCTGGAGGAAGCTGAGTAACGGGACTGTCTCCTGAAACACCTTCCGACCGGCCAACAGCCACCTGCTTTTGTTTTAAATCCAATAAAAATCACACTCATAATCTGTGTGGGAGGTTACATCAGCTGTTGGTGGTGTGAGAGATACACACCGAGACATTAGACATTAGAAAAGCAGTTAAGAGGACAACGTGAACTGTACGTCACCTGTACACGAGAGTGAGAGTGGCCAGCAGACACCGAGTGCTCAGGGTCCGAAGTGACATACCGGCTTTTGTTTTTAACTTAGGATGCATGGAAGGGAGAGCACTCACAGCACTAACAGGTACCTTTCAGAAAATAAGACTGATCCGAGACAACACAAGAAAGACTGCGCCACCTCTTCACTATACACGACACTTAAGGTGGTAATCCTACTGAGAGCGAGAAGAAAGGCGCTTCCTTCCCCTGGTGGAGCAGAAACCTTCGGGCTTGGGTATGAAATTGGCCCACATCGTCCATCATTGTTCTGTAAAGGCTACTCCAAAGAGTTCCCTTGAGAAGCACTCAAACAAGACAACATCCACTGTGTGCAGCTGCCACAATGTCCAAGCTACGTGATGGTAACTGGAGGACATTTTCCACCCAAAGACACAATGTTGAGTGCAGTGTTTAAACACATTACCTCAAAATTCTGCCTGACACATTTGGTATTTTTGGAAACTTAATCTTAAAATATTTTTTGCAATTATTGATTCAGCAGGATTTCTTACCTCAGTGTGCAGCTTTGCAATGCAAACAGACACTGGACATGTCCACGCTTTCAGTTTACTGTGACCACACTGCTTTTACTGTTCACTACTGACAGTGGGCACGGGGTAATGGGTAGTTTTCATGGCCGTCTTTCTGTCCCATTACAGGGATTTTTCGGGATTTTGGGGTTGATTTTAGTTCCCACGTGTTAAAAAACATAGCAAAGCAAGCACAATAAAAAAGCTCAACAGATGCATAGCATGGACCTAATGTAGCCTTGGTATTAACATGTGATCTGCATCTGGGTTATGTTATCCGGATAGGGAAAACCCCATTCATTGCACACAGAAAACATGGCGATAGGAATGCTAGCAGACGTGCCACACCATATCTGTTGTCTGTGGAGGTGGGACTCCTGTGCTGGCCTCCTAGCTGCTCTGACGCAGTGCGCCTTTGGTTCCGAGTGGCGTCGGGTACTTTGACCCTTGTATGCATATTGAGATCCGAATTGAGATAACAACAAGGCTTTACCTCTCTAGATACAGATCACATGTTAATACCAGGCAGGTGTGGGGTCGTGAGTTCTGTTTGTCCAGACCCTGATGGTAAAATATGGTCTTGGTTGAAGATGGCCAGAGTTCTGCTTTTTTTCAGCATAAGGAGTCTTCTCTGGTGACACATACAGAGAAAAGACACCATGAAATCTGTCATTTGACTCGTGTTTAAGGGCAGAGGCATGAGAGTTCTGGTTAGCTTCAAATCACAAAGAAGTGGTTCACAATGTGCCCTGAGAAACAGCAAAATACAACGTGTCACTCTTAACCCTGCACCAGCTACCCCGATAGCATGGTGTTTAATGGTCTATGTGTTTGTGTCTGCGCTCTCTTACCAGCCCCCCGTTTAATTAACTGTAAGTCCATCAGCAGTCACAGATCCACAAAGTGTAAACCCTTCTAAAATATAAGTTACAGAAGAATGCATAGGTACATACAGTATATTCATATATTAGAAAAAGAAACAAAATGATTAGAAAACTAGACTCAGGTGGAATTTGGAACAAATATTCCTATCTGTGTGTGTGTGTCAGCCCTGTTCTCTCCTGTTCCACTGCCCTCAGAGGAAATCCCCACCCCAGCCCAATGATGTCATCACTAAGCGCCAGTGGAAAGCAGAAGTAAAACCAGAGACAAAACAAAAGAAGTTCTGAAAAGGAAGGCAACACCTGGCAACAGTCGCTGATTGACGGCTCCTCAGTAACAACAATGTAAAACAAGCTCCTCCCACTCTCCCTCCCTAGCAACAGTGGTCAGGGCAGCGTAGAAAAAAGGACAGTGGTGGATGTGACTCAGAGTAACACATAGGGAGGAAATACCATAAGACATGTCGGGAGGTCCACTGCAGAGTGTGGACGGGGGGCAGAGAGTGGGGGTTAGAGGTCATTTACAGTGGTTTCAAGGGTCAGATGGTGGTTGGGGCTTTGAGCCAAAGGCGGCTGATATAAGTCACAGTGAACAAGCTCAGTAAGGCAGAGAGCAAGCGTGGGGGAATGGTGGTAGTAGTGGTGGCTTTAATACACAGTCAAAGTTCAAAAGTGAGGAGCAGGTCAAAGTCAAGGAAGGAGGAGGGATGGGTGGAGGGACACTGCCCGCTCCCCTTACGGGCTGGTGGTGGTGCGGTGGGAGGGGGGTTGGGCACCTTGACACCCACTTTCCGTCTGCCTCCACCCATCCCTCCTCCTCCTCCTCCTGGTCAGTCCCCTCACTGCAGCATCAGCTGCTTGAGGTTATCGTGCAGGATGGTGTCCTTGACGTCGCGGAACACCAGCCGGATGTTCTCAGTGTTGATGGCCGTGGTGAAGTGGTGGTACAGAGGCTTCTGCTGCTGCTCGCGGCGCTTTTTGCGAAAGCATTCCACCAGGAAGCGCTGGACGTCCGCCAGGCACGAGGGGTCACCCGAGAACTCGGGGAAGTAGTCTTTGATGGATACCTGCTTCACCTTCTCCTCCAGCAGGTCCGTCTTGTTCAGGAACAGGATGATGGAGACGTTGCTGAACACCCGGTTGTTGACGATGGTCTCGAAGATGTTGAGGGACTCGCTCAGCCGGTTGGTCTGCCGGTCCTCCATCAGCACCTGGAGATGTTAGAATGCAGATGTGTGCTGAGGTCAAAGGGGATTGTGACAGTGTGTGTCTGGTATGAGCAGCAGGTTTATTGAACCGTGCTTAGCACAATGAAAAAATTGCCTTTCAACAATTGGACTTTACAGTCCACTGCAGGAACTTAAAGTAATGTAACGTAGCGTGTAGCCTTTATCACAGGTTCTGCTTTTTTTCCACTGTTCTCTGATTGAGTTCCTGGAACTAAACTTGGGAACTACAAATGCAAGTTCCAGGTACTTTCAGGGGTGGGCGGCAGTGCTGTCAAACGTGATGCGCAGATGTGACATCACACTGAAGTTAATATGAGGCTTCGGCCATCGCTTAGACAAATCAAGTATGTACAGGAGGAATGATTACAGGACGCAAAACCTGTGTCAATGTTCACATGGTCAGCTGACTACTGTTTTAAGATAGACTTGAGAAAAACTGTCAACCTATTCTTTAACAACGTATGTGGTGCTCCCCACAACCCGAACCTTTTAGAACCTTGTGATGCTCTGTTACCAGGATCTTCCTTGAGTTCCCACGGTATTTTACAAACCAGGACATTTTAATGGTACGTCATCAAAAAGGCAAAAGGGAGAACAACAACTTCATTTTTATGTGCTGTTTGGAAGCTGAATGAAGTAAGCAAGTTGGACAGACAACAATGGAAGAAGTGATGCTTAGAAGTTTATTCGCCATCTGTGGGGCCAGCACGGGCCGGTCGGTGGGCCAAAACGGCGTTCAGTGCCACAAACCTCATTGTAGGTTTGCTCCACTGTACACATTGTGAACCTTATTTTTCAATAATCTTGTTTCATCTTTTTAACTTTTTCCCTGCACTGATTGGCTTTGACTTATATCGACGGTTTTCTGGCATTTAAACAAGGTGGCTGCCTCGTGCGTTTGTGCAGACAGAGGAGCATTAGAATCCAATAGATATCTCTTTTAGGAGTTGCCATCCGCGTGATGTCTTCGGAGTATGGTGTTAATGAACCAGTTTGGACCAGTTTTTTCTGAACTGCAATGGCAGAAATGGTATCCGTCTTAAAGTACTCTATGGCCTTTTAGTGGCCAGTATGAACAAGAGGAATGATTACAGCAAGCAAAACCTGTTTCAGTGTTCATATGGGCACCTGTCTGTTTTAAGACAGACTTGAAAAATTGTGAACCTATCCTTTAAGTTCATGCAGTGAAAAGGGCACTTAGTTCCCGATTTTGTTCAGGGGGCTCCTTAGCTCCTCCTGGGTCAAAAAGTGACTCTCTTCACATGTTATGTATACATGTTAGGTAGTATACCAAACACACACACACACACACACACACACACACACACCTCACTAGCTGCCAGAAAAACCCCCGCCATTTCTCAGGAATAAAGTTGAAATATTTACAACCCATGGCCATAACACAGTATTGTTAAATTACCTGGGAGACCCCCAGGCTGGAATGTTGAGGAACACTGAGGTCATTATTTGTTGAAATCTTTCAAATGCAAATTTATGGCAGCAAAAACAAGTTCTGGAACCTGCAGCTCCTCCCACTCCACTGTGAGATATTTCATCCAAAAGACTTGAGATGATGTTGAATTTCTCTAGATCTGTGATGAAGTTTTGGTCTATGTGAGTGGAATACGCCACTATCAATTCTGCAACATTCAGGAGTTCTACACCCAATGTTTGTGTGACCTCACCGCACTGTGTGGCTTGCAGCTTACTCACCTGGTCGTATTCAGAGGAGGAGACGAGAAAGAGGATGGAAGTGACTGAGTCAAAGCATTCGAACCAGCGCCGCCTCTCGGAGCGCTGGCCACCCACATCCACCATCTTGAAGGGCACGTTCTTAATCTCAAAGTCGTACTCGTGGATGCCCTTAGTGGGCTTCCTGGCCAGGAGGATGTCCTGTTGGCTGGGGAGGTAGTCCTGCAAGAATATGATCAGATTTATTATATCATTTTTGACAGGAGTTTTGCAGTTTTCATCCAAGATCTACATCAAAACTTGCATATTCAAAAACACAGTGCTTAAGCTGCAGTGGTACATTTTAAGGTCTTTCATTTTCACAAGTTGTGAAAAAAAAGATTTTTCTTGGTACATATCTTCAAGCGAAACCCATTGAGGAGATCTCTGACCACACGCGCCAATCTCTGACTACACATAAACTCGATCAGTGAAAACGAGAGAGTTGGGGAAAGAAATGCAGATCTTTGTGTTCCAGATAAAAACGGTACACACACTTTTCACGCTGTTGCTTTGGGACATCCCTATGTAGCATTCCTGAAATACCAGAGCGCATTAACAAATGTGGGGCTTCAGGAGAGTGTGAGCAAGTGTGTGTTTGTGAGGGGAGCAGGACTGGGTAGTTCTCCTTGGCGATGACAAAGCTTAGCTAAATCAAGCCAAGGCAAATAAAACAAGTGCATCTTTAACTATTTGGGACCAAATACGATGTAACATTATTCCCAATCATGTTATGACAGTGTGTGTCACTGTGCTCTGGCTACACCAGATGCACATTTCTAACATTCCAAAGGTGATGACTCATCGCTGACACAGACCATGCTGGTGTGCGTGCCCACACACAAACACACTCACGAATAACAGATATTTTCCCAAAGATCCCCCTTTTTCCCCAGACACACTCCCCCAGTACTGCCAGTGCACTTGTGTGTTCATACCATAGACTGTATATAAAGATGGACGACATGACAGCTCCCCAAAAGTGAAGCCAAAACATCTGGATCGCCCCCTGGTGGCTGGCTGCAGTACAGGTCTTAAGCCCCACCAAACTAGAAACTCAAAGTACACGTCAAATACATTTTATTTAGTTAGTTATGTGACGCTATAAAAAACGGGGTGTCACGCCATGATTGACAGCTGAGCCCGGCTCGCAATTGAGTTGGCCGGGTGTGTGGGCGGGACCTCGATACCGAGGCGCCAACTCCGATCACTACTGCGCACACTCTGGCTCCAAACGACGTCACCAGTGCAAGATGGCAGCTCCCGTATCCGGGATATTTTGGCTTCATTTGGTACAGTGGGAGGAAGAGGAGACGCGCCGTCCATCTTTATGTACAGCCTCTGGTTCATACACAGCAGGAAGAGAGCACCAGCTACAGAAACATCATAAGTAGGAAATCCAGCACTGAGAAAGCATACCAATAATGTTTTCTGGGTTACTTCTCTTGGGAAGCACTTAGAATAACGTCAAATTCATCAACAGCCTCATATATTAAGTTAGTTTAGTTAGTTATCAGGGTGGCGAGGGCGTGGCATTAAAGACCCTGGAGAAAGTGAACCAAACCAGGTTTTTGGCTAGAAAAGCTCATTTAAATTGCTAAAGGAAGTTTAAGGCTGTCCGCCAGTTCTCTTGTTGTTGAGTCATTTGGACTAATAAAGCCGTATATGGTTTAAAGGTCTAGGAAAAACACCTACAAATCAATGACAGATCTCGAGTAACAAGTTAACCAGAATGGTTCCAGCTTGGGTGGTTGCTCCCGAAGGCTCTAGCTGAACCACCGTGTTACCATAGTTACCAAATGATCTTGCATTAATATATACTTGTGTCACTTATACAGATCACTTAGGAGACCACTGAACAAAATCCTGTGGCTGGTCTGCTTTCTTTTGACTGACAGGGATCACATAAACAGTACAAACCGAAGTTTGTTTGCACCAGAGTTTGTTTGAACTACACCAAACAGGTTAGGTGTGAGAACCACACGACAACTTTATCTGGGTCAGGGGAACTCACGCCCACCAGACTCGAGATGGTGTTGCTCACTTGTGCTTGCAGAGATAAAATACCAACATGGCTAGTTTGTTCCTTTAGGTTCCATGATGCCAGAACCATGTCACATAAAAAGCAGCAACCACAATTTCAAAAGACGGTTAAATTACGGTTTACTGGAAACTAACTTTGAAGTACAAGCTTATCATTCACAGTCTATGTTATTTGTATATTTCATGTTTTGCTGTTTTACCTAGAGAGATTTGACTGATTTAGGAATATATTTAATCAGTTTGTTGACAGTATGATGTCACATGGACTGCATTTTGCTCTCTCATTAAAAGAGTGTGTCGGAAAGCACTGTCCCAGACACGTCTACCTGTATATTCCCATATACTAGGTGACTAGTGTAAAACTGATTGACAACTGCGTCTTCTGTTTAGAATAATTTCCCTTGTTTCTTAGAAAAGGCACTGATTGGCCAATAGGAACCTGGGTGGGGGGATGATACAGAGTGAACAGGGAAACTCTTGCTTAGCTTAGTGCTTAGCATAGTGAGTGTACACTGGAACAAACCAGTGTGGAGACATGACCGAGGACAGGAAGACAACGGTTTCACTTCTCTTTTCAACAAACTAGCGGAGTGCTATCACACCCAGCTGCTCAATCAGCCATCCTGCCTGCTGGAGATCTGTGATTGGTGGAGCCTCTGCAGTGTGGGTGGGACTTACCGACTGCCCGAGCTTTTCCAAATTGTCCAGGAAATACTTGACTGACTCCCCCTGACAGATAGAGAGAGACAGAGAGAGATAGTGACTTTTTCCTCACAATTCTGAATTTAATCTCCTTTAATGTCATACTTCACATGGCCCGAACTCACATCCATATCAGTGTGCCAGCAGCAATGTTACTATTTGGCAAATAAAGAAAAAATGTCCATCACAAGTTCCCAGAGCCCATGGTGGCATCTTCAAATGTCTTGTTTTGTTTGACCAACAGTCCAAAACCCCAAGATATTCGGCTTACCATCATCGAAGATTAAGAAAACCAGAAAACATTTACATTTGAGAAGCTGGAACCAGCTAATTTTAGCCATTTTTCATGATAATACCGGTTTATGTGTTCACGTAATAAAAATGTGTCACATTGTGATATTAATGATATTGCAACACGTTGACATATTTACAACATGACTTCGTTCAGCAGTAACACACACGGCTGAAAGTGAAAGTAACATTGCTGCTGGCTCCACTTTGGAGGAGTTCATCCAAAAAAGAACAATTTCGGTTGAGTGGAAGTGGTTTGATAACATTAACCTTCACAGAAAAGACGAGTACATCACACAACAACGGCTACATACGCTGTCAACTAGTGACCAAACGCATGAGACAAGGCAGGAGTTTCAACTCAGGGGACAATAACTGATTGATTTTTATTGTGTGTTTGCTTGGCCGTAATTCACAAATCAGCACACTGGAATGTCAGGAGAGAGATGTTGGGAAAACGGCCCAGTCAGTCACAACCAGGTAGGACTGTGAGAGGAAAAACTCCTCGCACAAGCAGAGAAGGGCCGGCAGCGCTAACCGCCAACTGGACACGGGTTTTAGAGCTCAAACAATTCATCGATTCAACTGAAATTTTTAACAATCAATTCATTCTTCAAGTCTTTTTCAAACATTCCTTGGTTCCAGCTTCTCAGCTGTGAGGAGTTGGTGATTGTAAATTGAATGCCTTTGGGCTTTGACTGTTGGTTGGACAAAACGAGATATGTGGAGACATCACCTTAGACTGTAGGAAATTATTATGGGTTTTTTCTCTACTTTTTGACATTTTATGACAAAATGAAAATCAAATAATCATGAAAATAATCAGCAGATTGATGACCTACATGTTTTACTCAATAAAGTCTGCATTGAGCTGAAGTTAGTTTCAAGTTACATATTGGCCAGTTGCTTGTATTGTTATTTCATTGTTGCCAGGTGTTGACTGCTTCCCAAAAATCCCTCACAATATGATATCATTTAATGCCTGCTAGATGACAGTGTGTGTGGCCTTTGTTGTGTGATGTAGCAGCTCTGCTCTTCTTCTCTAAAGGTTAACATTATCGAACCACGTCCACGCTGCCAAAGTCACTCCAGATTTGGAACCCTTTCCTCCAGAGGAGCCAACCGCAATGTTACTCTTGCTTCAGCCATGCTTGCTGCTGCTGTAAATAGTCATGACGTAAATACATTGCAATATCAGTAATATCCTGATATGATACATTTTTATCACATTAAATATGCCACATTAATTATATTGATAGCTGTCATGAACTTACTGATACTGGCAACCCTAATGTGAATGCATGCTGGCAGTTGTGACAAATGTGTGTTTGCTCTCTGGGGAAGAAGCCATATTGACTTTGGTGACATCAAATGCATTCCTTCTACAGACCATAATATGACTTGGAGGAAAGCTTACAAACACCAACATCACAGAATGCTAATATGTTTAAGGACAGCGCATAATGTGCTTTCTTTGAATCTCAGCTGCTCCAAACAGATGCTTGGTGAGCTCATTTCCCTGCAGGACAGTTACAGATCATTTTCCTGTGAGCAAGACCACAATCTAAACTTGTGGAGAGCAGTGAGGGAGAGATGGAGGAAGGAAGGGTGTGGGGAGGCAGAGGGACAGAGAGCAGAGAGAGAAGCAGCCCTTCATTAGCTTGTCTGTGTCCGTCTGTGTGTGCTCAGCAGCTGCAGCTCTGCTCTATCAACTCTGAGGAAGAGCCTTGATCTGTTACCGTCGGTGCTCGTCTGTACACTCATCCTCAACCTACTCACAAGTAATCCCTGGACATCCCACAGTCACATGCAAATACAGGTAAAAGTAAGCATCATGGATGTCAAACTATGCAGCACAGGGCAAACATTGAAGCAGCAAAATGAATCCTCTTCACTAGATGCCACTGATGCACTGGACGATGCTACACTGACCCACCTCTGCCCTCAATCCTTTCAACTTGTATATACAGGGTCCAAAATTAGCTGCATAAGATACGATGTCATAAAAGCCAACCTCCCGTCACCGCCTTATCTTTGAAGCGCCACTTCTCGGTAAATGTTCTTTTTAGCGTACTTCAACGTACCCTTCATTCTTCCTTTTAGGTTGATCTACTCTGGCAATGTGCCGCCACATACTTACAGATTCTCTCTGCAGTTAGCACGAAATTGTCCTCTGTGGTACCCGGTAGTTAGCTAGCTAAAGTAAGCGTAACCGTAGTGACGGTTGACAGCGAGGTCAATCAAAGAATTGCGATACCATTATTGACTGTCATACGTTGCATGCCGCCACCAGTGTGCAGAGTCAATGTGGTCAATCAACGATTTCAGCAACCCGCCAATGGCAGCTGATCTCATTTATTTTATTCGCCAACGTAGACGTTCACTCACATTTGGCGAGTCCTAATTATGGACCCTGTGTATTTGGCATCAAGGATTGTACCAGAAATGCAATAAGGACATTTGGTCCTGAGTAATACGTCGACCAAGTTGCTTGCAGTGTGGACACTGGGAAACGCTCTTACTCACCAGCTGGAATTCTCTGCGCCGGTCGTAGGCGTTCTGGATGCCCTCGTCGGCCCACAGGGCCCAGATGGATGGCAGGTAATGCTGGAAAACTTTTTGCTCCACCATGCCGTGACCGTGGGCCATCGCCGACCGGGTGTCAAACGCCATCATGGTGTCTCCGTGCCGCTGGTTGGACGGGTTGCCCCATGGGATGTGTAGCTTCTCTCGAGCATCCACCAATACTCGAATACCTAAAGCAGGAAAGAAACACGTCACGTGTCACAATAGATATGTGGTTTTACAAAAAGAATTGCGCAAAACACTTGTTTGCAGCGGACTGGCATCGGAGGAGCTCTGTCTTTACCAACATTCTGTTGATTCAGTAATATCCTGATATGATACATTTTTATCACATTAAATATGCCACATTAATTATATTGATAGCTGTCATGAACTTACTGATACTGGCAACCCTAATGTGAATGCATGCTGGCAGTTGTGACAAATGTGTGTTTGCTCTCTGGGGAAGAAGCCATATTGACTTTGGTGACATCAAATGCATTCCTTCTACAGACCATAATATGACTTGGAGGAAAGCTTACAAACACCAACATCACAGAATGCTAATATGTTTAAGGACAGCGCATAATGTGCTTTCTTTGAATCTCAGCTGCTCCAAACAGATGCTTGGTGAGCTCATTTCCCTGCAGGACAGTTACAGATCATTTTCCTGTGAGCAAGACCACAATCTAAACTTGTGGAGAGCAGTGAGGGAGAGATGGAGGAAGGAAGGGTGTGGGGAGGCAGAGGGACAGAGAGCAGAGAGAGAAGCAGCCCTTCATTAGCTTGTCTGTGTCCGTCTGTGTGTGCTCAGCAGCTGCAGCTCTGCTCTATCAACTCTGAGGAAGAGCCTTGATCTGTTACCGTCGGTGCTCGTCTGTACACTCATCCTCAACCTACTCACAAGTAATCCCTGGACATCCCACAGTCACATGCAAATACAGGTAAAAGTAAGCATCATGGATGTCAAACTATGCAGCACAGGGCAAACATTGAAGCAGCAAAATGAATCCTCTTCACTAGATGCCACTGATGCACTGGACGATGCTACACTGACCCACCTCTGCCCTCAATCCTTTCAACTTGTATATACAGGGTCCAAAATTAGCTGCATAAGATACGATGTCATAAAAAAGCCAACCTCCCGTCACCGCCTTATCTTTGAAGCGCCACTTCTCGGTAAATGTTCTTTTTAGCGTACTTCCAACGTACCCTTCATTCTTCCTTTTAGGTTGATCTACTCTGGCAATGTGCCGCCACATACTTACAGATTCTCTCTGCAGTTAGCACGAAATTGTCCTCTGTGGTACCCGGTAGTTAGCTAGCTAAAGTAAGCGTAACCGTAGTGACGGTTGACAGCGAGGGTCAATCAAAGAATTGCGATACCATTATTGACTGTCATACGTTGCATGCCGCCACCAGTGTGCAGAGTCAATGTGGTCAATCAACGTATTTCAGCAACCCGCCAATGGCAGCTGATCTCATTTATTTTATTCGCCAACGTAGACGTTCACTCACATTTGGCGAGTCCTAATTATGGACCCTGTGTATTTGGCATCAAGGATTGTACCAGAAATGCAATAAGGACATTTGGTCCTGAGTAATACGTCGACCAAGTTGCTTGCAGTGGGAAACGCTCTTACTCACCAGCTGGAATTCTCTGCGCCGGTCGTAGGCGTTCTGGATGCCCTCGTCGGCCCACAGGGCCCAGATGGATGGCAGGTAATGCTGGAAAACTTTTTGCTCCACCATGCCGTGACCGTGGGCCATCGCCGACCGGGTGTCAAACGCCATCATGGTGTCTCCATGCCGCTGGTTGGACGGGTTGCCCCATGGGATGTGTAGCTTCTCTCGAGCATCCACCAATACTCGAATACCTAAAGCAGGAAAGAAACACGTCACGTGTCACAATAGATATGTGGTTTTTACAAAAAAGAATTGCGCAAAAACACTTGTTTGCAGCGGACTGGCATCGGAGGAGCTCTGTCTTTACCAACATTCTGTTGATTCAGTGGTATCCTGATGGTGATGGACTTAATGAGAGTAAAATTACCAACAATCTGCACAATTATAGCAATATCACTGGACACCCACATTACATGCAAATACAGTTACAATTTGACACATGGATGTTGAACCATGCATAGAGGCCAAACACCATATATGCTTCCAAACTAACCAAAGGCTAAAACAGCTTATTACCGGATTACTGCAGGGTTTCTCAATCTTTCCTGGCCGTGCCCCCATATTTAGGTTCCAAAATTCTCAACTCCAGCACTTAGACTGCCATGTGAACAGCCCAGTTGTCATGTGAAAGCTCATGAGAGGTTTTAAAAATTGTATACATAAAAATGATACGTTTCTTGCCAAAGGTATACAGTAAGTAAATTAATGAACAAATAAATGCATATAAAAGCACCACAACCATGCAGATCAGTCTAATTTTGCAACTGCAACACTGAATATTGTAAACACTCAGTGCAGCTGGTGGCATTAGAGAGACAATGATACTGTAAAAGAAAGCAGGAGAAGCTGAACATAGCGATAATCACACCTGTGTGCAGTGAAAGAATCACAGCCAATCATAATCAGTCATAATAAAGATGGAAGAAGATGACGTATGCGAAAAAAGAAAAAGAAATAAAAAGACTGCACACCAACACTCGGCCCACACTAATCAAGCCACATTTGGAGGTTTAACTGTGAAATGACGTGCTTCCACACTCAGGATTTCAGGTTGTTGTCATTAAGATCTGTGTCCACACTGAAACACGGTGACATTAGGAAAACTGTGCATGACAGCCAACATCCGGTAAGGTGTTGGATCTACAGTATATTCAGTCCCCTCCTGCTCTCTGTGCTCACGATAATGTTAGTTATCACATGTTGTTGTCCTCATTTGTCCACCCTATTTATATCAATAAATATTATTATAAGATCTCTCAGCATAGGGACCACAGAGAGGGTTCGAGGTGACAGTAAGTTGGCTTCCCAACTATTCCAAAGGCTCCATTGATTGCACCCACCCAACGCGTGGCCGGTGTTTTCAGATTTTAATCATTTGAGCCGGCTTAGTGTAGACAGTCTCAGGCTGCTTTGCAGCACACACTGGCCCTCAGCTCGGGGTCCCTAAGTTGGTTCCCGAAACCATTAAGTGCCTTCTTCATGAGACACAGGGCTCTGTCTGTCTGTGTTGGTCTCTCTGTTATTGCCATCTAATTGTCTGAAAGTAACAAAAACTAACAACATAAGATAGTCAGTCATTCCAGAGAGACTGCAGGTCAACAACAAACCGGTATGATGCAGCTCTGCGTCCTGAGTGATCAGGAAAGGGCCGGCCATCCTTAGTAACATCCTCTTTTTCCTGAGTAAGAGTTGTTACCATCAGGCTGCATGGACAGGTTACCGTTTTCAACTGTTCTAGCTGTGCTTCTAGATCCGTCATAGCCACAGCATAGTAATACTAAACACACAAAAGCTGGATCCTACACTTGATGACATGTTTCATTAGACCCTCCCCTGTCTGTTAAATGTCCATGTCTTTCAAACTCCACACCCCCCGTTTGTAACGCAGGCTTTCTGTTAGAAACATGAAGCCTTCAAGAACATCTCATGGTAAACCTGACATCATCATCAAGTTATTCTTTCAGACTTTAGTGCTGCTCGTGATGAGTAAACTGAACTTTGTGTAAAATCAGCGGAATGCCCCTTTAATATACTGTTTGCCAAACATGCACATTGATAGAGGTTTCCATTTTACACACACACACACACGCCTAATTTTGACATGAATACTCTTATTTTATTGGCAAAAGTGACCAGCGGATCGATTCCTTCGAAAACAGACTTGATTCTAGGGTTTGCCACAGCCTTTCATAAAGCTTCCGCTAACATTGGAAGAAATGATTACATTTTTACGAAATACAACATTAGGCGTATTAACCTTCAGGGAAAACAAGTGGTGACGCGACATCACACAGCAAAGGCCATGCTTTTAATGAGTGAGGCGATAGTTTAAACCATTGAAACAAAATAAGAAGTGAATGAGAGAAACGTGAATTCAGAAGGTGTACGGTTGTATTTTTCTGTTTTCTGAATTTATTTTGTGTATTTATTAGAATAAAAAAGCTAAGAGCTTGTGTAATGTAGCAAACTCACCGCTTGCACACCCTATTATCAATGGACACAGGTGTTAGCCAACAGAGTCTGCATCAAGTTGGGAGCACTTACCACCTCCACTCACCCATTTCCTGGGGGAAACCCTGAATATGGTATTATAGTATATTACACTTGTGTTAAACTAAATTCAGTTTGAAACTTTATTCAGTCCTGACAGGAGTGCTGAAGGAACACTGAATACTTTTTTTGCAAAGACAAAGCCGTTGAAATTTCTGTTTCACAAACACTGCAGCCACACATCAGATCCAGTGAAATGCTGATGAATGCCAACAAAAAGCTCATTTTAGTGAGCAGAGATGAGCAGCGTGCTGAGGCGGTGAGTTTACATTACTGCTCTGTGAACTCCGCTTCACCCCTTCAAACAAGCCTGCTCTGACAATGCGCTATGTTCCTTAGCTGTCCCCGAGACGCAGGTTAATCCAGCGGTCTGCTGCGAGTGTGTGTGAGATGACAGCTCAAGGATGAGTGTGTTGAGTCTGTCTACATATCTTCAGTTCCTGTGCCAAAAGATGCAGCTTTCATCCAAACACACACACACACACAACACTCTGCAGTCCAGCGCCTTTGTCTTTCAGTTTGGGACAGATAACAGGATGCCAGACCTAACCAATACTTTATACTGACATGCCACAATTTCAACTATATACACTCACACGAGTATCAGCTTAGGGCTTAAACAGGGAGAAACCAGGGACTGCCAAAAAAAGCCCAGCACTAGATTGATAATTAACTTATTACTATAAGTTCAATTTCCACCTGCCAGAAAAGCTTCTTCCTCTCCACAATTATCATTTTATCCTCTTCAAAACAAGATAATCTATAATTATTATATTTGTATACTTCAGCACAGTTTGCTACTGTATAGTCTGTATCACGAATTTGTGCTCATCCTGCTGCAGGGGCCGTGCTAAGCTTCTCTGTATCGATTCCAATTATCATATGGGCTGCCCAAACAATAGCATCTGCAGAAGAAGCAGGCCTTATACAAAACATTAAATTAGTCTAATAAGACGGAGTGATTTTTATTGAATTCATTTTTATTGCCATGACTCATGTATCAATATTTGACTCATGATTTCTTGCTATGTTTATTTACCAGACCATTCATTTGACTGGATATTTTGCTGAGGTGACAACTGTTGCCAGTGGATTTTACCAGCTGAGACTAATTTTTCCCCTCAAATGAGCAAATTACAAAATGAAACTAAACTAAATGTGCTGTGCATGCTCTTGCTCAAATCACTTTTATTTATAAATTTAGCAGCGAGGTGAACCATACAATCTGATATTTGATCAAAGCCAGGGGTCTCAAACTGGGCCCCTACATGTTCATTATTTTTTGTTACATCTGACCTTAAAAATTATTTTTGATTTTTTTCCCCCCCATTTTGATTTATCCCTAGTTTTTATATCGTAGCAGAATACCATAAAACTTCAATTAATAGCTCGGGCTTTTATTTGGTTCAATCACTGAACTCAACCTGCCTATATTTGGGACAGGCCTTTAATTCCTTTTACAGAAAACTTTTGCTCAGCAAAGATGAGATGTACTATCAAATTGTTTATTCTAACTAGTATGAATATTACTTGTATAAAAATTAGGCTATCGAATGACATAAACTTCAAATCATTCATTTGATCTAGCTCCAATGCGCCAGAGAGAGAGAGAGAGAGAGAGAGAGAGAGAGAGAGAGAGAGAGAGAGAGAGAGAGAGAGAGAGAGAGAGAGAGAGAGAGAGAGAGAGAGAGAGAGAGCATGTAGGATGAAAGCCGAAGGTTGCCGTAGTTATTTCAACTTGGATACATTTTTGATTATTTTGATCGGTGGACCCTTACGGACCAAGGAATAGAAATAATCAAGGAATTGACACATATTCAGACTTTATGACCACTTCTGAGTCACCTGTCTCAGAGAGTTTCCGGTCTCTCTTGTTTACCAGGCCGGTAAATCTGAATGAATTATACTTTGGTGCTCATGGTTTCCGTAAAATGAACTGAATGACTGAACTGTGGAGAATCTAACCAATCTAACAATATGCAGCATGTCCATATTGATAAAAGTTTAAACATTTATATTTGTATGCACGATCTAAGCAGCTTAGAACTAGTAACTTGTTAGCTGATTTACACATCCAGCAGTTACAGATCAACATGATCATTCATTTGGAGTTGTATTTGTGTCACCTGATGAATGGAAGTCCAATATTCTTTTAGCTCTGTGTTTGGTCTCCACCAACTCCTGAGGGAAACATCTGGCTCTTCAGCTGCTAGAAGCTCCACTGTGTTCACCAGCTGCTCTCTGACTGCGTCTGTCTGCTGTCTGCTGCTGAGCAGGTAGTGTACAGTGGCTTTATCAGAGCTTTTTCACTGGAAACAGCTGCCTGTTGCAATCGAAAACGACACTGTGAAGTTGTGGGCCAGACAGCTGAACAATGAGCTGAAAGTCACTATAAAAGCTCCGTAAAGCTGGGGAGAGCTGCAGATTCAGCTGATAATTCTCTGTAGGTTCATCACTACGAGTGACCCCTTTCACATGCTGTGACCAACTGCATTCTGATATACCGTCACCTGGCCAGTGGCTGCCCTGATCTAAGCAAACTATGCCTTTTGTGTTTAAGTGACATTTTTAAAACGTGTGCGTCGGCCCGCTGCTGTAGTCTGATTGTTCAGCCAGCAGCACTGTCTCTCTCCCCTGACAGTTACTGTACCTTGGCTCTGTTTTTGTGTGAGCAATGCTTTTGCCAGTGGGGAGAATGAAGTGGCTTGTTCTGATAAACATCAACTTTATCATGTTCTCAGCCTCTTTGGCTGTCCCCTTCGCAAAACATGACTTCACAGCAGACAGAGCTGAGTGACAGCTGGAGCTGTCAGATGCGTACCAACATACAGTGGCTGGAGGGTACAGAACTGAGGCTAGATTATAGTGTATTGTAGTTCTGAATGTGAAACACATTTTAAGAAATTAGAGCCCAATCGATATATCGGTCAGACGATATTATTGGCTGATATCGGCTTATCACAGATATATCGGTATCGGCGACTATGTTATCCGACATGCGCCAATATAAAACGGTTTTCTTTTCAGTTTATTAGGCAGAAAGAACAGCATGTTAACATATTGGTGTCAATACAAAATTTAGCTAGCAGAGTGCGTTGTCACTAAAGTGGCAAGCATTGTCACATGTCAGGAAATGTAACAGCCAGGTCACTAAAACTATGAACCAGCACAAAAATGCCAACTACCAACATAAACCGCCATGTTCTGACCAGACACATTACAAACACTAACAAAAAGTAACATAAGGCAGCTAACTTAAACTGCTTTCAGCACTAGGCAGTGCATGCTGGGAAATGTGGGCGGTCGCTATGGCTACAATACTCTCAGCGCCGTGCAGCACAAGCGGTGTGTTCACGGTAAGCTGCTAACTAGTTTGTGTAATACATTGCTGGAAAGTTAATAAATAATGAACCCAAATTTTCCCCTTTCAATATTACTGTAATATAACCCTGTCCCTGACAACCATCACGTCACTCATGCTCATCACAACTGTTTGCTGTGTTAGCGAGGTAGCTAGCCAGCTATAGTTTGTCAGTCAGTAGCAGATTGAAAGGTTAGCGTCAGAGCATCATCATTCTGCAGCTCAGCTGACGACGGTGCGGCGGTGGTTTGAGTCTGTTGTTACCTAGTTGGTGAGATGCTGGAAAGTAAATAAATAACGTCAGGAGCCGATTTTTAAGCGGAAACGTTGAACGTTTATAGCAGAGGCGCTGTTTATCTCTTGACTCGGCAGAAAACCATGAGTTAATGTTTGTAACCATTACATTAACAGCCAAATATTGCTACAGAGTTTCTGATTGCAGTTCAATCCTTTGAAATAATGGTTCAGAATCAGAACAAAGCTGTAGCATGAATCTCAGAGCTTGAAAGAGTAAGTTAGAGAATATGTGGTTTAGTAGAGAGCAGTGGTGGAATGTAACTAAGTACATTTGGTAGTACTGTACTTCAGTACAATTTAGAGGTACTTGTACTTTACTTGAGTATTTCCATGGCATTTTCTGCTACTTCAGCAATTGACGGATACTGAACATACAGTACCGATATGCTATTGCAAAGGCATATCACACAATCCACATAGAAAAAGTCTATTTTCATTCCAGCTCAAAAATTCACTATATCGACCGCCTGTAATCGGTCAATGTTTCCCCCCTAAAATCGTTATCCGTCTCAAAAATCTCATATCGGTCAGGCTCTAAAAAACCCAAAACAACTCTTAAACTCTTAATACAACAGACTTTTTATACAATTTAGAAATACATTTTGCCTCAATGCTTTAATTATTATTGTCTGTATCTAGCTGTGTCCAGGCTTACATGTGGAACCGACACCTGTAATAGTGGCATCAATGACATGACATCTTATCATGGTGGATGGTCTCACCACAGCATAACAAATGAAGAGGTTTCATTAAATGACAGCATGCACCTTTTTTTAAGTCCGCGGCTACAAAGTAACAAAGATAACCAGTATGTCAGTCGTGCATCACAGAAAGAGCATGTTAACAACCCCGACTGATTTAACTTTTATACTGAAATGACAGTTTCCTTTTCAGTTTAACCACATCACGCGTCAGTCAGTTCCCCCTGACTGAACCTGAGCAAGCCTTTCCAGCCTCACACATCACACTTCCCTATTTGCACTAATTCAAAGTTTACGTGTAACTGCCCCCCACAACCCCTGTGACATCATGGAAGTACAAATAAAAGCTCCTCTCTCTCGTAAGTCACTGGCTTATTGTTATTCACCTGACACTGTGCAGAGCCAATCACCTCTGAGCTCAGGCCAGAGCAGATGATGGGTCCAGACGGACTCTGCACTGCTGTCTCCATCAACATTTTAAACCTAAGTCTAACTGCAAGCCTGACTAAATCTCACGCAATTAAGACTCAATAACTACTCGTGACGCTGTCACAAAGGTATCCACACTACAGAAGGGGGGAAGATGAGGAGTGATGAGATTGGAGATCAGCCTTAGAAACAGGCCATTCTTGCAAATAGTCAACAGGCGAGGTCCTCAGAGCACATTTTAATAGAGGACCTGCCACCAAACTGTTACCGGGGTTCACACTCAAAACAGCCCTGCATTAAAACAGTGCAAGGGGCTGAATGAATATGATCCAAGTAGGATGGTTTGAGTGGGATAGATCTTTGAGTTCCAAGGCTTATCAGATGCCAAACACTGCACTGCGATTTATAACAATATGAAGGATTTTATAACTTGTGACGGTGGCAGTTATTTTATCCTGCCTCAACAAGGGGTGCCCCAGTGGTTCACCTGGTGAGCGCGTAGGACATATCGGTGCCGAGTCCTTACCGCAGCGGGGCCGGGCCCCTTGCTGCATGTCATCCCCCCTCTCTCCCCTGCCTTTCCTGTCTCTCTTCACTGTCTCTATCAAGTAGAGCGGAAACGACAAAAAAAAATCATCAAAATTTGAAATCCAGTCTCAACAAATGCCAGGTAAACAGTGAAATGATGCCAGCCAATCACACGGGATGGCAGCACAGGAAGTGGCGTCAGTGCCTGGTTCAAAATTAGTTTAGCCGACTTTGCTAACATTTAGCACTGAAGCTGCGAGCATCGGAGCAGCAATCAGAAACAGCATCGCAATCCATTTCCATCGCTCTTCGCCATTTCCATTACAGTTTGTTTTGTAGTTTTCTGTTTTCCTGTGTTAACCTGACTACCAGGTGGTGTGTTACACAGAACCATCTGAGAAGTCTTCCTTGGAAAGGTGATTGGATGAACCATCTATCACAAAATGAGGTTCTACATGGACACTTCTCAAATGATGATTTCAGGAATGAGTATTTGCATGTATCTGATCGCCCAACACGGTGTGTTGCTGGATGACGAGCCAGGTTCAACTTTTTTTGGCTGTATGATCCTGCATTGTTTTGCCAGAGCCTCTGCATCGGCACCCCCACTGCGCCAAGACAGTGGCCTTATTCAGTAAGTTTATATGAACACAAGAAACCAGGTTAGTCAGACAAATCAGTAGTAAAATGCAACACACACATACATGCAGCAGGAATATGAATCCAGGACCATCAGATATAATAGGAAAACTGACAGGGACCATTTTACTGCACAGTGAGTACTTAAATGTAAGTAAGTAAGTAAATGTTGCTATAAAACTTCCACACTTTTACCTTCAGTACGGTTTAGAATGCAGAACAGCCTGTAACACACAGGTGCAGTTGGGCTGTGGGTGTGTTAACCAGAGGTGGAAGAAGTATTCAGGTCCATTACTTAAGCAAAAGGACTAACACCAACCACTGTGAAAATACTATAGATAGAAAAGTGTCTGAATTTTACAGCCAATTGTTCAACTGTGAAAACTGACTTATTATATACACTAAGAGAGGCTGCTTTGTGTTAGTTTGTTTCACCTTGTGTAATGATCTCTCCTTTTACCACAGTGATACTTTCTGTCTTAAGTCTTTGTCCTGCACATGCTCACATTTAAAAAGCTGATTATAAACCCAGTTACATGTATACATGGCCAAGAAATCAACTTTCTCCAGGAGAAATCTGGCTGGCAAATGAAAGAGGGACTGCGTTTTTTCACACATAGCTGATGGCGATCTGGACATGGCTTTAAATGGGAAGACAGACACTCTAAATTGTGAACTGAGCCAACACTAAAAGTAGCAGCAGTGTACACTGTTGCTACAACTTGACGACGAGGTGTAAAATCAACACCCACCCAAAGCCAATCCCAGTAAAATGTCTGGTGGAATAAATAGTAAGGGTCACCCATAATGTTGGATAAGGATCATTTAAATGGCAAACCAAAACAGCAGCTCTGTTTCCAGGTTGAGTCACATGAGAACAACCAGAAGGTCGCTGTGCCACCAACCACCCTGTGTGAGCAGTGTGTACCATATTTGAGTTTTGTGTTTGGATGGCACAGTATGTGGTCTATAAACCATGATGGAGATAAGCATGTGATTGATGACACGGTTTCCACATGAGCATCCAACCCTTTATGATGATTCAGTATGTTACCACTCACAGACTTATTCAGTCTTGCCAATTGCCAACAAATTCTTGGCCTTTGGTTGCCATCAGTGGCAACCACTCTCTATTTCGAGCTTCCAAATCAAAAGCAGAATCGGCAATTCTCCCCCACGTCTACATGCGTGCGTCCGAAGAAAAAAAACAACACCACTTCAAAGACACAGCATAGCTTGCCGGTAGCCTGCAGCCGCAGAAACGGCAACCATATGTTCAGTTTCGGCAACCAAAAGCTGATGCCTGGTTGCCAGCCAGGCAACCACTTTTAAAAGTTAGTGTTGAGCCCTGTTAGTGATAGACCGACCGATTAATCCTAAATGACAGCAAATCTAATCTAAAACCGTTACTGGCTAGTGCTAAATATATATTAGAATGTATAGAACAATGCAGTTGAATGACATTGCTGCACCCCACTCTCCCTTAAATACCAGTCACGTTCTGAAATCTACAGCATAACCCAATGTATTTGCCATTTCATTAATTAATAAAAATTCCATCTAAAACAACACGTTACTGGCTAAGATAACCATGTATATTAGGTTGTAATGTGCATGCAATAATGGAATTAGACATGACTTTTCTCTGTTTTGGTATCGGCATTATATATCGGCCACCCTGCTCTCTAGATATCGGCATCAGACATTGAATCGGTCGACCACTAATTAACATCACCAAGATGAGCAACCAGTTTTCATTAACCAAGCTGATGTGTGACTGACAACTTTGATAGCAACGGTTAGGCTAGACACTAAGCGTAGCAGCAACTGTCTTCACACATACATAGCAAAAGTTTGTGTTTATAGTTCTCTTTCCTCTCATTCCTCTTTCGTTTCGCCATGTTTACAGCTGGAGCGCTCTGTGCTCCTATTGGTCAATGGTTGAAACACATCGTGGAATTTGTCGTGGAAGGCAAAAACTCTAGTCTTTTTGTTGGGACGTCATGAGGCGTCCCAGATGCAGCGTCAGTTGTTGTCCACTATGATACAATACTCAAGATAAAACCATTAAATGTCGCACCCGACACCCATTTCTGTTCCGACACCCAATGTCTGTCGGGTCGGGCTATTATCTGGCTGATATCGTGTAGTCTGAACCCGGCATGGAAGAGAGAGCCGTTGAAAAAAATGTTAAAATCATTCTTTCACGATCACGACATTGTCAGACAAAATAAACAAAAATATAGGTTAATGACAGGAGCTTTGCTGTGAGACTGGCTATATTGACATTAAAATGAGTGATCACACAGAAACTTACAACCAGAAGCAAAGTTGTCATATTCAAATACAGCCACAAAGCATCTGTTAGCACATCTAAATCCGCTGCAAACGTGCATTTGTGTGTGGAAAACACAGAACAACAAACTAGATCATAAATGTGGCTGCTGAAGAAATGACGCTCCGCGTCTCAAACATTTCCAGTGGACATGGAAACCACGACAGAGCAGTGACTGAGCCGCAGTGCCACCCGAATGCGATGCAGCCGGATCCCGTGTACATTTGGCAGATGTGGCTGGCGACACGAAGCTAGCAAACGTGTCTATACGTGTCCTAGGACAACAAAAGGGTACATCGCAGGTAAGAAATTAGCCTACAGCGGATAGGGGACTGGGCATTCCAAACTGGGAGAAAATGGGGGTGGGGGCATCTGCAAAAGTAAGTAAAAAATATAAATGCTTGTACAGATGGAACCATGTTTGAAATCTATTTTCCAGGCCTGCAAACTCCAGTGGGATGAAAAAGGTGACAGTTCTGAGAACAGGGCCGACCTTGGCTTTGGAACGCACAGCTTTCAGTGTGTTGCCGCTGCCGCTGGGCCAAACACGCCTAAAGTAGGCAAGCTCACTTTGGACAAGGTTACATTATTGAAGCTCAGTTAAACAGCAACATTTCAAGTTACAGCAACAAAAACAGTTTCATTACAATCATGAGGTCAAGCAGGGTCCTGCTTTAATGAAGAACTATACACTTTTTGGGGGGGGGGGTACACATAATCACATAGATTCTTGTGGGCATAAGATGTTAATACGGGAGATTTTTCCAACAATGTCTGTGATGTAATAGACAAGACCCTGAGGTCCACTTTAGATTGTCGACACCCTTTAAATGCAACGTGTCTGCCCAGATGGATCTGTACAAATCACGAGGGTATTTTTCATTCAAAACGGCGAATTTCGCTGAAAAGGCAACGAATTTGCAGCTGTGATTTTCATAATAATCCTGTGGATTAATCCTAATGTGGACCTGACATTAGTCACGGATATAAGCAGCTGTAGTGTACAGCTAAGATTGGAAACTAATGATGTAGAATAATCTATTATAGACTATTTAAAAATTAAAGGTTGCCATTTTTCCAACTGCCTAAAATGTGGAGTTACATTTTTTTAACTCAAATCACGAGCAAAAACACAGAAACAAGAGAGCATAGGTTAGCATGTTTTTATTGCAAACTCAACACTTTCTGTAGTTGATTTTCACAGTGAAAGCGTTCCTGCAAAGACAACTGCGAGTGTCTTTTAGTGTCAAGTAGCCGCAGGAAGCTGTGAGTAAGTCTACATTTTAGACATTTTTAACCACTTTTATCAGTTTGACACCGTGACGTGGATAGGTGAACAGCAGCAGGAACTTACTGCACGCATAAAAAAGGTACGCAATGCTGTTTTCTGTGTTGCTGGTATTCTAAGAGGAGGATGGGTCAGTGTTGTCATACAAGCAGTGGGAGGCAGTGACAGACAAGCTAACAGATAACCGCTCATATTCTCAAAGTCAACACCTGAAGAAAAAAACGATACAACATACATTAGTCATTTCTGTGAAACAGCTCAATACTGGGGGAAAACGAATGAGCCAAAACAATGTTGAACGGGCGGCACAATCAGATTCTAAATCACCAGTAGGTTAACTGACGCACCTTAAGGCAACAGCTCAAGTGTCTGTATGTGGTTTCCCTCCATAATGACCAGGGGTAATACTAAGAGTCAACTGTCCCATAATGCAACGTGTGTGTTGTTGTGGGTCCATCTCAAAGCAATGCACAACTTCATTGGCTCATTAACGAAGTCTGTTGGCAGATAACACAGCCGACTGCTAAATGTTGATGTAGACTGGAAAGTTTAGTGAAGTGATTCTGTAACTTTTACAGAAACTGCTGAAACTACTGGCCAACCTGTCCATCTGTACTGTAACATAACGGTCACACGCATGTCAGAAACTCAGCCCGAATAGGTGGATTTCAAATGTTTGGAGAAACCAGACTTCATTCAAAAAGCGGTAACAATTTAGATTTCAGCACCGTACAGCTAACAACCTGCAAACACAGACACATATCTTCAAAAAGATGACTTTTAAGTTGATGCATGGCTCTTCCTGTAAATTTCGTACCAGACTTGATTGAAGGTGCTGTTCAATTTGTCAATGTGTCAACTTTCAGAAAAGGTTCACAGTGTTCAGTCCTGTTGTAGTTCTGTTAGAGAGGACTTTCCATGGTCTTATTTGATGTTGGTTAAGTTTACAGTAAACAGGCACATTTTTCCAAGGATTTTGGTGTCATGTTCTCTCCATACAAGACAGAGTGGCATGTTTCGGTGCTAACAGCAGCCATGAGGAAAACACTAGGACAATGACAAACCATTTTGTACATTATGTGTGAATTAATATTAAGATGGTGGAAAATTGAATCATATCTGGGAAGCTCTGGTTGAACACAAACAATGACCCCACTGCACGCGACCCCGTCCCGGTCAGTCCCGCCGTGTAAACAAACAAAAACAACATGGGCGTTTCTTGGTCGCTTAAGCAGCTAACCACACTAGCTTTGTCGAACACAGAAAAGTGCCCCTCCAATCGGTTCAGCTGCAGCTAGCATGGCTACCAACTTCCCACTCAATACTCTTTTCACCCGAAAGTAGGTGACCCATACAGAGGTCAAAACAAGCCAGCGTCCGTATTTGAAAGACACTGGATGCTCAGTGTAGCCTTACCTTTTATAACATTACTAAAAATCGTGGCTCTGAATTCTTCTTTGGCCTTCTGATCGAAGTCCTGCCCATGGATAATGCGCATCTGCTTGAGGAAAGTGGACTTGCCGCTCTCGCCTGCTCCAAGTAATAAGATCTTCACTAGCCTTTTTACATAAGTCTTATCTCGATTAATACACTTATCTATCTCTTTAGATTTCCGCAACTGTTCTACCTCGCCGCTTGTGAGGAGACAGTTAGGGAAACATACAGATAAGAGCGAGCGGGACGGCAGGAAATCCGCCATCTTTGAAACAACTTCATCGATACAGACAGCGAGGAGGGCTGAGCTCACCCCAGTCCGCTGTTGCATTCACGTGTCGTAGGAATCCACTTCAATGTAACTTCCATCGGAACTTTCACGAGTGTAGTTTAACAATCGAAATCCGGTCCGCAAACACTGAACTGAAGATGAACCTTCAGATTCTAAAGTTTGCCAAACATGATGTTAATCTCGCGATTCCACTGGCAAATGCTACGTGGGAAATGTGTTTTTAAGCAAAATACATTGGTTTCTTAAAGAAATGGAATTCTGGCAACACTCATACATAAATAACACGTGAAATAGCAAAGTGTCTTCACTCCACATATAACCGAAGGACTTAACAATATTCAGGTCTATCCCTTCCTGGAATTTTGATGTGTGGTTTATTTATTAAAAAAAATTTAACTATCATGAAACCACGAGGGTTTAGCGTATCAAAGGTCCATAGAAAGCTTGGGTCGAATGAGGTTCAAATGTCTGTTGCATGCATGGTTACAAGGCATAGCCTATGTGATGGCATTTTTTCCAATATACATGAACTCAGCACAAGTGAGAGGTACAGTGGCGGGCGAGGCACGCTCAGGAAAGACAACGTGAGCGCGCCCATGCTGCAATGTTTGGGCGGGTCGCACCGAGCCCTGTCTCAACGTCTCTGCAATGTCCTCAGTTGGACAGGTACTTCAAAACCCCCTCCGTTCTAGACTCTAGACTCTGTGGAGCTAAATACATAGATGGAAGTTAGGAGTGATACATTTCAACTTTATTTCATAATTCTGTAGGCTAGTAGCTCATGACCTCATGGCCAGATTAACCTGTTAGGGTCAATGCTAGAATTGGCTACTATCTGACCCCAGGTTTGCTTTGTGGTTTTGGTATTGGATTAAAAACTTACAAAACACTTGAGACACAGTAACTTTAGGAGCCCCTGGAGTCCTGGGGCCCCTGGGCAATTGTCCTCAATGCCAGCCTTGGTTATGGCAAATTAGAATTCTGACCCATCAGAATCATGATTTAGAAAGCCATAATTAACCTATTATGACTTACCATGTCATAATTGTGAGTTAGATAGACAGAAGTGTGACTTGCAGTAGTATCTTATGATTAGTTTAGTAATACAGAATTATAACTTCCTCTCTTAAACTTTGCAAATGTATATATTCATACATGTTGTTCATAATTTAAAGACATAATATGATCAAGTGGGTTATTCTCAATCTAGTTATACATTAATTATGGCATTCTATCCCTGTTTTTATGTTGGTTCTATGTCTATTTTCATGTGAAGCACTCGGTGCACGTCATTTCTTTTGTTGTTGTAAAGCACTTTGAGCTGCATTTCTTGTCTGAAAGGTGCTATACAAATCCAGTCTATTATTAGTAGTACGGAAACGATTTAAGGAATCATTTGACATTTTGGGAAATATGCTTATTCTGTTTCTTGCTGAGTTAGATGATCGATACCACTCAGCTAACTGGCTACAGCTTGTTCAATCCGTACAGAAACTGAAGTGTAATACTACACATTGTGGTTTTACGGCCTTGTAGATTCTCGTAGACTCTACGAAGTTACTGGCCAAGAAAGTGATTGGCACATAACCCCCAATAAAGCTGTAACTTGTCGTTTTATACACTTGGGTTTGGGTTTGGATTAAACATGATCATTAGTGAGCTTTAGAAGGAAGACGTTTTTCACAATTGAGAATGACTTCCGGATGGGAGCCGAAACGTCTCGGTTCTGAAAACAGCGTCCAGACGACTACGACTGAAACCTTTCTACGATGGCTTTAAAGTGTTGGTAGGTGGTCTTTGCTACCTTTGGACAGAGCCAGGTTAGTTGTTTCCCCTTGCTTGCAGTCTTTATGCTAAGCTAAGATAACCAGTTGCTGGCCGTAGCTTTCAGTGCTATCAGTGAGAACATCTAGCTCTCAGCAAGAAAGAGAATAAGCATATTTCTCAAAACGGTGAAATATTCTTTTCAATGGCACAATTAATGATCATTTTTACTTTTTTACCCAGTTGTCTTTTTACATTGCATCCTTTAATGCAAAATAATAATCAATTAATCAATTTCTCAAATCACCCCTAAAGTCTTTGGTGATTGTGCCACATTCCAGCCTCCATACAGACGCCGCAGCTCTGCCACTGGATCTATTGGGACTTTCTCTTCACTGAAGTTCATTTAAGAACCACCCAGACAGGCTTTTGTCTGTAGCTCCTGCAGGGTGAGAGCAGAGGCTTCCTACAGCTGATTGGTGGATAAATCCATCCTTCCCGTCCTGGCTTATAATCCCTACACAGGAGGAGTGTGTTCATGTAAACTGCTTGCACCCGCTTCTCTGTCAGCAACTACAGATATTATAATTGGAGTATTTCACACCAGGATTTGTATTTTTTTTTTACATCTGCTTCATCCGTCTGCAAATATGACCATCAGAACAGCCCGTCCAGACCGGGGACAACACTTCCGGCCCCGTATGCACTGCTTCAAAAAGGTGGGTGGATATCATCATTATTATTATTTAGTGCTTCTACGCTGTATAAACTGCTGGTATTTTATTAGTAAGTTTTAAAGTTTACAGATATATTAAAAGTTATTCTAAAGATAAGTTAAACTTAACATTTCTGAGATTTGCTTTTATTGCATTCAAAAAACATGAGGCACAAAACAAACCAACAACAAAACAACATTTACAGTTTTTTTAGCAGTACATTTTCCCCTACTCAATATTTTCAGACATAGTTTTCCTTTTTCCAGTTACATGAGACATCTCATTAAGTACATGTATATTTGTACGAGATTTACACGTGATTTGCCACTAGAAGAGCTGGGGCTTGTAAAAGATCATCTCTAATTCCACCAAAGCCAATTAGCTTTGCTGCTGTCCTGCCAGGCGTCACTGCAGTCGAAATATACTGTAGTTTAGCAGCATAACCCGACCTGACACGCTGAGACACAGGACAGAAGGACAGAATCTATAACTGAAAAAACTAAGTTTATTTGATTACAGTGCGAAAGGAAGCGGGCAAATGAAAAACACATTACAAGTTACACATGGAACTAAATGATTAAATGAATGAAATACATCCTCTATAACTTATAAGAGTAAAGATCACGGTGTGACTGCATTACATTGTCAGTATGTGTTGCTAGTATTTTGTCCATTCCCTGTATATCTTTGAATGTACGTATACATGACTGTACTGTATGTGCAGCAGACGATACTTCTGTATGCGTATACTGTATGTAAGTATATGTATATATGTGCAAAAATAACACCGCAGTAAATGGTGATGGGAGGTTGGACAGTTTGGTCATAATTTAACTTCAGTCAAGGATTGCATTTTATTTTGCACATCATACAAAAATGGCATTTTTCAGACAAGCAGTTAGGCTTACTCATGGCCGCTGCTTAGATTCTGTAAAATGACATTCACAATATCAATCCTCAGAATACATTGTGGCAACGTTAGGCTACATTACATCACATTTCCGTCATTTGGAAGACACTTTTGCCCAAAGTCACTTAGACTTTTCAACGCCTCGCTCAGACACCTGAACATGTGGCAAACAGAGCTAACAGGACTCTTCACTTTGATGCTGAGTAATACGGCCTAGCTAGCAAGGGCGCAGGAGCGGCCCTGCTAAGCTAAGACTAAAAGCTCCAGAAGTTTAGTTAGTGTGTCTGTCCTGTCTTTATTTCCAGCAGCAGCCTCTAGGAGGCTGATTCAGAATAAGCTAACAGGAGCTAACGGCTCAGTCTGGTAGCAGTCTTGAGCTGGCTAGCTTAAGAGAGGCGGGTTGTCTGAAAGGTGAGAGGCGTGACAACACCACTGTCCTGAGAAGTGGCATTATTACATCAAAGTTGACATGAAATGTATTATCGGAGGGTACAAATATAATCTACTTTGTGCTGGAGTAAATGTTCCCTTCACTGTCCCACCGCGGCCTGTGTGTGTGTGTGTGTGTGTGTGTGTGATTGGCGGTTTCCGACACACCTGCTGCCTTTGTTTCTCCAGATGTTTGAGGTGGCTGTTGTGTTGTGTTGTGTGTTTAGTCGCGGCACGCCGTTCTCTTTAATTATGACGGGTTCGCGCATGCGCAACGAACTGAGTTCATTTAGCCGCAGCGGTGTTACAGCTGACCTCGTGCATCCGCCGCGTGATTCGGTCCGCTCCGAAATGGGATGGGGTCTTCCTCGGCCCATGCCGCACCCTTCCACCAAGTCCAGACAAACGGCACCGAAAACACACCGCGCTTGCTGGAGGTAATCCAGACACACTTTTGGAAATAAAATGTCTACAGTTAAATAAAAACGATATCCAATAAAATTCAGTCATCATAAAAATGAGGTGAGTTTTAATCATTTCTTCAGTTGTTTCACAAATTGTTGTTCATTTATATATTTTACACAATTTATTCATATGATTATTTATTTCATAATTTCTTTTTTTATTTATTTCTACCGGACATGTGGGGTTCTTTACACAACAGATGCATAACTTGATGGTCACTCATACATGCCAAATGAATAGACTTCTGATTTCTAATGGCTCTTTCCATTGAAAGGAATTAAAGTAAAGGTAATCTACTGTAATTCAGTCGTTCTCACCGATGTAACAGGCGAGACTCCACTCATTTATCCTGCCTGTCCAAATGCCTTGGTACAACGTATAACCTCAATCAGGAGAAAATCTGAAAATCCACAGATTGTCTATTTTTAAAGATTCACTCTCTGATTTAAATCCCCAAATGTCCTCCCTGTTGATGCTGTCAGACTCAGCTGTGAAGCGATTCATTTGATAGAAAATATTCATTTCCCAGTGTATCTAGTGACGGATGCCTCTCTTTTCCTGAATGCTAAATGGACTTCTGGTGTGACTGTGTTTATTCCAGTGCCTGAATGTCCTCAGTATTCTTTGGTTCACATAACTGAGTCCTGGTTGCTGTCCTTGTGCTTTCAGCTGGAGGCCATTGTGGTGGAGATGCAGGACCCAGACAGTGGGGTTAAAGGCTCGGAGCAGAAACTCACCGTCACTACCATCCCACATGTCATCGCTGGTGAGACTGCCACACAAACACACACACATTCACAAAGCCTAAGTGCCTAAGACTCAAAAAATTGTCTAAAGTTCATATATTACATATTTTTCCCACGAAATGACAGAATATTATAGGGTTATTACAATCTGCATGCTATCAGCTTTATAGGGTCGTAGAAAAGGTTTCAGTCGTAGTCGTCTGGACACTGTTTTCAGAATCGAGACGTTTCGGCTCCCATCCGGAAGTCATTCTCAATTGTGGAAATGGTCTGAGAACTCAGAAATTTAAGCTACTCTGTGTTGCTTAAGCCCCTCCCTCAGGAACTTCTGTCTTAAAGTGTTGCCTGGTTTAAAGAAAACAGGAACATGGTGCTGTCTAAAGATCCTTTGTAGTTTTTCAGACAGTCCAGATACATAAGGGATGGAGACACCGTTCCTTCTTGGTTCTGTTTCCCTTTCGTCCTGTTTTTTGGCTCCAGCTTTATAGGTTGCTTTAACAAAATCAGGATTTGTATCTTAAAAGCTGAGTTTATAAATAACTGTATATTAACAATGTATAAAATGACTGTGTTGATGAACACACAGATAATTACCACCTCTGCAGTGTTCCCAAACTGTACCGAGCTTCTTTGTATCTTTTAGCGTACTGCTTTGGTTTTCCAGCTCGTAAACTCAAACAGCAGACAGACAAAGTCTAGCTCGTCTGGTGAACATAATGGCACGTTTGGTAACTAAATCTCCCAATTGTGTGTCCTTGTGTCCCATTGGATTGTACAGATTACTTATAAAGGCTTGAATAGTTTCGAGCCTGTTATTCCTGAACTTTAATGTCCCTGTTCGCTGCATTATTTGAGGCTCAGACTGAGGGAGGACACTGACAGGCTGCCCTGCAGTCTAAGCTGCTAACACAGGCTAAATTAGGCAGCCCACAATTGGATGAGATCTGGTCAGTGCTTTAGGAGCCAAAGTGGCTTTTTAATCTGATCCATGAACAGCAAGGGAAAGGTCAGCATGGATACATGGGCCAAGCCCCCCTTGTGAACTGCGGTGGTCTGAGCATAAGCACCTCCTGCTGTGAGTAACAGTTTACAGAATGATTAGGTGGAGCGGGACCCAGTAATGCGATTCATGTAGAATGATTGTTACCTGTAATTATTCATTTGTGTTGTCATGGCTCCTGGCCGATGCTGTCTGTTATTATCTCAGAAATCTGCAATTGATAGTCTTCTAAATCCGTCGGCTGCTCTCAGTCTTCATAATAACTCATCAGCTCTTAGATGCGAAGAATTTGCTTCCTTTTTTAAAGAATAAATTGTAAATGCAGACACTGAAACGACCTGGGAATCATTTAACGCAGGTGACACACTTCCAACTCTTCCATTTGCTCTAGATTAAGAAAAATCAAGAGTGTTATGGATAATAATATTAGAATTAGAACCGGTCTGCAAGCCTGGCAGGCAATAAGAAAGTAGAGGGTCTTCCCTGGCCCTACAGTGTGTCACTGATTCTGCTCCGGCCTGTTCAGATGGAGGATTTAAGATTCGGAAAGACCCTGGGGCGTTTCTTTGATAAAGGAGTGATGCTTGCATTCGAACAAATTCAGCAGACATATGTTCTGCCCAGAAGTCCCTTTTTCTGATTTTTACAAATTCGTAGCTTTACTCTGACCGGAAGCAGTTACTTCTTTGACCGTCAGACCTCACAGATAGAAGGTTTATCGGTCAGGGGAACATGACTTCAGAATGTTTACGACAAGTATGGAATAATGACTTTAATCTTACAGTAGATGAAACAACGTGGGTAGAAATATGGCAGTCTGCGCAGGAAATGTCCACATGTAATAGAACCAGAGAGACTCAGTTTAGAATATTGCCTCGTCTACAGATCACCCCCCAGCTCAGACACAGGATGAATCCCAGTTTGACACAAATGTGCACAAAATGCCCAGTGGAGGCGGGACGTTATAGGCACTGTATCTGGCCATGTATCCATATTGAGGAATACCGGGGGAGAACTGTGTGCTGCCGGGCTTACCCAGCCCTCATGTTCAAGGCTCTCGTCAAGGAAGGCTGCTCAGTATTCGTTCGTTTGCTGCACGGAAAAATATACTGCTCAGATGGACTGATACTACGCCACCTACTGTTGGGGCATGGCATACGCTGATATTGAGCTAATACCAATGGACTATCTAACACGCAGATTTAAATGTAGACTTGGACACCCTTCTTTAAGTATGCTGGTAAAAGACTTCCAAATATTGTATTACAGGGAATGATAGATGTTGGAGGTAATGCGACATGGCTGCGTGCAGCAGTCAAGCTTCTCTGATTTAGCATTGTTATTGTCATGCCCAAATTATGCTTCTGAATTATCTGAATAATTACTTGGCACAAAATGCTAATAATCAGTTTAAGTTACTTCAAGCACGTCTTCGTTTTCAGAGTTATTGTTATTGATATCAAATCAAACGAGTGTTCTGCAGCGACACAATGGCATGGTGCCCAGACAACGACTCGAACAGCTTCAGTGATCCTCTGACTTCATGAAGCGCCATCAGCAGGTCAGAATTTTAATTTGTCCAATATTTTGGTTCATGACTAAAAACGAATGGCATTCCCATCAGCCTCAGCATTTAGCTCAAAGCACAGCTATGCTAAATACAACTAAGTACATCTTGAAATGAAAGTGATAAAGAAATGGAAACTGTAAATGTCAAAGCAAGAGAACAATGTCTTGTGAGATGGGAGTGAATGGAAAAAAGCATATTGGCGTTAAATTTCATCATTTAAAGACACAATAAGGAAACAGAGTGGCTCATCGGTAAATGTATTTTATTTATTATTTATCTTTTTTTACTTCGAGTTGTAAAATGCAATGCTTGTTTAAATGCAAATGTAATTAATGTAAGATTGTCGTGTTTATCAAGCGATCAATCTAATAATTGATTAGAACGAAACACAGTAAGGGTCTCATTATTCTTGTGGCACACTGCAAACGTTTTACAGAAAACCATTAGAATAACAATGCTTTTCAGCAGTTTTGATGCCAGAAATGTGTAAAATACAAATCGTGTGAGGAATAGCAGGAAGTTGAGGGCTTAGTTGAATAAAATGAATGACTTAGTATTTAGGTATTTAATGCATGTAGGTGGAATATGGTCTTGAGTCTGAAGTAAGACCTGAAGTATGCTCTAAAGGTTTAATTGCCTTTTACTGGTAGAAAACTGATACGCAGCCACCTGGAGACTGGAGTCTGTGTGTGCAGTGTTTCAGCTCGTATCTGTGTTTCCACACAGGTAAGGACGTCATCGCATGGGTTGCCAACAAGATGAAGACCACTCCGGAAGGTACAGTACCAGAAAAATCAAAGACTGGTTACCTGTCACTTATTTTAAAAAGAAGACATATCCACATGTTTTTTACTGCCCCATCCCTTCATCTCCTCTCCCTGTCTGTGTCCCAGAGGCTCAGGCCTTTGGCACCATGTTAGTGGCCTATGGCTACATCTACCCCCTGCAGAACCACAAGAAGCTGGCCATGTGCGACGACACCGGCCTCTACCGCTTCCAGGTAAAACTAAATCCCTGCTTCTTCTGCTGCCTATAGTTGGAATCAATGTTGCACGTGAAGATCTCAGGGAAAGAGAATTTGGCTTCACTGAAGATCCCGTGTAGCTCGCTGCTGATGTTCTGATGTCATCACAGGGGGCTGTTAAGAAGACAGCGAACTAGGAGGAGTTTTGGAGCGCTGTGGTGTTCCGTGGGATGTATTTCCTGTTGAGACAGGACGTAGTGTTGTTTAAACTAATCTGATATCACTAGCCTACATTTCTGATTGCTGTCCGGGAAAGAAATAGTTGCCTCTTAGATCTTCATATTGTGACATAAACGTGATCCGCAAATAAATTTGGATTTTTAAAATAATACAGTGGTTTTGTTTCTGGGAACATTTAACCTGAACAGTCTCTACCACGTCATGTTGCGCGTCACAGCCACACGACGACGTGTATTGTAAGTAAAAATGCGAAGCTCTAGGCGACACTTTGGCCAGACTCTTTAAAAAGACGTGCGCAGCCGTTGCCCCGGTTACCCGTGCTTTGGACACCAGGAGACACCGGGGCAGGACTGGTAGGACAGGCGGGTAGGAACGGACGTCCCGAGGGACGTATTAGCGGAGAGAGAAGTTTCTAGGGGACTGTGTGACTTTAGAGTAGAAACTGTGGAATAATTAAAATGAAAAACAAAACCTGGACCTGACCCGAGCCTGAAGTCCAAACCGCAGCCCAAACCTATTACTCTGTTGAGGTCAGGTAGCAAAGCTCCAGTGAAAAGGCGGTGTATGTGGAACATCTGATCACGTGCTAGTGTGATCCTGCCACTGTTATTCAAAGCTCCACTCTACACACTGAATCACTAATACTGTCTTTCCAATCTGAACCCTTCCAGACCCCCTACTTCTGGCCTACACAGAAATGGGTTGCAGAGGACTCTGACTATGGTGGGTACAGTATGTTTTATGGGGTGGGGGGGTGATTAGAACAGGACAATCCGGAGCTTCAGTGATTTTTTAGGATGAAACCTACTGACTGTTGAGTCACAAGGCACACGGTTAAGAACAACTTGCATTGTTTTAGAAGAAGGGACTTGCTGTTTATATCCAAATCCCAAATCTGGATGAGGAGCGTGAATGGGAGGCACTCCCCCCTCCTTCAGCTCAGCTGGTCTCGTCCAGACTCGCCTTTCAGATAAAAAGCTGTATGGAAATAAATAACAGCTGTAGGAAGGTGCATTTTTCCATTGTGACACATTTAGTCTTTCCCCCCACTTCTAAACACATCCTGCCTGCGTACTGGACTGGCATATGAAACTGATATCAGTATTCTCTGACTGGGTAAACAAGCGGGTTTCCCATTGTTCACTTTATACAGCTGTTTGCAATAATTAACATGTGTGATTGGTATTGATTTTGTTTTGCTCTAATTACAGCCATTTACCTGGTGAAGAGGAACATCCGCAAGAAAGGCATGCTGGAGCCCTACGAACAGGTCGGTGCAGAGGAAGGACTGTCTCTGGAAATAATGCTGCTTTCAGTGTATATGAGCTTCAAGTGGTACTGACAGGGCTCAGGAGCGGATTTGTGGCATTCAGCGTGGCCTTCATCACAGTGCATCCTGGACATTCAAGGGGCAGTACAGGTTGGGCCTAGTCCACGTCTTATCATGGAACCCAGCTGCATCCCAGTCCAGATCCCTCTGAAACGGCCTTTTCTCATCCCAGGCTTTCATTCCCATCGATGAACATGTTTATGGGATCAAAGTGTTTATCTGTGAGCTCAGTACCAACTGACTATCAGTGGTTCACAGGAAAATATTTATGGTTTAAGTCTTTCCTTATTTACAAAAAACAACTTCAAAAACTAAAAAATGTAATTTGCATTCATTTATTTGGTCCATTTTTATACGAATGGTGAACAGACATTAGATTCTTGCTGCTGTACGACTGTACTAGGAACACATACAAACACAGCCTAACATGCTAAATGTAGTTTTGGACTAGAGGAACTCCAGCGATCAGGGAGAGGCGCATTTCTTTTTAAATGCTCAAAATTGGAACAGCAGAGGTGGAGACATCCTGACTTTTAGTTTCTGGTATGGCTCCAAAAATACTGAATTCTGAAGCAGATACTTCAGCTTAATATATTTAATACAGTGTAATTCACTGGAATCTGTCTTCACTGTTTCAGCTGTTTGGTTGTCAAACAGATGAGGAGTGAGTTTGTAACGTGCTGCTCCGCGCTGCCGCTGTATTTGTGTTTTAAACAGGCACATTACGACCACCTCCATGAATGGCTGAACCACAAGTGGGACTTCATCGTGATGCAGGCCACCGAGCAGTACAAGTAGGTGAAACCATTACCAGAACTGTCTCTTGAGGTCATTTTTTGGGGAGCAGTTCACAGTGAAGATGAACAGGAGTGGGGTGGGGTGGGGTGGGGTCAGAGGTTCAGTACCCAGCCCTAGATGAGTATTTAACACTTTCTGATACCAAAGGTTGGCACCAAACGCTTGGTCAGCTTCTTAGTCTTGTGTGCATATTTTCTTATATGTCGTATATGTATCTATAAATGTGTATTATACAGACCAGTACAGTCTGTGGACACCGTGAGCGTTTTGACAAGCTAGGATTTAGATTTTGGTGAATTAGTTCCTCTTAACACCTAACACTTCCCATTTGTTTCGTGTGTCGTGTGCGTGTGTGTGTGTGTGTGTGTGTGTCTGCATGTGTGTGTGTGTGTGTGTGTGTGTGTGTGTGTGTCTGCATGTGTGTGTGTGTGTGTGTGTGTCTGCATGTGTGTGTGTGTGTGTGTGTGTGTGTGTCTGCATGTGTGTGTGTGTGTGTGTGTCTGCATGTGTGTGTGTGTGTGTGTGTGTGTGTGTGTGTGTGTCTGCATGTGTGTGTGTGTGTGTGTTGTGTGTGTGTGTGTGTGTGTGTCTGCATGTGTGTGTGTGTGTGTGTGTGTGTGTGTGTGTGTGTGTGTGTGTGTGTGTGTGTGTGTGTGTGTGTGTGTGTGTGTGTGTGTGTCAGGGCTGGTAAGGAGAGGCAGAAGCCGGATCGTGTGGTGTTTGATTGCCAGGAGAGGGCTTACTGGATAGTGAACAGGCCACCGGTCAGTGTGTGTGACTCTGTGTGTGTTTTATATACATATATATCTTTTATATATACATACACTCACCGGCCACTTAATTAGGTACACCTGTACAATGTAATGCGATCCAATCCAACAGAGGTTGGAGTTTGCAGTGGTGTTGAACGGACTGCCCTCTCGACTGGCCAAAATATTAGAAACACCTGTCAATATAACGCGGTCCGTTCAACACCACTGCAAACTCCACCTTCAAAAATAAACATGGAGTTAAATGAATTCCTCTCTGACAGTGACACTCAAAACTGAACACTATCTTTGTAAAGAAAGAACTTACGGCAGAGCTCTTGTGTGTGTGTGTAGATATATATATATATATATATATATATATATATATATATATATATGAGATGAACAGAATGCCATGATGCAAACACATGCATTCTGTATCTCCAGTAGCAGAAAGATCTCATTTTAATGTACTGATACTGTACATTCATCATGCACCTGTCCTGTTTGTGTCCAGCGTCGTACTCACAGTGCTATGGACTGTGGTCCAGAGCGTCTTATTGATCCCAGCGCAGAAGAGGTAACAGGTCAGTACGCACACACACACACACACACACACACACACACAGTGGAGAGACGGAGGTCAGCTGGTCTTACTGGAAACTTACGGGAGCTTAACATGGAGAGCAGTACTACTGGACTGATCTCTACAGACAGATCCACTTGGAGACTAGAACCCCCTGACTGTGACTCAGGTAGTGAAACACACGGACGCCAGTGGTGGAAAGCAACAATGCCCGTACATCTCCTCTATAAACTATACTCCACATCTATAGTACTGTACTTCAGTATAAAATCTGATGCACTGTTACAAATTACACTGCCTAGTTAACAATATATCAAATTGTTAAAATGAGTTCCTCCTTGACCAGCTAACAGTTACACATTAGCCTAATGCATCAGTAATAATAACCCAATAATAGAATAAATAACAGCATAACACTCCTTCATCATGACTACTTTCACTGTTGATATTGTAAGTGCATTTTGCTGATACTACTTTATATTGCAGGGTTGCTACTTGTATCTGAATACCTGACTGTAGCAGTTTATTCAGCCAGTCTGTCTGCAGTTTTATGCCTTATTTTCCGTAAACCTGCAACGGAACGCCACTCAAAGTCGGAGTTCCTGCTAAACTCGGGGCAAATCCGTCTTCCCCGACTTCACGAAGAAGCAGCTGTCTGGCGTCACACGACATTGGCAGCAGCCATGGGAGCACATTAGGCTGCATTTAGGCTCATACACTTTGAGTGGCGTTACATTATACTTTTCCTCCGCCGTTCCGAGTGTCAGGAAGTTCAGAGGGGCGGTGTACTTCCTGCAGCTTGCGTGTTACAGTCGTCGTCCGGTGGAGTTCAGAGGCACTGAAGGACGACGCTCAGTTTATTCCGATCATTTTAGAGCCGGAACGGCTGGAACAGACAGTTTCACCGGAACTACTTAGTAGGTATCGGGAATTAATGGAGACCCTGCGGCCAATCAGAATCGAGTATTCACCCTGACCATGGTACAAGAACAATTGTGTGGCAAACTCAAAGAGGCAAAAGTCAACATACATGCCAAACTGAGTACCAAAGCTGAATGCACGGCCTAATTTAGATAAAGTGCACCTCCGCTGCACCACTCCACCTCAGCCAGGAAATGAGCAAAACAATGCATACCGCCCAACATTATTATTTTACATTACACTTTGTTTGTTCCACTGCTGGCCTCGTCTAAAAGTGACTCCTCAAAATCATTTTAGCCTGAACAAAAATGTCAATATTTTTCCTGAAAGCTGATGTGCTCACTAGTCTTTAAGAAATGATTCCTAAAACTCAGTTGCGGGACTGTTGAGAGTAAATGGGTAAATGTTGCGTTTCAACTGAGTAATTGTTTCATATTATTATTATTTCATAAAACTTCAAATAAACAGTACAGAAGGTGTTTCTAAGCAGCACAATCACGGTGCCTGGAAGTGTAGCAGTAACGGCTCAGCCGGCCTCTGAATGTAGTTCTGCCGTACAGAGAACCTGCTTCATTCTTTGCATTTTTTCTGTCCTTGTCTCTTTTCTAACAGATCTCCTTACACTGATGAAGATAAGAGAGTAAAGCGTTAAAAATAAAATAGTATACAGTGTTTTACCCACATTGTCATTCTTGTGTTTAAACTCCACTTATATAAACTTGTGTTCCATGTAGTCTGTAGTCGCTCGCTCCAGGAAATAGTGATGTTGTGACTGTAATAATTCATGTAAAATCAACCAGACACTGCATTACTTTCAAGGGCTTGCAGTTTTGTCTAATTCCCACAGTCATTCCATAAGAAATTGGTATGAATGTGGTAAAAATGCTTACAAATTTTGCTTTCCTGCATGAAATAAACCTATTCAAAACCAGGTCAATTCAAGTTAAAACCTACATTTCAACAAGCCAAGTTTATCTCTCACCATAATTTATCACACAGGACCAAAACCAAAAACTGAGTCCATTTTTCCATTTTTTTTGAAAAGCCGCTGCAAATGTATTCATTTTTGGCTGCAATAATCACCAAAACAGTTCTGCAAGATCAAGTATCCTTTACTGTCATTTGCTGTTTGTGTAGTGGCTTCCACAGTGGCTTTCTGTAGCACCAGGATTCCTCTGTGCTCAGTCCTCTGTTACACCGCCTGTTCAGTGTGAGCCCAACAAAGTGTCGCCATGGAAACAAACCTTTTTTTCTTCTTGTGTCACAGAAAATCACCTTTGACATGTACAGACGCATGGTAAGTCATAGTATTTAATAAGGAGTGATATTTAAAAATACACACATCTGATTTTATCATAGCACCCCACATTTCCTCCAAGCTCAGTGTTGAAGGTCTGAAGCTGGAAACATCAGCACCGAGCGGGACATTGTCTCACGTGGACGTCTGTCTGCAGGTTTGAAAGTGGATACTTATATCGTGGATATCCGATTTTGTTTGTGTTCCTCTTTTATCCTAGAACATGTTCTATCAACAAGCCATCATGAGGTCAAAGGTCAAATCTAGCGTGTCCCTTGGAGCGTAAGTTCCTCTGCTTTCTTATGTATTTGGGAACCTTTGTAAAAGATAATTATATATAATGAAATCTGGCCCGGTTTGGAAACACTGACATGGAAGCTCTGTGGATTCCATTGGTCTCATCACAGTTCTGTTTCTGCAGACTGGTCAAGTACATCACCACCTACAAAAACCACGACCCGTTCCTGGCTCCCTGTCTGCCCAGCAACCCCTGGCAGACAGACAACGACACGTATTGGACTCTCAACATGAGAAGGTGAGGCAAATCAAATCAAGAAATGGCCGCATTGATGGTGAGACATTGCTGTGATTACTGTAATCCAGACGACTGAAACCCAGCGCTGGGAGATTGCCGGCCTCGTCAGACCTCTACACTGAATTCACATTGTGAGCTTGTAATCTGGATTCGGGTGGAGACCTGTTGAAAGCTTTACAGCACCACGTGAACGTGTGCGTGCAGTGCAGTGCACGGCTGTGCTGTATGAGGACGCTGTCACGTCTGATAGAAGCCCCAGGTTCAAATCCTGCCTGTACAATGCTTTCTCAGCTACTGTTGAGAGAAGCAGTAAAGAGTAGCCACATCACAGCTACCGTAGCTACATCCACGAAATGAAAATCACTAATTCAAATCTGTTGGCCGTCAACTCATAAATCCACTTTTTTGATGTGTGACTTTTGAAAAATGTCCAAATACATGATACAACATACAAGGTTACACTTTATTTAGATGGTCCGCCTACAGATAGTTTCTAATTTGTAACATTTGAGATTCAGCAGCTGTTTCACAAACAAAAAACATCTCGGTTCGGGTGTTCATGAACCGTCACTGTCTGAACTGTCTCTACCGGCAAAGCAAATACTCTATAACCGTATGAAAAATCTGTAGGCGGACTATCCACGTAAACTTTTTCCAAATACAGAAACATATTTGTGAAGCACTTGTTTCATTTGTACGATACTAAACTAATTTGCACATTATTAAATGTGAGTAAATTCAATTTGTTGTGTGAAACTTTATGACACAAACACAACTCCACACAGATGGGTAAATGATGCATAGTAAATGTATCATTAGCTGTATTCCAAAGTGTTTGTGTGTCTGTAAAAGTGTCGTGTGGAAACTTTTGAAAGTCCCAGTTTGTATGAGCAGTGAGAGCTTCAGTGAGCGACTCTGCGTTTATGTCCAGAGTTGACGTCCCCACGAAGATGCGAGTAGAGCGCTGGTCCTTCAGCCTGTTCGAGCTGCTGAGTGACCTGCGAGGCCGAGACGACTTCAAGATTTTCCTCAAGAAGGAGTTCAGCGGTATGTTGCCAAATGTCATTAGACACACTTTCTCTGGAACCCTCTCCTTGTTTTTGGTATTAGTACATTTGTAGAAGAACAGCCTTCCTCATAGCAGGCCGAAGGCAGGTGTTGGGCTAGCAATGCAGTCTAAGTTGGGATATTGTTGCTCCTCCCATATCACAGATATTTTGATGTTCCATTTTCTGATGTTCCAGTTCCTATATGCAGAACACATAGTTTAATAATCTCAGTAAGCTGCACTTAACTCGACAGTACATGCACCACTGCTTATTACTTATTACTTATATTATTACTTGTATTATTACACCGTATTATCATCATCAACCGGTAAACCCACCTGGTACTTCATTTATTTTCTGACCTGTTTTATAGTGTATTGTATTATGCTAGTACTTTCTCCTGTGTGCACTGAGTGACAGCGAGCTGCTGTAACAAAGAGTTTCCCTTCGGGGATCAATAAAGGATTTCTGATTCTGATTCTGACATGGATATAAGGTACTAAAACAGGATCTCAAGACACACAGCCGACATGTGACACATGCACATGCAGTGTTTCCCAAGACGAAAAGCAAAGCACTTTGGACAATCTGTTCGATATGCCTTCCACCATCCAAAAGGTCCCATATGAGCAGCACTTCACTTTTCCTTCTGTTCCTCGAGCGTGGTTGTTAAAGGAGCTGTAAGCGACATTCACTGCCACCAGATGTCGCACTTGAGCCCCAGCATCTCAGACCACAACAAACGGAAGCTACAGCCCACCAGACTCCATTGAGAAAAACAGTCATTTTAACTTGCAGATCGTCGTAAAACACACTTCATTCAAACTGGACAGAAACAAAATAAAACTCACCAAAACCGTCTTTGTTAGCCTTTCCACTGTTCCAACAATCACCAACTCTGGTTTGGTCGAAATAAACCCTTTGTGTGTGTGTGTGTGTGTGTGTGTGTGTGTCCCAGGGGAGAACTTGGCTTTTTGGGAGGCAGCTGAAGAACTGAAGTGGGGCACTGCATCTTCCATGTCAACAAAAGCTGAGACCATCTTCAAGTAAGACAAACTGTGTTTATGTGAGAGTGTACGGTGTGTGGTATCCACGTTCAGATACTACTGTAAACAGGCCTCACGTGAACAAACGGGTCCTTCTTTTGTTGTGAACAAGATCTTCCTCTTGAACTGTTTACATAATATGTATATGTCTATAGACTGTACATAGAGTATTTAGATTTTTTTGTGCTCTCTCACAGTTTGCTGTGAGTTATGTTCTTGCTTTCTTTTACATACCACACCACACTTTCATCCACAATATGTCAGACAGCTCTACTCAAACTTTAAGGAACAGTGAGTTTCACTGCTGCTCAACCTGTTCTAAGAGGAAATGTGTACTTTGTACTGAGGCAGGTAAAGTACAGTAAAGTAAGTGTAGCACTGATCAACTTAAGACAATACAACATTAGTTTCCGACCTGTCAAAACGTATTACATACGACTAGAGAATAACAATAAAACAAAAACAAAGCAGTGTGCCTTATAAAATTCAGCATTAAATCAAAAAACACAGGGTGTGGGTGTTACCCAGCACTGTATTCTGTCATATCATCCATAAAGTCCAGCAAATGACTTTGAAAACTACTATATGTCCCACATAAGCAAAAAACAAACGTAACCACTGAAAACCTGGTTTCAAATGCTTCAACGTAAGCTTCAGGTATTTCTTCATAACATTAAAGAGGAAGTAAACCCCTCCTGGAAATCTTGTTTTTGCTGACCTCCAGTGGTTTAACTTTGCTGCAGTGATGTAGAAGTGTACTCCAGGACACTGTGACCTCACTGTTGGGTGTGGTTACAGGTGCAACAAAGCACACTGGTGATGCTGGCTGTGGTCAGAGGTGAAACAGGCTGAAACTTTCAACAAGAGACGGCAGTCAGACGCAGCTGTTCAGTCCTGTCAGCCTTTAAATGAAATGTCCGTGAATAAGTAAGCAACAATAAAAGATAAAGTCAGGAAAAAACTGAAGTGTTATTCATTAAGAAGTGAAAAGAAATGCAATCCGCTTCATCAGGACTGTGTGGGTGTGGTTTGATCAAATTTGATTGACAGTGCTGCCAACATCAGCAAACAACCCACCACCAACTGTCATCACATTCTGATTCAAATGTTGGTAAACCCTGCTTGGTGCATAGTAGTAGCTGACATCACCTTTTTCCAATAAAGCCACACCCACTTCAATCCATTGAGAAGAGCTTGGACGAAAAAATAACTAAAACTGTTCCAACTTTGGCAGAAAATAGTGTCACTACATGGGACCATAGGCCTCATTGGTTCAGGGCCTTTAATATGCAAACTACGGTTGTTTTCAAAGTATTATATTTCCAGACAGAGTTGGTAGACTATACCTCAACCCCTCTTAAAATGTCAGCCATGCAGTATGATATTGATCTGGAGTGTCTGTGTGTTCAGGACCTTCCTGGCCCCTGGTGCCCCCCGCTGGATCAACATTGATGGCAGGACAATGGGCCTGACCGTGAAAGGCCTGGAGCATCCTCACCGCTACGTGCTGGAAGCAGCACAGACACACGTCTTCATGCTCATGAAAAAGGTGTGTCAGTGTACTGTTAAAGTCAAATGTTTCTTACCTTGTAGCTAATAACGCCTATAATTCATGTTTAGGGTGGTTCATTAATACAAATTAGTGATTAATGATTCATTTGATGATCTACTGAGATCTCTGGCTCTGTGTTTAGCCAAAACAAAAGTATTGAAGTCACTGCCCAAGTGTGTGTACACTGACAGCAGCGTAGCTGAAGGGGATTGTGATATTCCATACGGCTTTGAAATTCTACATTTTTAAACCTCTTTAAGTTCAATTTTACAATTTTATTGTAATCAAACTTGTTCACGTGTTCGGATGCTAGGTCCGAGCTTCACTGAGCAGTCCTGGAATGTTCTACCACTAGGGGGCGCCACACATGCGAAAAGTTTATATCTCGTAATCAGCTGCATGGATTTGTACGAAATTCGGTTTGCACGATCTAGGGGCATGACTCAGTGGATGCATAAAATGTGGTAATGACTGATTAAAGTGGCCCTGGCTCATTACAACAAATGTCCATTTCTAGACATTCCACATTCCTAACTTACTTATCACCCGTACTTCCTTTCAGCACATCCACTGATGTGTGACAGAGGTTTGGATCGCTGCAGCCTATGGTCAATTCAGAAGATCGTCACTCTGTATTTTTCAAAATATGCAAAAGCAATTAACATCTTTATCTCCACAAGTCTTCGTTCAAATGCTACCAAAACTGACACAGACATTCTCCAGATGGCAGACATCAAGCGTTTCAAATAGTGTTCAGATCGGCCAAACGGTGAGTCCGCAGTGACATTCAATATCTTGCCGTAATTTGTACTGTATCCGCAACATTTTCTGTTTTGCTCAGTGTTGGATCAAAAATCACCAAAATATTTGACAATATACACCCGAAACCAGCAGAATGATGTGTTTTTTTCAGAATATTATCACCAACATTTTGACTTTTGTGAGCGTTTTAAGATAAAACACATGTGATGTCATTGCCTCAACATGTGAGGTGTGTGAAAACCACATCTCCCCAGTGGTGCAGTCAGTAGGTCCCTTCTCTGGGGATCCAAAGGTCCAGTGCTCAAAACCCCAAGCAGAAAGTCCTGCTTGTGACCAATGTGCCGGTTGATACATGTGGTGTGTTTTCAAGTGCTCATAGAGGTCATATCAAGTCGAAGATTACCTGTTCTGAAAAACTTATTTTTCGTAAGACTCTAGGTCACATTTCAGGCACTTTTGTGTAGTCAAGCTGGTCACCTGCAGTCTCATGTGCTTTCGTTGGTACAGGATACTTTCTTCCGTTACCTCAAGTCACCAGTGTACAAAGACATCCAGAAGAAGGCATTGAGCCCCGAGCCTCATAACTTCAGGTTGGTGGCTAAATTGAGCTGATCCCCACCATTCCTTTCTGACATCTGGCAATCACTGCACATGAATACATATTGATCTGACATGTTCAATATGTTCCTTTTGAAAAGGCTTCAACATATGCATATGATTATGGGGAGAAACAACAAGCACAATCACATTTCTTCCCCACAGCTGGATACTCACTTATGCAAAAAGTGTATGCAGTTATTAGTTAGGTTTGGTTTGATGACAGATTCAAACACATTACAACCTAAAGGGGCAGACAGGAGGCTTTTGGCAGAGCTCCCAAATAAAAATCCCATACATGTCAGTGGAATATGCAGAAAGATACTGAATGAGTCATTTTAGCTCTGTGGAGTACCCAGAGTAATGTGCACAGTGCTTCTTGAAAGAAAGGTTGCCAGTGAATTTGTCATCTTTCAATGCTGTGCGTGCCACAAATTAAATTCCATTCACCTCTTCATTGGTGTGGAGGCAAAAATCTCAGAGACATATGTATATCTCAAAACCTGGACAAATACATAAAAAACTATGGCTAGGTAGCAGAAAATGTGTGTTGTAGTTTAGAGGAGCTGACCCTTTAACCCTTTAAGGCTGCACAGTGAACATATACAGTACAGCAGGTGAAATAAGTATTGAACACGTCACTGTATTTTTCAGTAAATATATTTCTAAAGGTGCTATTGACATGAAATGTTCACCAGATGTTGGTAACAACCCATGCCATAAATTAAGTTATGTATAATAATGTTAAATGACACAGGGAAAAGTATTGAACACGCTTACTGAAATTCATTTCGTTCTTCGTACAAAAGCCTTTGTTGGTAATGACGGCTTCAGGACGCCTCCTGTGTGGAGAAACGAGCTGCATGCATTGCTGAAGTGTGATTTTGGCCCGTTCTTCCACACAGACAGTCTTCAGATCTCTTCTATGAACTCTGATCTTTAGTTCTTTCCAAGATTTTCAATTGGATCAAGTCAGGTGACTGGCCGGGCCGTTCCAGAAGCTTCATTTTCTCTCTCTGAAACCAACAGTTTCCTCAGCTGTGTGTTTGGGATCATTGTCGTTCTGAAATGTCCACCCTCGTTTCATCTTCATCATCCTGGTAGATGGCAGCAGATTTTTATCAAGAATGTCTCTGTACATTTTTCCATTCATCCTTCCTTCAGTTACATGAAGTTTGTCAGTACCGTATGCTGAGAAACGGCCCCACACCATGATGTTTCCACCTCCGAACCTCACTGTCGGTGTGGTGTTTTGGGGTGATGTGCAGTGCCATTTCTCCTCCAAACACGGTGTGTATTACGGCACCCCAAAGAGTTCAGTTTTGGTCTCATCTGACCAGACTATATCCTCCCAGCATGTCACAGGCTTGTCCAAATGTTGTGCAGCTAACTTTAACCGAGCTTCAACATGCTTTTTCTTCAGTAATGGAGTCTTGCGTGGTGAGCGTGCATACAGGCCACGGTGGTTCAGTGCATTACTTATCGTTTTCTTTGAAACAATTGTACCTGCTAATTCCAGGTCTTTCTGAAGCGGTCCACAAGTGGTCCTTGGCTCTTGAACAGCTCTTCTGATAATTCTTTTCCCTCCTCTGTCAGAAATCTTGCGAGGAGCACCTGGTCGCGGCCGGTTGATGGTGAAATCATGTTCTTTTCACTTCTGGATTATGGGCCCCAACAGTGCTCACCGGAACATTCAGAGGTTTTGAAATGCTTCTGAAACCAATGCCTTCAGTATGTTTCGCAACAATAAGGTTGCAAAGGTCTTGAGAGAGCTCTTTGCTTTTACCCATCATAAGATGTTTCTTCTGTGACACCTTTTTATAGGCCATCAGTTGGGACTCAACCAGCTGATATTAATTTGCACTGACAAGGGGCAGGCCTGCTTTCTAATCACTGACTGTCTTGGCTTTCCAGGCCTTTTTGCACCTCCCTTTCTTCATGTGTTCAATACTTTTCCCCTGTGTCATTTAACATTATAACACATAACTTAATTTATGGCCATCTATGGTTAGATTTCTTTGCATGTGTCGATTGCATGGGTTGTTTCAACATCTGGTGAACATTTCATGTCAATAGCACCTTTAGAAATATATTTACTGAGAAAAATGGTGACGTGTTCAATACTTATTTTACCTGCTGTATATGCCATATGGGCCTGGTCACACCATAAAATGGATCTCTCATCTTGAATTAATCACGTTTCTGTTTCTACCCTAGTCCGGCACAGCTGGAGCAAAATGCTCAGAACCGAAGCCTAGGCATCCATCCCATCATCCTCTGGCAGCAGGAGGAAGAGGAAAAGGCCAAGGCCGCCGCCGCCGCCGTTCCTGTCGATGTCAAGGCCATGATGAGCAAAATAGACCGGAAGAAGTAGAGATATACAGTGGAAGTGTGTGTGTGTGTGTGTACAGATCATGTCACACATGAAGTACCAACACAGGAACCAGCCCTCCATTAGGGTGTATATACACTGTACAGACGGATTTGCTTTGCTCTTCAGTGTCATGCCAATGAATGTTGTTCTGTTTTAGCAAATTATCAAATGTGAAAAATCCAGTTTTCATTATGGAAGGTTACTGAATGGGCCTTCTAGACACAGGCCCAGGGGCCCAAGGGGTCAGGGTGGCCCCTGGGCCAGAGCCTGTGTTTGAAGTAACTGTTTACATTTCTTGTTGGAAAGTCAATCAAAGGACTACAAAGAGACGCAGAACGACCACAAATAGACACAAAATCAACACAAACAGGCGTAAAATGACCACAAATACATGCAAAAGAAGAAACAGCTACAAAGAGACTCAAAACGACCACAGAGACACAGAAAAGATACAACTACAAAGAGACTCATAACAACCACAAAGAGTCACAAAATGACCACAAAGAGACGCAAAACGACTGCAAAAATATGGAAAACAGACTCAAAACGACCACATAGATGCGTAATGACCACAGAGACTCAAAACCACCACAAAGAGACACAAAATGACAAAGAGACTCAAAATGACCACAAGGGTTCTCCAGCTCCAAAATGAGGTTGTAAATATCAGAGGTGACATATAACAGACCATAGTGACTGAACACCTTCCCTGTTTTTTAGAAAGTGATACAGTAATTCCAGAGACTTGCCATAAGTATGTTGTGTTTCTATACAAGTCACATTAATGTCAAACTTTGTATCAACAAATCAACAAATGTATCTTATGTTAAATACTTAAATACATGACACTTTAGAAATTAATTAAAAATTAAAGATTATTATTGTTATTATTATATACAGTATATTACATTAGGCATTTTGTCGAAAATCAAGCCTATTGATGGATTTTCACTAGAGCTGATTAAACAGCATTTCTTTTTTTGCTGAGCTTGTAATAGTTTTTTTCATGCATATTACTCCATACAAGTAACAGTGTGAGGAGCCACTGAAGTAACATATCTCCCTATCGTGTACTTGGAGACACTGTAGCTTCTGTGGCTGCAATATGTGTGAAAATTGAATAATTGTGGTTGTATATGCTGCTGTCTACAAGAGATGTTTAATCAGATTTAAGCATTATATTTACTAAACTATCTCTACTCTGTCGTACTATTGTACCAGTCATGGTCAAAATGCACAAAAGTATGTCAGTACATTGAAGTTAAAGAGAGCAAATTTCTCTATGGAAGATTTGTACAATATGTAAATCTGGTTACTTGGCCAAAAGTGATAAAAGAGATCAAGATAAAGCAGACTTCAGATCATCGTGTTTGTGTGTGTGTGTTTGTTTGTTAATAGTTAACACGGTTAAAGTCGAGGGACCCATACCAGTGACTTCAAACCCATTTTATACAGTTTATATTATAAACTACAGCTGACCATTTTCCATTGCTGGCTGTTTGGATTTTTTAATGGATTTTTGTACATTCCAAGGCAACACATGCTAATGGCAACTAATAAACTAATTAGTGCCACAGTTGGGTAGGTTATAATGTGACAAATTATACTAAATAATATGATATAATAATTTTACAGTGTTGGTCAAATGTACAGTAGCTGCAACAATGGTTACATCATAGCACAGAGACAGCACTGGTGAAAATTACAAATTAACTTTTAATCGCGTCGGACAATGGACTTGTCTCTGTACTTGTCTTGTTAGATCTTTAATTGGCATTAAAGAAACTGCACTAAGCTGGTTTGAATCCTATCTATCACATCAATCTCAGTTTGTACATGTTAACGGTGAGTCCTCCATGCATGCCAAAGTTAGTGACGGAGTTCCACAAGGTTCTGTGCTTGGACCAATTCTATTCACCTTATATGTGCTTCCTTTAGGCAATATTATTAGGAAACACTCCATAAACTTTCACTGTTATGTGGATGATACCCAATTATATCTATCAATCAAGCCAGATGAAACTAAACAGTTAGCTAAACTTCAAGCACGCATTAAGGACATAAAAACCTGGATGACCTGCAATTTTCTGATGTTAAACTCAGATAAAACTGAAGTTATTGTACTTGGCCCCAAACCCCTCTGAGACACATTATCTAAAGATATAGTTGCTCTAGATGGCATTGCCCTGGCCTCCAGCAGCACCGTAAGGAACCTCTGAATTATCTTTGATTAGGATTTATCCTTTAACTCCCACATGAAACAAACTTCAAGGACTGCCTTCTTTCACCTACGTAACATTGCAAAAATCAGGCACATCCTGTCTCAAAATGATGCCGAAAAACTAGTGCATGCATTTGTTACTTCTAGGTTGGACTATTGCAATTCCTTATTATTAGGCTGCCTGAATAAGTCCCTTAAGACTCTCCATTTGATCCAGAATGCTGCAGCACATGTACTGACAAGAACTAGGAAAAGAGATCATATTTCTCCAATATTAGCTTCTCTGCACTGGCTCCCTGTAAAATCCAGAATAGAATTTAAAATCCTTCTCCTCACCTATAAAGCTCTTAATGGTCAGGCACCATCATATCTTAAAGAGCTCATAGTACCATATTACCTAACTAGAACACTGCGCTCCCAGGTTGCAGGGTTACTTGTGGTTCCTAGAGTCTCCAAAAGTAGAATGGAAGCCAGAGCCTTCAGTTATCAAGCTCCTCTCCTGTGGAATCAGGTTCCAGTTTGGGTTTGGGAGGCAGACACCATCTCCACATTTAAGAGCAGGCTTAAGACTTTCCTCTTTGATGAAGCTTATAGTTAAATGTTAAATGGACTGTATTTATATAGCGCCTTTCTAGTCTTTCTGACTACTCAAAGCACTTCAACTACATGTTAGGGCTGGCTTGGGTAAGTCCTGACCCATCCTTTAGTTATGCTGCTATAGGCCTAGACTGCCGGGAGATTTCCTATGATGCACTGAGTTCCTCTCTCTCCCTCTCCATCTGTATGCATTTTTATCCCATTACTGCATGTTACTAACTCGACATCTCTCTCCCGTAGTTCTGTGCTTTCTCATTTCTCTCCTCTCTCCTTCTGTCGCTTTCAGCAGGTATTTCTGCCTCCGGAGCTGCAGAGTCTGGATCTGTGGTTGTGGGCCACCTGCTGTCCCCCTATTCCTGCTTGACAACTGCTACTACAATTGTTATTATTTGTCTTATTACTATTATTTTTATTCCTATCACTGTCATCCCTATTATTATTACTTTATTAATATTACCTCTACAGTATTATTTTTAAGTTCTAGGTGGAATTTGCATTCTTTTCCCCCCCTTCATCTTCAGAAATAAATGCTACATTTTGCAATATGCAATTAAGCCCATGAACAGCGGCACTTAATTGCATCTTGGATAAGTGGTAAAATCAGCAACACACTCTGAACAGCTGCTAGCAGGTCTGTGAAGCTACATTTAGGCACAGCAGCGCTTTGAGCTAAATGCTAACATCAGCGTTTGAACTAGTTTAGTGTGTTAGCATGCTAACATTTGCTGTACATGCAGGCATTTGGTCACAAACCAAAGTACTGGACAAATTAAAATTTTGACCTGATGATGGCGCTAGATGAAACGTCTCAGGATCACCGAAGTTAACGACAATCCATCCGGAAGGGAGCATGAATGTGTGCACCAAAGACAATCCATCAAATAATTGTTGAGACATTTCACTAAAATCCAAATGTCAACCTCATGGCTACGGGAAAAGTCAGAGGATCAGGGTCAGAGTCAGTAGGATTCATCCTCTGGAGACCATGAATGTCTATACAAAAAATAATATTTCAGTCTGGACCAAAGTGGTGGACCTACCGACCAACCGACAGCTCGACATTGACGTCGCCATCCATTCAGCCATGTGGCTGGCATGGTTAAAAATTACAGAATATTTTGAAGTGAAACCAATCTAGAATAGCACCTCTGCCGCTTTTTCTGCCGTGATCTTAACATTAACATGATAGTAACCCCCTAGATAGTCGAAATTTTAATTTATGTAAAATCAGAAGTTATCAAAGAAGATATTTCGGTGTCAGCCAGGGATAACTCGTCCCTGATCTGCCCCCTAGTGGATATCCTTTTCCTCCTCATCCAGCTTCACACAAAGTACACAGGCAAGTAGGCAACAATGGCGCTTGCTTTGCTGCTGCTGCTGGTCTATGCATACATGTTGGTAAAAAGCAAGTATATCATGAACCTCAGAGTGCAAGCATAGACAATACTAAGTACAATTGTAAGTGGCACACATGAATTACACTGAACTCACTTCCATAAAAGAGCCCATGTTTAGTCTCATTTGCATCAATCAAGTAAAGGAAATTAAATCACACAAGACGCGTTTCTTTGAAAGACAAAACAATTTTTACTATACATATTATTTTTACAGTTTCTGTAAAGGCAAATAAAAAGTCTTGAGCAATAAAGGGTTATTTGGCCATGCCAGACAGCCAGCTGAGTTTAAATAAAGAAGGAGCGGCTGTATCTTCATCCTTATCAGCCAGCTGTCTGAACAGGCTGCCCGGCCGGAAGCTGTCCTCACTGTCTGCTGTGGAGGACGGAGGTGCCTGCTGGAGGAAGGAGAAAATGTCAAGTTTTCTGAGGTTTTGGTGGATTGTCCTGTTGGTCATCTTAATGGGCAAGTGATGAGAACATACAACACCATACAGAGCCCTGATCCAGGACTGTCATACTAAATATCAAGGTCCTGGATTTGCTATCTCCTGGAATCTGGACATTTCAGTCACTCAAAGGCTCACAAAATTCATTAGGGGAAGGATGTTGAAAATACAGTCTTCAACATCATGCGGGTGCAAAGTAACAAAAAACATGATTTGCTCTGAAGAAGAAAGGTCTTTCATCATAGCCAGAAGATATACAGTATAGGAAAACTACAGTTTTATTCAGTAGTATGCTCCCAGCCACCAGTGCCAGCACTGAGCGCACTGCTGCTGAGCAGTACTCAAGTCTGTGAGCAAAGGTGAAATCCTCCACCATCTTTGGTTTAAGGAGCTTAGCATTCATTCTAATGTTAGAGACCTTTTTTGGTAGGAGTCATTTGTGATTTTTATTTTACACCTGCCTGACATTGTTGTTTTCTACCTTAAAAGTCACTAAGATCATGAAGACCATGCAGTGAGTGTGAATTTTAGGAGCCCTTGAGTGACTAAAATGTCCCAGTTCTAGGAGATGGCAATTAGGGATGTGCCTGAACCAAATTTTCATGCTATGATTATTGTGGCCAAAAATATCACGGTAAACGGTATTATCACAAATACTTCAAACTTTCTGAAATACTACTATTAGGGATGAACTATAGTAAAATTACTCCACACCCTGTTTGGCCCATAAGGAAGGACGTAATGTATGCGATCTTGAGGCAACACGTTTCCTCTTTGTCAGTCATGTAAAATGCATGCTCTCTCATAAACTAGCCACGCTCCAGTAGGCTGACTAGCTAATGTTAGCATAGCAAGTCATGGCCACAGTAGCTAGCACTAGACAGACAAGTGGCCTGGTTCGCTGGTCTGCTGTGGTGTCTCTGCCTCTGTTTGACCAGTAGAAAGTGCTCCTTTGTGGTTAATCTAAATAAAACTGCTTACAGAGGCGGGAGTGCCGTGCTGTGTTTACGGTGCCCTCTGAAAATGACGGTAGTTGCGGTACTGACAGTAATAGAAATTGTTGGGGGTGTTGTTAGCACGAGAATGTTTCACCACTGCATACAGTATGGCATTCTGGCATAACTTTAATGTCAATCCAGTACTGAGACGTGGCATGACAGTCAGGGCTAGGTTGATCCTGGCTCTGGTGCTCCATGCTAATACTTCACTATTTCAAATGCTGAGTGACTGTAATGGGTCCTAAAGGTCCCATAGCTAAAGGTTACACAAAGTTAACTGATCTAGGGGTGCATTAAAGGCTACCACTTTAGCATGCAAAATGTCTAGTGAGAGTAGACTCTTGGCATTATGTCAAAGTAAAGAAGCAGCTCTAAAGCGGTTTTGAACTAGGGACTACTTTGATTGGCTCCAGAGGAAGATGTGGTAGTGGCTGCTAGTATGGAACACCTGATTCAATGATTCGCAGAAACCCTGGATTATTCTGGTGTCTGTGGGCTCACCACTGAACAGTCTGGCAATTTTGAAAACACTGAATGTTGGAAATACTTGGAATTTTGCTGTCTTATCAGGAGTCAGATTAAAAGAACGGAAATAGATTTTATCTCCAAGTACCCAGTACAGTGATGGGACAAGTTTAGCCTAGCTTAGCACAAAGAATGGAAGTAGGGGGAAACTGCTGGCCATGCTCAGTCCTAAGTGATAAGATTCAGCTTCTAATAGCTCCAAAGCAAACTGATATTGATGTTATCATGTGACTGTTGGTAAGACCGCAACCAAGATTATTTCCCAACATGTCAAGAGTGTATCTTAATCTTAAAGCTTAAAATGTGACCAATTTCAGACAAATCCCAATTTGAGCTGCATAGAGACTAAGAAACTTTAGTGATAATGTGTGAGTCTCAAGATGGGATTGGTCTACTCTAACAGGTGTCCCAGGGTCACTGTTGCTGTGCAGCTGTCTGATCCTGAGCCACATTATGAGCCCAAGCAGAGTGTGGGAGGTTAGTGCGAGCAGAGCAGAACAGCTTTTGTTTCGACACATCTGACTCAAGAATCATTTCATCAGTTAATAATGTACTGTCACTGCAAATGCACCACAGGTGAACCAAGGCACTACCTCACAATACAAACAAACACACACACACACACACAAATATAAACCCACACCGATGAACTTGCCTGGGTTTCTCGCACTCAAAAACGCTGGGAAGGCAGAGGGTGTGACGACAACATTAACCCAGGGTGGAACAAAACAATCAAACAGAGAAATGAGGACATGCTGTGCTGAAACAACACTGAAACTCAGTCAGACTCAGATACCAGATCCCAGCTCTGTTACTCACCAGCTGGTGAGGAGCATCGGAGCTCCTGGTGGCCGACTTGGATTTACGCACATTCGACATGCTGAGAGGCAGCAGCCCGAACCTGCAGAGGACAGAACATGGTGGGAATTAGGCTGAAATACTGTTTTTGCAATTATGACCTTTGATTAAAAATAGAGATATACATATCCTCCAGAGAGGGAAAACGGTTCCCTCTCCCGGTTAACACTAGTTACACTGGCTATTGAAACCTCAGTAGGTTTTTAGTACTGACCGAAATGTGTTCGAAAACTGTCTGACATCAAATTCATATCTCATTTATTTTATTTATTTAGTATAACTTCACTGTCTAATGAAAACCACGTATCCCCAAATGAGGTCATTTTGAATTCTTCAGATAAATTGAAGGATTACGGATTGAGAGAATTCTCCTACTTCTCATGCTAAATCAACCATTTAAAAACCAATTGGATTTTCTGAAAAATGCATTTCCACAAAGCTGAAAAGCTGAAAAAAAGCATGCACTCTCTCCTCACTGGGAAAAAAAAGGAACAAATCACAACAATCTTTTTTACTTTGATATGCCCCTAACTAATACAGGCATTTGAACTACATCCTTGGCTCGGTGCGAGCGTGCCTGAAGAAAGCCCAGAGGCTGCCCTTTTTCTATACTAATATATATATTTACTACATTATAGCATGAGCACTCTGTATTTTTTCTTGTTATTTTTTATTTTATTGTTAGTTGAAAAAAGATTAAAACGTCATATGGACACAAGCCCTCAACGTTCCACAGTTCCAGGTAGTGTTGACCTCTGACCTGATCTGGCTGCTGGCCAGCGGCAGGATGTTGTAAGGCTCCTGGGAGTTCACACTGCTGCTCCGCGAGGGAAACTGCTTCTCTGAGCCTGTCAGCAGCCCCAGCAGCACCTGCAACACAGCACCGCATCAACCTTTGATCATCGTCAGGAAACGCAGCAGCCCCATACGTCATGTTCGCTGTTACATCTGGACAACACTGGACAGCAGAGGCATCATCAGCTCATAGTAGCCGGATGTCAGTGGCGGGTCTATACGTGCAGTGCTCGTGCTTCTATGTTCATCGACACTACACTGTGTTTTGCTTTGTTGCGTGTGTTTGTTGTTGGGGCAAGGGGCGGAAAGTACCGAGGTCCTCTGGGCCAGGCGGTTGAGGTTGGAGTTCAGCGGAGGGGTGAACACATCCAGGTCAAACGGGTCGATGTAGCTCTCCAGCCAATCGCAGACCTCGTGGAATCTGGAAGACACACAGCACCTTTTTGATGCTGTCTGGATTTACATTTAAAGAGAAATTCAACAACCAAAATACAGAAACACAACTGGGAAAAAATATCCAGTGAAAGGTTGATGAATTTAACTACAAATCACGTATACTTTTCTAAAGCTACCGATTTCCATGATTGCATGATCATTTCAAAAAGGCCCATATTTGCTCAATGTTTGTTCAGGTCCAATGGAATGCTTTTTGCCCTCCAGCTATCTTGAACTCCTGAACTATTACTCAACACGACTTCAGGAAATCAGGTGTGCTACTGCGTGAAATTCTGGAAAGTGAGATCCCATATTCTCCTGGAATTCCAGTCAGAGAAAAATACCTCTTGGAACCTCAGATTATTTACGTGTGTGTGTTGGTGTACGCCTGTGTGTTGACGGACTGAATACTCATATGTCCTGAAACAAAGAGGCCTTCTCATAACCTTATTAATGCTATCAGGCAACTCTTGCAGGTAAATACTGATGTCTGCCCTTGAAATGCCATGGATCCGTTTTTCTCAGTTCATTTTCATGCTAGAATTGCTGTTTGCAGTTCAGCTGAGCAGTGAAATGTTTTAGACAAAGCAGAGTGTAAAATCTGTGGGCACTATGCAGGCGGTTCAACAAGTGGTTTAATCCGACAGGCGCCATTCAACAGGTGAAGCACTGAGTGCAGAAGATGGCACTACCTCCTGTAGGCCACGTTAACCTGCTAGGGGCCCCGGGGCTGATAAACGATGCTGGGCCCCCCGTTCTGTGCAATGTGTTCAGTTTTTCTACGCTGGAATACTACCTGGCCCCAGACCTGCTGTGTGCTCATTCGATTAAACACGTCCGTTCAGAGAAATGCAACATACAGGCACAAAACAAAAAGAAAAAATATGCAGGTCTTAAAAGTAGATTCTTTTGACACAGGGGCCCTCCTAAAGACAGGGCCTAAAGATTAGGTAATGACCAGGGACCATCCTAAGGCCCCTATAATCTCATAATATTGAGCTTTAGTGGTGTATAATCCCAAACTAACTTGCAATTGAATCAGCACAACCCTCTTGAGACTCATGGCAGCACACCTCAGCGGCGTGTGAGCCCCGTTAAAACGCCGGCATCCCTCCCCGGACTGGACCCTCACAGCCGGCAGCTTTCCGCACTTATCGCAGAATCCCAGTTTCCGAAAAGGGGGCAGGGGGTTAAACAGTTCAAATAAGAGAGCCACGGATCCAAAATAAGGTTGGAGGGAGAAATCGGACGACTGCGTGTATGTACTGTGGATTACAGTATCCAGTGGTCACGTGATGCGGGTGTCAACTGACACATTCCAAATGACGTGACGCTCTTCACAGCTCAACTCAGTTTAGAGGAAACCAGACCTGACCCGGGACCCGAGTAATTCTGTTTAGTCTAGTCGGGTCTGGTAGGGTCTGGTATTACTGGCACTGGTCTCGGGTCTGTGTCGTTCTGCCTAATACCTGCGTGGATCATAATCTCCACAGGAGGAAATATTTTGGGAAATCAGCAGCCTATGTAATAGGAATTTGATTCGCAGATATTAAAATGGCTAGAAAGGATATTCTGTCTCTCGCCCAGCTCACTACAGAATGCTTTATTGGCGCAGGAGGTGAAAAGAGGACTTTCCATTAATTCTATAAATGAATCTTTGAAGCATGTAAACTAATGATTGTTGGAATTTGACTGGGTCTAAGGATCGGGTGTAATTATCCTCGGGTCTATTGGAATGGATCTGACGGTGCTCCGGTCCTCTTCACATTGGGCCTCCTTTTAAAAAAAAATGTATTTAAGCGGGTTTGGGCAGATCCTTTTGGGATCAGATCCAATATTTTGGACCTGTGAAGACCTCTAGTGCAGCCAGTACGTGTTCCACTTTGGCCCCTGGAGCTTTCTTGGTCCCTGGAGCAGTTTTCTGCGTTGCCAGGTTGGTAATCGACCCTTGCAGATGACACCAAAATGACTGCATGTGATGAATCAGTGACGAAGGACGTTACCTGGGGTCTTGGTGGGACCGGGAGCTCTTGCCCTCCTCCGGTCTGCTGCCCAGTGTAGTGTTGAGGTAACGAAGGTCAAACAGCAGCTGCAAAGCTCTGTTCTGAGTCATGGGGAACGCACCCTCCTGGAGGACGGAGGAACCGAAAAAAAACAAAGCAGAACAAAGCAGTTGAGGAAGCTAATGAATGAAAAGAAAGGCCGCCCCCCTCCCCTGTCCTTCCTCCTGATTTACTTTCTTTTTCTTCCTGTCCTCTTTCTGTTCCTCCATCTCCGTCTCTCCAGAGGATGTCCCTGAAGCTCAACTAGGTTTCTACGCAAACATCGTGAAGATTGAAGTAAATATGAG